>REGM01000168.1:456502-635546 GCA_004194415.1 Aurelia aurita
ACTAGCAATAACAATAGTCAGAGAGTGCTGCGAACTGGGTTTACTCACAAAAATGTTCGTCAAAATGTTTAAGATTGTGGTCAATAGCAACTTGTGTTTTTTACATCTACGCTATTTTATTTATTATAATAGCAACTTGTGCAGGCAATGTCCTCATGTAAGAGTCTTCTAAAGTCCTGAAATCATGAAACTTCAAAAATAAATACAGTTGCATGACAAATTGGTTGGTATATTGCCCTTTGATTAAGTCAAATGACCATGTCTATAATGAGGTATTTGCTATGCAACAATAAGATGTTAATATCATACTTTTAATACTGCGCATGCGCTAATTTCTGTGTTGACCCGCAGTGGTATCATTTGACAGCCACAATTGGGTCTCCAAGAACAAAACTTATTTCGTTCGTTCGTTCGTTCGTTCCACACACATCGCTCGCAAGTTTTCATTCAACTCGAATAGATTTGCGGCTCCGCCGCAATGAAAAAATGAAAATGTTCATAAAACTTGGCCTACGTCTTCAATTTATGCGTACATTAGAGGGGTTGGATTGTTGGACAAAATCAACAATAAGTGCTTTTGGTAAAATGCTTCCATGCAAGGAAAGGTACACTATGATCGAGACAATTTGTTAGTTAACCTTTCGTTTGCGTTTACATAACAGGCTCTAATTATCGTCCTTATTTCGCTACTGAATAAAAAGACTCCGAAAATTGATTCAATTTTGCTTTTGCTGAACGCAGAAGGCTAAACGAACAGGTGTTTCGTTTGGCTGGCAGTACTGTGCTTTCTATTTCTGTCATTAACACAAATGATCCATTTCAGTCTCTTTCATCTCGGCACACATTAATTGACTAATGTCGAAGATTAGTGTCGGCAGATTTGGACAATATCAACTAAACGACATCATCAATGATCATTTGTGGCATGCAGGCTTCGATAAACAGATTTGGTGCTTTTAATCAGAGATTCTGGTATTCTTATGGTTGCTTGTTTCGTATGGACATTGACAGGCAAATTCCCGGTGAACGCAAACATCCGAAGTGCACAATCATAGGAGGTTAGGACGGACTTTTAATCATCCAAAAGGATCTTATGTTATTACTTCACATTACATTTCAATTCGCACATGATCACGAGATAAAGTTTTGACATAATCAACAACTTTAAAAAATTGGAAAAGAGGAAAAGATAAATCTGCTTAAAATTCTGTGCAATTTCATAGTATGCTTCAAATCCAGGTAGCTAATAATGAAATAATAATAATAATCAATAATGTTAAAAAATTGGAAAAGAGGACAAGATAAATCTGCTTAAAATTCTGTGTAATTTCATAGTATGCTTCAAAACCAGGTAGCTAATAATGAAATAATAATAATAATCAATAATGTTAAAAAATTGGAAAAGAGGAAAAGATAAATCTGCTTAAAATTCTGTGCAATTTCATAGTATGCTTCAAAACCAGGTAGCTAATAATGAAATAATAATAATAATCAATAATGTTAAAAAATTGGAAAAGAGGACAAGATAAATCTGCTTAAAATTCTGTGTAATTTCATAGTATGCTTCAAAACCAGGTAGCTAATAATGAAATAATAATAATAATCAATAATGTTAAAAAATTGGAAAAGAGGAAAAGATAAATCTGCTTAAAATTCTGTGCAATTTCATAGTATGCTTCAAATCCAGGTAGCTAATAATGAAATAATAATAATAATCAATAATGTTAAAAAATTGGAAAAGAGGACAAGATAAATCTGCTTAAAATTCTGTGTAATTTCATAGTATGCTTCAAAACCAGGTAGCTAATAATGAAATAATAATAATAATCAATAATGTTAAAAAATTGGAAAAGAGGAAAAGATAAATCTGCTTAAAATTCTGTGCAATTTCATAGTATGCTTCAAAACCAGGTAGCTAATAATGAAATAATAATAATAATCAACAATTTCAAAAAATTGGAATAGAGGAAAAGATAAATCTGCTTAAAATTATGTGCAATTTCATAGTATGCTTCGAAACCAGGTAGCTAATAATGAAATAATAATGATAATCAACAATGTTAAAAATTGGAAAAGAGGAAAAGATAAATCTGCTTAAAATTCTGTGTAATTTCATAGTATGCTTCAAAACCAGGTAGCTAATAATGAAATATTAATAATAATCAACAATTTTAAAAAATTGGAATAGAAGAAAAGATAAATCTGCTTAAAATTCTGTATTCTGTATAAGTATAATGATGAGAGAGTGTCTTAGGTCTTCTGGTATGATGCCTGTTTCATAGATCTTTTTACTTAAATCAAGCACTATATCTACCGCTTCTTCATCTAACGCTTTCATATGCTCTATCATAATTTTATCTGGACCTGGAGCTTTATCGCCCTTTATCATCTTTATTGCGTGTTTGACTTCTGACCTTAGTATTTCTGGGCCATCGTCATCTTCAATTTCTATTGGGTCATCTCTGCTCTCATCTTCATACAATTCCGTTATGTATTCTTCCCATCTTTTTGCTACATTTTCTCTTTCGAACAGTATTTTTCCATTCTTATCTTTGATGCATTCACTTTCATTCCTTATGTTTTTCTTTCTGTTCGTAAGCTTCTTTATATTTTCATGCATTTCTCTTATTTTATGATTTGCCTCCAGTTGCTCAATGTTTTGACACATATTGTTATACCAGTTTTCTTTTTCACTTTTACATAGTTGTTTTATTTTCTTGTCTAATTCATAATAATCAGGAGATCCTTTCTTTTGTCTCCTTGCATCCATAAGGTCTAAGATCTCTTTGGTCATCCAGTTCTTATCCTTCTTTTTCTCTTTTCTGGGAAGTGAGTTCTTTTCTTTGAAACATTTCCATTTATTCTCTATTTCTATTTCATTATTCTCAATTTGAATTGGCATTTCATTGATCAATGCAGAACAAGCGTTCTAGCGTTCGAAAAACAGGATCATTAATGATCAGTTAGACCAAATTTGTATTAATGCCAGAAAATGGTTTATTTAGATACTGAGCAATTTTTATCTATGCCAGAAAATAGTTTATTTTGATTGTTTCATGCTAGAACTATATGAAACAAGGGGGTTGCTTCGGATTTGATGCGCTTCGTCCACATTCTTGGTCCATACCCGTTTGTTTGTCGGGGCAGAGCTCAGAGCATGCTGTATGGTTATAGAGTTGGGCTAGGAAGGCATCGATGTTCAGACCTCCTTCTTATCCTTTTGTTTCATTCGTGCAATTCCCCGGAAACGCGTAGAAAGTGTAGATATTACGAACGGTACGAACGATGTTCGATTTTTTTTTATTTACAGGTCCGCCTTTAAAAGATTTTGCTGGGGATATGATGCATTGAACATGAATTTATTAACGTCTGAGGATAAATGGCGTCATGAATTTTGAATCTACAGAATATTTTCCCTTCATATTCACTAAATTTTGAAGATTGCAAGGTTGGATTGCAAAATAATTCTAAATTTAGTTATTGAAGGCGTATATCAGCCATTTCATGCATGATTATGACGTATCAGGCATTAATTTAAGGAATTTTCCATCACTTCACAAAACAACGTAAATCGCAGTTTTCCAAGTCAAAAGGGTGTGGCAATAGGTTTGGCAAAGTTTTCTTGTGGGCAGAGACCAGTATCGAATGTAAGATTTCCGTGCACCGGCCAGCATAATTGTCATAAATTTCTGTGCACCATTAGTAAGTTATGCACTGTGAAACCAGAGGGAAGCCGGCCACATGCGCGGGAAGTGCATACATCTACGTGGTCCAGGGATGCTCCCCTGGAAAATTTTGTAAATATGACCTCTAGAATGGCCTAAATTGCAGCTAATTCTTCTTTTTTTGAAGCAAGGGATTTTGCATACAACTAATTTGCTGACACATGGGCAAAACTTGATTTAATATTAGTCCGTGATATTCTGTTGTAGAAACTGTTAACCACCCAGAATTCTTCGATTTTCTCTGCAGGGGCGACTCTGCGAATTTTTTTTCCGTACATGGTTGGAAATATCTTTAATGGTTGGAAGTATCTACTGTTGATGGTTGGAAGTATCTTTTATGGTTGGAAGTATCATTTTTAGGCCATAACTTTTTTCATGTAACTTTGATGGTTGGAAGTATCAGTTTCTGGATTAGGCTCGTTTACACTAGAAGTGGTTGGAAGTATCCTGCAACAAAGTTGTTGGTTGGAAGTATTGAATGATTCAAATCCGTCAAGTACTCTTGGTGCTATGAATTTTCAAAAGCGGGAACTTTTTCTGGCTCACCGGCATTGCAATCCAACATTACATCAACTGTCTTTTTTGCTGACCGTAGAAGGGGATCTGAAGATTACAATCTGTTTGGATGTCATAAAGTATGGCCTGCTATATGACCTCTAGTTACTTTCCATTCCCCAAGTGTTTTGTTTTGGAGGCCATTGATCGTCCTGCTTTTTTAGACATCGCTTCATTTTGTAGTACATTCTTAGAGAAATTATGGCTCCTCTTCTTCGTTGATGATTTGTCGAATGGATTATTCTTTACTCGCATTCCTTTAACTTGAGACTTACGGCTTCCATCCACGATCTTCCGTCTTTTAACAGCTTCTGGCTGAACATAGATTTTACCTCGCCGTGCTTTTTTCAATACTGATGTGGCAGTAACCTTTAAGCTTGCAGATGATTGCACTCCAAAGTTATGCAGTGAGGTTGATAGCCGTGTCAAAGGCAGTTTTTGTGCTCTATTACAGAACTTGGAAATACCTTGCAAAAATGCTACATTTTGGTTGTTCGTGGCTATTTTCTCTTCAAACAGGGCAAGTGTTTTTTGAAGTTCGGCCTTACATTCTTCCATTGTAACTTTCTCTACAGCACCTCTTACTGGCTTATCAAGTTGTCGATCTTGTTGTGTTTCTCTAACAAAAACTGAATTGAGCTCTGAAGTTTGGGGCATTTCATCATCTGCGTTATCGTGGTTGATGAGAAGATCGGTTTGAATTCTATCATGTACACCCTCGTAGAATTCAAGAGGCATTGAACGACCAATAGCGATAAAAGCATATTCCTGTCGCTCTAAAGCACTGAGGTAGGGCAAAAAAGATTTCCCTGTTACACTCTTGTGAGCCCACAAAATATACTGATGTTTGCAAACTGCACCAGTCAGTCCCACCGGACATTCACAGATGCCAACGTTCATATCCACCAAGTAGGAGATGCAATCTTTCGTTGAGCTTGTCACGCGGAATAAGTTTTGGCCCAGAGACAGCACATCTCTTGCCATCGTTGTTTGAGTGTTAGGCGATGGAAGCTTGAAACCTTGGCCCTCGTTCTTCTTTTTTTTCTAAGCCTTTAAACCTGCAACTGTATGTCCCGTCGAATTTTCCCGAGGCTACATTTAGCAACTTGACCTTGTAATGATCGGCAAATTCGTTGGTAAGTTTGTCTAGGAGACCGTTGATGTTAACTTCTTTGGTCCTGTTCAAAACTTCATCCTTGGTGTTGTTTCCTCTGATTGGCAGGCACGAGCGATGGCACAACGCCCAAGTTTCAATCATATCATATAGGCTTTGGAAGTAGGAAGTAAGTGACCAGATTGGGGTATTTTGTAACCATGTCTGAATTTATTAATGTGTCAAAAGCCTGATCCATCATCACTTCGTCTTTCTCGTAAACAATTGCTTTGAAAAGGAGAAGTATATCTGGTCTCTCTGCTGCCGAAATGTTATGTTTTCTGTCAAACAGCCAACGCCAGACCTGCTGCATTAGATGGAAAATGCAAAACAGAAGAACTGTCTTTGGCCAGGTATGTCTAAGTGCCTCTCTTAACTCGGAGCAGTTGCCCGTCATGATGATTTGCGGACCGTTGCTCGCACTGCGACCATAAAATGAGTCATCTGACAAGCATTCCTTAAACATTTCCATTTCCTGAATCAAGGTTGCCGTTGTTTTGTCGCTTGTTATGATGATACCCAAAGGGAGGGTTCCAACAGCACTATGAGTTACCATAACAAACACACGAAGATTGAATTCTTCCATGTTCGAACTTGAATCGAAGAATACAAGCTCTCCCGAGCTTCGAATCTAAGAAGAAATGACACGCAATAGGTATAAGATCTTATCAGTGAATTGACTTGCAACAAGTTCATGAAAAGTGACGGAGCAACAGTACCACCAGGTAAGGGTATCTCAGAAATACGCAAACAATGCCAATGGAGAATTTGTTACTCTTTTAATAGTTAGGATGCAAAGGAAAATATATTTTGAAAATATTCATGAAATTGAACATGAAAATGAACATATAACTTAGTGTTAGTCTCGGACTTGAAACTGAAATGAAAGCATATGGACTAGCTGTTACTCTTAATTGAAAATAGACACTAAAAAGCAAGAAACTTGATGGCATTATCATATATGTGAATTCTTACCTTAGCGTGAACACGCTTCATAAGTGGTGTAACTAGTGCCAGGATGAAAGGGTTATTCTCTTCTTCGTCGTACTGACTAAATTGCAATTCGTAGCCATCTTTCTCTTGCAGAAGGCTGATCCGTTCCTTTTGCTTCTCAAACATGTCCTTCAAGTTTTTTGAGCCATACATTTCTTTGTTGTAATCTGAGTACAGTTGGTTAAAATCCCTCCTCCTTGGAACCTTTGAACGATCTGCCAGTTTCCAATGGAATTCAACTTCTTCTTGGCATTCTATCATTACTCCCTTGATAAACTCCCTGTAGGCAAGGCCAGGTGTATAGCCATGGTCATACATGTCTCTTATCCGATCAATGACATGTGCTGGAATGTCCTTAAAACTAAGTGCTTGCAAGGCTTGGACAGGATGGTTGTGGTTCCACTCTAGCTCAACAACGCAAGGAAACTCGTCAATTTCTCTTTTCAACTTGAAGACGATGCTGACGGGGCAGTCAGTGTTTTTTAGCCTTTTTGAAGGCTTTTTCTTCAAAAGCTGTTTGGGATTCATGGTTGGCTGGTATCTGGTCTTATGATGACAACGGTAATATAATATGGATGCAAACACATTCTTTTTACTTGGGTGACTTGGTGACAGTTTCCGTAATGTGTCATTAGTTCTTTCCATGTACGACTTAACAAAGACTTCTACAGCTTCAACATCTCCGAGCTTGCATTTCAGTGTCGCTTTGTACTGCTTATCGGTTCCTGTTATGGAGACAACTTTGTAGTCAGCATCCACAAGTGGTACAGTTTCTTTCAAGCAGGCCAGTAACTCTTCAGTGTTGGAAGGACCTAAGAACTCTGATTTTAATTCCTGCAGGCAAGAGGCAATCAACGAGTTGTCAGCCATTTTGCCATGTTTTAAAAAAAGGCGGGATATTTGATACAATGTATTATGGGAATTCATTTAAAAGATACTTCCAACCAACAACTTTGTTGCAGGATACTTCCAACCACTTCTAGTGTAAACGGGCCTAATCCAGAAACTGATACTTCCAACCATCAAAGTTAAATGAAAAAAGTTATGGCCTAAAAATGATACTTCCAACCATAAAAGCTACTTCCAACCATCAACACTAGATACTTCCAACCATTAAAGATACTTCCAACCATGTACGGAAAAAAAATTCGCGGCGACCTAGCCAGAAATTTTAAAGGCGTAACTTGCAGAGGGGGTGCCACATATATATAGCAGAAGCTGGAAGCGAGCCAAAATTCTTTGGGTATTGGTTATGAAAATTCTTCAGTTTTCCTATTAAATAGCACCTGAATGTAAGAGCTATAATTCAAGAAAACTGACCAGAATCATATGTGAAGCACCTTGCTCGTTTTGAAACAAGTAGTAAGAGATTGGAGGCGAAAAGCAAGATTCAATTTTTCGAACATGTGATTTCTGCAGTAGTTATTTTACTAAACAACGCCTGAATCGTATGTTTTTTCCCCAACATTCTATATGAAGACTCTAAAAAGAGGTCAGTTGGTTTCAATGAGAGGGGCAATTTTCTTGTCAAAAAGGGGGTGCCCAGCAAGATGACTATTCGTTTCAAGAAGTATTAATTTGTTGACGTATGTTCCTACAACTGGTGTTGTTGCTGTTGTTGAAGNGCACCATTGTACCAAGTCTCGCCCTCATATCTGCATTATTGATGAAGTTATGAAGGGGGGCACTTTGTGCCCCCCCGGTACTACAAGGGTCCAAAAAGCCCGGTATTAATAGGGTTAACGCAATGAAAACGTTCTTTTATAAAACTTCCTCGACTGCTTTGTACTCAAAGTGGATTTTAGCGCATTTTGGATATGTTGCAGAGAACACATTCTGCATCGATTCGTGCAAATAAGAGCTTGGTACAATTTTTGCATAGATAGAAAAGGCTGCTCACCTGATTACTGGTGTTCCCAAGCTTCCTATTGTGACATAATAAGCAAATGGCGCATAATTTCAGAAGAGTTTTTGTCTCAAGATCTTAAGAAAATATTGTAGTGTGCCTTAAGAAGTTATTGCTTAGAAAAGGTTTGGTTCGCATTCTTAGCAGCGCTTTCCTAAGGCACAAAATCGGTTGCCCTAGTTTTTGAACAAATTGTGCATAGTATTTTTTGAGGGGTGGTGGGTTGCTGTTCCTGTAGTTGTATAGCGAAGAATACGGCTCTTTTTGCAAGGATACTGTATGCGCTCTTTGTACTAATAATCTCCTAAGTTCTCATAAAAGATTCAACAGTGTTTATAAGAAAAAAGAACTTGCCCTTAAAAGATCCTTCAAGAATTTGATTTACTGCCTTAGACTGCGTTCACACGATCGATACCGGCACAGTTTGAAAACGGTGAAATATGTGACGGATAGGCCTCCCGTTCACACGAAAACGGCACATTTTTTGCCAGCAGATTTTCAAAACGGTAGATTTTGAAAACGGAAATCTAACTGGCACATTTTGAAAACGGCATCGTTTGAACACTCGAAAACGATGAAAACGGAACATTTTTCGAAGCTTTCAAAAGGAGACTGATCGATTCTTAAGGTGTAGGTACATTTCTTTGGCATCAAATTCTTTGGGAGATTGCAACAAGTTTGTTACAGTAAAATTTCGTACCGTTTTTGAATTGTGCCGGTATCGTGTGAACGCTAACTAAAAGTTTTCCACCGTCACATTTGTCACCGTTTTCAAAATAAGCCTGCATCGACTGAAAGTAGCCTAAATGTATTTGTTTTTGTCGGCAGCTTATTGGATATTCCTGCGTTCAATATTACTGTTTCAGGTAAGGATGTGCCGTCCGCATTTGCAAAAGGACACTGATGGCAAGACAAAAATTTTGAAAATGTACCCTTTCCTAGACCAATCTTTTGAAAATTATACACTTGGCTAGACTAGAATGTGAGAATAAGCAAAAAAATATGTTGAAATGATTCATTTGGCTAGAACATGATTTGACAAAATAAGGGAGGAAAATGAATCATACCTCTACCTAGTATACGTTGTGTGTGTGTTTTGGTTTTGTTTTGCAGCTAGTTTTCATAATTTGTAGATTTCATCTGTTGAACTGGTGGGAGCTCCGCTGATCTGGTGTGTATTCCTGCCATATCTGGCACTGTAGATGTACTTGATGTGTATAATTTTTATTTTCAGTATAAGAAAGAGGAGTTTCTACTTTGAGACTTTTTGCTTAGGACTTTAGTCATTCTTTCCTAATGTTGTTGCGATTCATGCCTTCTAGATTTTCAGAAAAAGCATATATGAACTTTAGATTTTGGAACCTTTTATTTGTGCCTTATTTGGCGCTTTTTATCAAATCAAAATTTGAACTTTGTGCAACAACTGTTGCCAACAAGTCAACATTTGTTTGCAACATCAATACCGACATTGCTCCCTACAAATGCTGAATCGTGTGTGTATATTTTTGTATACAGTTCTCCTTAAAATATCGAAAATTAACAAGTTCATTCTTAGTAACAGTGCTGGGCATGTTCAATGTAATCTGGACAATCAAGAGCGGTTTTTCCAATGATGTCATCCCATGAGTTATCGTCATGAATACCCTGGTGGCAAATGTTGCATGAGTATTTATTGTTAATGTCAATGTTGTAGCTAGTGCTGTTTTTGTTGTATGTTATTGCTGTTACTTGTGGTTGTAGTTGTGTGTTGGCATATAATGGTCTGGGGAAGCCAGGTGTGGCACTTGATTAGTGGAGTTGGCCTAAGTAAGTAGGGGGATCCTACAATGAGTTTAGTAGCAGAGGGTAGTTCCGAAGAAACTACTAGATTATTAGATGAGGAGAAATACAGTTTCAGATTCAGCAGTGGAAATTTGTTATGGTGAACAGATGGGCCTAACATGAGTGGTTTCAAAAACCCTCCTGTGTTTAACAGTGTTTCCAAGCCATATGAGCGATTCAAGTAGGAGCTCAAAGCATGGTGTATTATCACTGATGTTGCCAAAACCAAGCAAGGAGTTGCAATTGCATTGTCACTGCCAGAAGATGACTCAAGTGGCATCAGGGACAAAGTTTTCAATGAAGTTAATTGGACAATTTGAATAAAGATGACGGAGTGGGCACTCTTGTCAAATATTTTGATAGTCAATTCCAAAATGATGCATTGTGTGAAGTATATGAGAGATTCACAATCTTTGACCGTTATCAAAGAGAGCCTAAACGAAAAATGGAAGATTTTGTCTTCGAATTTGAGAAGTTATACAATAGAATTAAACAAAAGGAAATGGCTTTACCGGATCCAGTACTAGGATTTAAGATTCTCGACGCTGCAAGACTTAGTCACCAGGACAGGCAACTGGTGCTCACTGGGGTTGACTATTCCAAGAAAGACTCTCTTTTTGTACAGATGAAAACATCATTAAAAAAATTTAATGGAGAGCAAGCTATTTCAGATTCACTCTCAAGTGCAACACATAGCCATGTGGCAATCAAACCTGAACCAGTTTTTATTGCAGAACAGAATGAAGTATATTATACAAATACAAACAAAAAAGGATACAGGCCGAAAGGAACATGGCCTACTGAGAAGCCTGCATCATTTACCCATTGGGGTGGTGCAAGAAAAAGAAACCAAAATGTGGAATCACCTCTCAGCCAAGCAAGTAGCTATCAACCAAGGAATAATAAGGAGCAAAATCCAATAGGATTCAATGGCAAACCAATGCGATGTCGCATATGTGATTCAGTTTGTCACTTAATGAGGAATTGTCCTCATAATGAAAGGAACAAGGAACACAAGGCATATGTTGCAGAAGCAGAGAACATTGTTCTATATACTGGCCCTATGAGGGAAGATTTATGTTTGCTTGTAAAAGCACAGGTGGCGGTGAAAAATGAATATTATTGCATGATAAAATGTACCTTTAGTGCTTCATTTTTCTTGTTGTTTCTCTTCCAGTCCATCTAGTTCTCGAGGTGGCTCGAGATGGGCCTAACAGCGAACGGACAACGGATGGACTGGAAGAGAAACAACAAGAAAAATGAAGCACTAAAGGTACATTTTATCATGCAATAATATTCATTTTTCCCCGCCACCTGTGGTAAAAGAAGCAAAAAATTCTGCAGTCTTTGATTCTGCATGCACATCAACAGTAGCTGGTATAACATGGATGCAATGTTTCCTGGATACCCTGAGCCCAGAAGCAAGATCAGGCATTAAGAGAGAAGCTGGATCCAATATATTTAAATTTGGAGGGGGAGAGATTAGCAAATGAATTGAATCTGTAGAATTTCCATGTAAAATGGCTGGAAAGAATGTTAGAATACGTACAGATGTAGTGGATGCTGATATTCCACTCTTATTAAGCAAAGAAGCTATGAAGAAGGCTAAAGTAAAACTAGACTTGGTAAATGACACAGCTGAAATTTTTGGAAAGGAAATAAGTCTAGATAGCACTACATCAGATCACTATTGCATTCCCTTACAAGAAATGAGCAGTTCCATAGAGGAATGTATGACAAATCAAGTTGAAAGACAAGATGCAGCAAAGTTGATGAATAAAATCCACAAACAATTTGGACATCCAACTTTGCTTAAAATGAAAGCATTGTTAAAAGATGCACAGATGTGGGAAGAAGACTATCAAATTGTTCTAGACAAACTCTACGAGTCCTGTGAGATATGCCTAAAGTTTCGCAAAACACCCAGCAAGCCAGTAGTATCTTTTTCTCTAGCGAAGTCGTTTAACGATGTTGTTGCAATGGATCTAAAAGAATGGAGGAAAGGCGTGTACATTCTATATTTGATTGATATGTTCAGCAGATTCACAGTTGCACGATGGATAAGAAGTAAATCACCTCCAGCCATCATAGAGAATATGATGGTGATGTGGATGGGTGCTGGCCTTGGATCACCAAAGAAGTTTATAACTGACAATGGTGGAGAATTTGCAAATAAAGAATTTCTGGATTTATGTGAAAATGTGAATGTGGAAGTTTGTAGTACAGCAGGAGAAAGTCCATGGCAAAATGGTCTATGTGAAAGAAACCATGCAGTAGTTGATCTTTGCCTTGAAAAGATCTTAGAAGATGATCCAAAATTATCTAGAGAAGTTGCCTTAATGTGGGCAATTAATGCAAGGAATTCATTACAAATGTGGTCTGGATTTTCCTCCTATCAGCTTGTGTTTGGACAAAATCCAAATATTCCATCTGTTTTGATAGACAATGCCCCAGCATTGCATGGCACTTCAATAAATGAGGTTGTAACAACACACCTAAATGTCCTTCATTCAGCTAGAAGAGCATTCATTGAAGGAGAAAGCTCAGAGAAAGTCAGGAGAGCTATACGTCACAAGATCAGAGCATCATCAGAAAGGTTTCAGCACGGAGACAAGGTTTTTCATAAAAGAGAGGATTCCAATAAATAGAAAGGCCTAGGATACGTCATTGGACAGGACGATAAAGTTATTTTTGTTCGACATGGAAGTTTTTATGTTAGAGTATCCCCAAACAGACTGATCAAAATGGGGAAGGAATTCACAAATGAAGAAGAGAACACAAGTCTAGGTGATAATGACAAAGAATCACCAACTGAGGAGCAACAAGGAGATATCAACATGGAAATTACAGAAACAGGTAATCAAGCATCTAGTGATGATGATTCATCTGAAGAAATACAGGACGCCAGATATGAAGGATTGCCCATTCAACAGGAGACCATAGAAAAGGCAAGGCAGAAAACTTTTCCCAAAGTAAAGGAAAGAATTAAAGTGAATATGACGCGAAAATTTGTATTGTCCTACAGTATGCACCCAACATCGCTGATCATGATGGCGTAGTTTATTTCCGAATTTAGACTCTCATTTCTTCAGAAAATGGGGTTGAACAGCCTCCACTTTGTTTTGAAAAGTGACGTTAATTTTGCGTGGTCAGACAGGGTCCTGTGACGTCAAGAGTTTGTGTGAAGATAATAGCGTACAAGTTTCATACATGAAACCATGATGAAATCCTTGATAAACGGGCAGGTTTGGCTTGTTTATTCACCCTTATAACTGAATAAAACTAAGGAATTTTACTCCTTGTTTCTTGAATGCCTCAAGAACTAAATTTGCAGCATTTTTGAACATTTTTCTCTCGTCAGTAGTAGTTGGTGATAATGGCAATTTTGTAAGTTGCAATTTTGCAATGGGCGGAACGATGGGATGACACGAAGGTACAAAAGCACGTCTTGCAAACTTTGCATATCTAACTTTATCCCCCACAGGCCAAGTTTTCAAAATAAAATCTTTGTTGCAAAACTTTCGATATTTGTAGCTTTATAAAGGGACGAATTTCGGTACTTAATGGGACCAAGGCTGTCATTGGGAACGAAGCTTGACCAGGCTTATGATATCCATGCCATAATTTTAGGCGGTTCTACCATCAAAGACTGATCAGGCAGGTCTTGCACCAGACTTGTCTTTGGTTTAGTTTGACAGCATGAATAACAAAATTAAAACTTGCCGAAGCAAGGCTGTTGTTTAGTATCTTTGACTTTCATAAAACGTCGACAAATAGGATTGCGTGGAAATGAATTGCTTTACCAGATTATTTATCACACACATGGCCTAAACCTGTAGACTCTCCATCGTTCACCAAAGACTATTATGAAATGCATTCTGTACGTCGATCTCGCGGTGATTTTGGCACAACTGATCCAGCATTTTTCCTTCCCTTCCTATAACATGTGGCTTTTTGGCACTGTAAAACATATGCAAAGAGGTTCCTGCGATGTTATGTCCTTCGGATCTATGTTTGCGATCTGAAATCGCATGATGGGAACCAAAAAAACAGTTATGTATTATGCCTATTGTTGTTGTTGTTGTTGTCAACTTATTTTAATTCGAATATATAATAATACAATAGCTTCTTAATTATAAATAAAAAGAAACTAATCTAATTCGAATATTTACAATCAACTGAATCATAACCAAATTAAATAAACAAATGAATATGTATGATTTTATTTTTTTTATATTTTATTTACGCGGTGTATACATTATTTACAATAAAACGACAGGCATTACAGTTGCATGTTGGACCGTCCCATTGAGCTATTAAGTTTTTGAAGCTATTAAAGTCGTCAGCCGACTTTAGCTCATTTGGTAGGCAGTTCCAAATCTGTGGTCCTAAGGACTTGAGGCTGTGAGTGCCGAAAGTAACTTGATTTGGCCTGTAATGAGTAAGATTATTAGGATTTCGCGAGGAATAATTGGGGGATCTAATTTGAAAAATATCTTTCATGAAGGATGGATTCAGATTATTCAACGTCTTAAAAATTTCTATGGAGAGAGATCTAAGTCGGGAAACATGCATCGTACATCGTTTTGACTTTAGTAGAAGGTCATTATACGAACTGACATTATCACTGTAAAGGAACCTAAGTGCACGTTCTTGTATCTTTTCAATCTTATGCATTGATTTTGCTGAACAAAAATGCCAAACCAAAGGACAGTAACTGAAATTTGAATAAACAAAGCTTTGAACAAGTACTTTTCGCTCTTCAAAACCAATATAAGCTCGAAGCCTCTTTAGAACATTAAGTTGAGTTGCAGCTTTTCTACAAAGTTCTGAAATGTGTGGATCAAAATTTAGTTTATAGTCTAGTTGAATCCCGAGAAGTTTTACTGAATCTTCAGACTCAATTGTTTTTCCTTGGATCCTTATTTTCTCGCCACTAGTAGTTGTCTGATCTTTTTTAATTAACAGTGCATGAAACTTTGATGGATTTGCAATCATATGGTTTTGCTTTAACCAATCTAGTGCAACGCCTGCTTCTTCCTCTAGGACTCGCACCAGATCTGGCAGAGTCATAGAGAAACAAGCAAGCGTGTTGTCGTCAGCATAGTTATATAGTGTTGCCTGTTTAATAAACAGAAAAAGATCATTTATATATACATTAAAAAGAATAGGGCCTAGTACAGAGCCTTGGGGGACACCAGATAAGATTGTTTGAAAGGAACTGTATGTATTGTTTATTCTTACGGATTGCTCGCGCCGTTTAAGATAGGAATAGATTAGTACTAAGGCATTTTCATCTATGCCATAAGCATTTAACTTCGCGATCAGGAGATCATGTGGGATACAATCAAATGCTTTTGACAAGTCCATCAGTACGGCACCTACAATATAATTATTGTCAAGTTTGGCCTTCCAGTCTTCAATGAGTCTTATCAAAACGTGTTGCGTACCGTATGCTTTTCTATATGCACCTATGAAAATCGAGAGAGTAGTATCAAGATGGAGAACTAATTGCTGTTTCATAATTTTTTCATAGATTTTAGAGAATGTATTTAGAACACTGATAGGGCGGAAATTTTTTTCAACTGTGCGATTTGTTTCACCCTTATCCAAAGGGCATACTGCTGCACGCTTTCCTTTATCTGGAAACCTGTGGTTTTGTAAACAGCTGTTTATAGCATGGGTTAGGGGAACGGTAAGCTCAGCCGCAGCCAGAGACACTAATTTTGGTGGAATTTGATCTTCACCGGTAGATTTTTTTTCGTCCAAGGATCTAAGTAAATTCCAGACCTCATGATGTTGCACTTCATAAAATGAGAAAGAAATTGAGCTGTCATTACCTTCCCTTATGGCATGAACACTAGGGTGGTCTTTATACTTTTCGAGAATAAGCCTAACGAGTTGTCGATCGTCATCATTTTCAACTGTCTCAGCAATGTTACAAGGTTTTTGTCCACTTGTTTTTTCGACTATATTAATATAATGATCATTGAAGATCTCAGTCAATTCATAGTCATCAGTTACAATTTTGTCGTTATGTACCAAGGAAATATCATCACTGACCAAGCCTCCTTTATTAGACAGAAAAGGTTTAACCAAATTCCAAAATTTTTTATTAGAAATTATACCATCCGCAGTTGCTTTTTTGAAATGTTGTTTAATTGCTTTCTTTCGTAAGGAAACACACTTGTTGCGCTGCTTTTTATAGTTTGTTTCGTTTTGATTTGTACGATTTTTGTTGAATCTATTTTTTAGCCTCGTTCTGGTGTAGATTGCCTTTTTTAGTTCACGAGTCACAAAAGGTGCACTATTTCCTCGCACAAACGTAGTCTTTAGGGGAGCGTGTTTGTCCACTAGATTTCGGAAGCTGTGGGTAAGATTATTATAACAATCATCGGGGTCCTCCAAGGCATCAAAATTAGTTCTACGAACATCTGCACGAAACTTAACTGGGTCGAAATTTTTATAGTTTCGATACTTTATCACCTTGGGTTTAAGACGAGGGATATGTGATTTAAGAATTGTAACAACAAGACCATGATAGTCGCTAAGACCGGTCTCAAAAACTGAGGTTTTCTGGAAACTTCTCACTCGATTAGTGAGAATAACGTCAATCGAAGAGCTGCTGTTTTTGGTAAAACAGGTTTTGGAAGTCACTAAGTTGGAGAGCCCGAAAACGTCGCAAAAGTTTGCAAGCTTCTGATATGCACCGTTTTCTTTGTCGAGCGTATTAATGTTGATATCTCCCATCAATATCACATTGTCATATTTGTCTAAAGCTGAATTCAAGGACATGGAAAGTGCAGAGAAAAACGAATCTAAATCTCTGGGTTCAGGGGGTCGATAAATGCTATAGATAATCCATTTTTTCTTATTAACTGTCAGTTCAGAACAGATTAGTTCAAGATTTGAGACTTCAAACGAAGGGGCACGATTGCAAACAACACCCTTACGAACATATTGCATGAGGCCACCGCCAAACTCATTCCTATCGCGACGCATGGGTGTTTGGTAGTTATTCATCAAAAAAACGTTATTATTGAATTCAGAGTTAAGTTTCGTCTCCTCGATAACGAGAATATCAGGCAAGAACTTTTCAACAATAATCCTAAGGTCGACGATCTTGTATCTTAGACTATTTATGTTCAGAAAACCAATGAGAGGGTGATTATGGTACTCTACTCTTAATCTAAAAAGATTTTCCAAATCACCTGAAACATCAGATTGTGAAGAGATAGTTGGGCTAGATAAAGGTGTAGGGAGTTCTACAGAATTCCGCCCTTGAGCCATTGACATATCTGATTTCGAAATACAGCCGGAATCTGTTTCTAGAGACGAAGCAGTGCCTAAGGACCCTGAAGACGTAATACTATATTCTAAGGAGTTAGTAACTGTGTCAACTTTGGATTNTTGGGCTTTCAAGATTGATATGTCTGCTCTCAAAGCACCAATACCAACAAACGAGGTATCAATGTTCAAGTTAACTACAGAGGAACATTTTGAGAGTGATAAGCCATTGATTAAAGCTAAATTCACATCGCTGGACCCAACCAAATCTGTATACTTTTTTTGGGACACCCGGTAGATAATTGGAAAAGGTTTCATGTTTTTGATGAAGTAATTGATTCGGGACAGAATAAGATATCAACTACTTGGGTTGCGACAGAGAAGCTAGTTAATGGGGAAAATGTTGTCACGGCTCGCCTTGTTGCTAGAGGGTTTGAAGAACATGGCTGGATTCAAGTAGATTCTCCAACCGCAGCCAAAAGCACTTTTTGCATAGTATCAGCCATTGCTGGTATGCAAAATTGGAAATGCAAAACAATTGACATTAAGTCTGCATTCCTGCAAGGTAATGAAATCAACAGAGAGGTATTCATAGAGCCAACAAGAGAAGTAAAGAGGGAAAGGCCACATTTGGAAGCTTAATAAAGTTGTTTATGGGCTCAATGATGCAGCAAGGCAATGGTTTTTCACTGTTGTTGAGGAATTAAGTAAGATGGGATTCACACAATCCAAGTATGATCCAGCACTATTCTACTGGTATAATGAAGAATGCTTGCAAGGTTTGATAATGATGCATGTTGATGATTTCATTGAATGTGGAACAGACTTTTTGAAAAAGAAATTGTGACAAAACTAAAGTCAGCATTTCTAGTTGGAAAAGAGGAACAAGAGAACTTTAACTACATAGGATTAACAGTGAAACATATACAAGGGGGTATCATTGTTAGTCAAGAACAGTACACGAAGAAGCTACAGGTGATTCCTGTGGAAAGAGAGTCAATTCAACAGAAGTCAAGAGCCTTGACAGAAAAAGAATTGAAAAGTTTGCAAACAGTCACAGGACAGTGTAATTGGGTTGCAAGTCAGACAAGACCAGACATATCATTTCAAGTCTTAGAGTTAAGTATGAGCTGTATAAATGCAACAGTTGGCCACTTATTACAGGTTAACAAAGTTATTAAAAGAATAAAGACAGAGCACCATTATTTACAGTTTCCAAGATTGGGAAATTTAGATGACCTAAGATTAATTGTCTACAGTGATGCTTCTCATGGAAACTTACCAGATGGACTTTCAAGTGCAGGTGGTCATGTAATTCTTCTTGGAGGAAAAGATGGAAACTGTTGTCCAATTTCATGGCTAGGAACTAGATTAAAGCATGTTGTCAAAAGCACTACTGCAGCAGAAAGTTTAGCAATGTTAGAGGGACTTGAAGATGCACTATACCAACAATCAATTCTCTCAGAGCTCTTGACAAAAGGAAGAAATAGAATAAGAATTGAAGCGCATACAGATAGCAGAAACTTAACTGAAAGTATCCGATCAACAAAGTCATCAAGTGAAAAGAGATTAAGAATTGACATAGCAGCAAGGAAAGAGATGATAAAGCGCAAGGAGGTTGAAAGTGTAAGATGGGTTCCAACTTGTCGTCAGCTGGCAGATGGATTGACTAAAAAGGAAGCAGCTACGAATAAACTGATGACCATACTTGAGAATGGATCATTGAACTAATATGACACACATTTTTATGAATATCGTTGTTGTTTGAGAAAATGTTACAAAAGACAAAAAAACTTAAATATTTTTACAAAGACACAAGTATTTAAAGGAATATTGTTGTTGACTTATCCGATGGACAATATTGTTGTTGTTGGACAATTAACAAAGAAAGAGAAAGAGACAAGAACTGTTAATGTCAATGTTGTTGCTAGTGCTATTGTTGTTGTATGTTGTTGCTGTTACTTGTGGTTGTGGTTATGTGTTGGTATATAATGGTCTGGGGAAGCCAGGTGTGGCACTTGATTAGTGGAGTTGGCCTGAGTAAGTAGGGGGATCCTACAATGAGTTTAACATTTATTGTCGTGGATATTACAGTGATACCCAGTAATGAAAATGTGGGAAATATCTGTTAATTGCAAATATAGAGGAGGCTCGCCCTAATTCGACCACTTTTCATTAAACGAAGATTTGCTGCTAACTAAAAAACATTTTGGAGATAAATTTACCTTGAACAGGCTCCTTAACTTATGCTACAAACCTCACAGTGAGATCTGCATCATCCGTTTGCTTGCTGTCATGCTGGAACCCCACGAATATGGAGAGGTCTGGAACGCCTAACTTAGGCCCTATCGCCCGGTTTTGACCGCTGCAGAAATAATACTTTTCATACATTAAAAACTTTTCAAACCCTTTGTTAATTCACCAAAATATTTTTTCTTTCCCCAGAAGTAACATAACAAATTCTAATTTCATCGAAAATGATTTCTAAATAATGCTAAGTTCACTCCCGCTTTTAACCGTCTCATCCTTGACCTCAGTCACCTCCAACCACATAATGCATCAATAGCCTAGAGAACTCACAGAGTTTCACAGGTGGACAGAAAGGGGCGCCATGAAGTCAGTGGTAGTGCTTTTCGAAAATAAGCCCTGGGTCTGACATTTTGCGTGCGATTCTTGAACTTTCTTTTGGATATGCAACCACAAGAGTTGGAGGAAACAGTCCTGAAGCCTATTGCATTTTAACCGAAAGACATATCGAGAAATGACTCAAAATAGATATGGTGTGTGGAAACATCAAAAGAAAATTGAACTGTACTTACACCTTCGTTGCAGGTAGGTCAACTTCCAAACATTATTGTAACTCTTGTGAGCAACACAAAACAGTCAAAACGAAAACATATCAAAGAGGTGACATCAGCAAACTACTTTCGCGCGTTTTTTGGAGAGACTAGGCCCAAACTCCTTCAGTTTTCAAACTTTCAGGTCAGGCAGTTCCACGGGTCGGAATCCATTGGTGGTCGAATTAGGGCGAGCCTCCTCTATATTGCCCATATATTTTGACCGTTTGTTTTCTATTAAGGTTGTAGAGACAGCGAGCACCATTTACAAATCCATAAATGGTCTTGCACCTGCGTATCTCTCGAACATTTTTTCAAAAACTCTTCACGGGACACTGTCAAGTAAGAAACTCTGTGACTGACTTAGTAAGTCTTGACTTATGCGTCTCTCTTATGAAAACAACTAACGGGCAGAAATCATTCTCATATCGTGGTGCACACCTTTGGAACAGCCTTGAACCTGAGGGCAAGCAAGAACCCTCTCTGTTTGCTTTTAAACATCGATTATGAGTACTACCACAGTGTATTTACTTCTATAGTTTTGTAAGTAGGTTATTTATTTTTTAGTTATATATGTATTAAAACTTAAATTTTAAATATTTGGCATGGCCCCTGAAAAGCAGCCTTAGCTGACTGGGTTACCGTGGTTAAAGAGCATCAAATCAAATCAAACCCAGTTTAGCCTTTTTGTATTTTTAAATGTTTGCTTGTTGCTTGCTTTCTTGCTAGAAAAAGGAGACTTGAAATTACCACCACGTGACAGCTAGGAGGATGTCTTTTTTATTCAATCGATTCCCACTGTATGTATCTATTGTGGTTGTGCCTAGTTTAAACTTTTTGTATTTTAAGAAGATTACTTGAGATTTTCCATAACCTGTTAGCCTGCGTTCTCTCTTTTGCTCCTTCATTTTCCCATGCTCGTTTCTATTGTGGCTATGCCAGGTTTAGCGTTATATCTTTAGATGATTGCTTTTTTTGCTAGGCAAAGATTGCTTCAGATTTCCCATAATCTGTTAGCAACAGTTTTCTCCCTTTTGTACCTTAAATTTCCCATGATCGTTTCTATTGTGGTTGTGCCAAGTTTAGCCGCTTTGACAACCACAGCAGATGAGCAAACTATCTTTCTTTTACTAGATGACCTACTTCTTTTCGAAACACATGTACCTCTTGATGATAAGCCATCAGTGATTTATCTCTTATGCCCTGATCTAAATCCCCTCAAAGATGTACGTGTGTCTGCTCTACACTAAGTTGGTAAAACTAATAAATATTCTTATCAGGCATGCGTAGATAAGTGTTGCAAATTAGAGAGGCTAGCTGCAACCACGCCTGTTGACCCAGTTCTGTCTTGTTTTAATTGGTTAGGATTATCATTGGTTTCGAATTGCAAAAGGAGGCCTAGACGTTATCTTCAGTTCTAATTCTAAGCTTGTTGAAAGCAGTTGGAGCAAATTCTATCTCGAGACACTATGGCTTAGAGCTTCAATGATGATCCGTTATACAGACTTGCTTCTATGGAATCTTGTGGCCCTATAGTCAGGTGACCTACACTTAACATGGTCACTAAGAAGATTTCTACAAGCTCAGCTTAGTCAAAAGTTCTGTGTAATGCTAATGAGGCTTCTTATCTGTAAGCCAATTTCTCATCTTTTTCGAAAATGCTACATTCTTGCAAGGATGCGTCTGGTATATCTGATAGATTTATGATTTGCTAAACAATAGATAGGTTCTTCTTAAGTAGACGACTGCAAGGATTTTATTTGAAGTGAATCTACGTGGCTTCATTGGCTGATTTTGCGGGGTGAGACAGAGAACTCTTTTGCGACATAAACTCTGCTGGGCACCCTCTTAATGGCATGTTGTTGGCCCTTAATGTGACATGAGCCTAATTTTATTAATCGCTATGGATAAATTATTAGGAAATTACACATGTAATGCTTTCTTTAGAAAAACAAACAAATTTTCTCACCGAGGAGGGTAAAGAATGTTAGCAGTCTTCGGCGTGTTTGTACTGAAAAAGATGGGTGGATTGTACCTTTCGTGGTTGAAAACACTGATTTTCGTTTGGAAAGCTTTTCTACGCTATCAAAAAAGCAAGTGATACGTACGAGTATTGTCCATGATCACAGCTCAAAAGTTTTAGAGGCAACATAGCATGTTGATGATATGGCCTGGATATTTGGTTGATGAGGGGGGGGGGGCAAAAAGTGCCCACGGCAAATATGATCTGATGTAGTGTCGTCACTTCAAAAGATAAAGAGCTGAGGTTTTGTGAATTTTCTTAAAATTTAATAGGCTAATTAAAAATTGACATTTTTTTTCCAAATGGTGGACACTGATCACGTGACCAACTTCTTTTCGACTGGTGGTCGGGTGGTAAATTAAAGAAGTGAGTCTAGTTTTTGCCAAGATGATCATAGATCTATAGATCTATGATTATCACGAATACTATTATTCGATAGCTCTTGATGAGAGCTTTCAGATGATGTATAATTTTATTCATTCTGGATGGCGTCAGCATTTTTAACATTAATGACTTCATCAAAGTTTATGACGTCATATAATTAATAACAAATGTACTAAATAAAATTTTATTGTCAAATATGGTTCTCTGGATCGTTTTAAATGATCTTAAGGCATTTCAGAGTATTTGCATCAGTAATTAGGGCTTTTAATGAAAGAATGAAAAACTGGCGTAACTAAATAATGAATAATGAGTTTAAATAGATATTTAAACTGACGAATTTTGCTCCTTGATAATGATGATTTGTGATACATTCTAGAGCCATTATGGAAGGAATTATTAAATGAAACCTCAAATATTGCTTATTTTGCAAATAGTTAGAAAATATCGCATTTTTCCGCCATTAGGACGTCATGGATGTAATGAAGAATTTAAAAAGTGTCCTATTGTGTAGATTTTGTTACTGTGCACCATTTTACAAAGTCTCGCCCTCATATATGCATTATTTAAGAAGTTATTAAGGGGGCACTTTGTGCCCCCCCCCCCCGGTACTACAAGGGTCCAAAAAGCCCGGTATTAATAGGGTTTTATCTGTAAAAAAGGTTGAATGCATGGTAGTTAGCAAGAAAGAAAAGCAAAAATGCGAGTTAAATGTTGCACGTACCAAAATGAAGCAAGTAGACAATTTTAACTATCTGGCTAGTATTGTGACAGAAAATGGAAAACTTGAGGCAGAAATCAAAAGGAGGTTTGACACGGCAAAGATTGCTTTTGGAAAACTGGAAAAAGGGCCCACACTATCTCATTAGAGACAACAACAAAATATTGGATTGCTATATTAAACCCATTCTCTTCTATGGCACTGATTCCTGGACGATATCATCACCGTTGGAAGATAGACTGAGAGCGGTTGAGATGTTGTTTTACAGACGAATCACAAGAGTATCCTGGATGAAGTGTTACAAATGAAGAGTTCTTTCAAAAGCTACAATCAGAAGAAGATAGCTTCAGTTTTCAGGATATATAATGAGAAATGAAAAGCTTGAAAATTAAATATTGACGGGACGCATCGAAGGAAAGAGAGACAGAGGAAGACAGCGAGATACATTCCTTTCTTGGGAAGTTCGAAGAATTGGATGACAAAGCAACTGAAAGACAGAGATAGCGAATAATTGACAAGCCGATATCTTATACAAACATCAAGTTATAGGAAAATGTGGAAAACCATGATTGCCTACGTTCTGAAAGAATATGGTACCCAGAGAGAGAGAATTGCACGCATTCTATTTCTGATGTGGTTTACTGACAGCAGTTTTACACTGTTGTTTTTTCTGCCATTTATAATCTTTGAAGATCGTATTTAGTTGTTTTCAAATTGTTCTTTCTTAGATTGTGACATGCCTGTAGAGAGAGTCTGCTAAATCGCGAGGGTAGGCGAGGGTAGGCGAGGGTGGCGAGGGTAGCGAGGGTGGCGAGGGTCGAGAGGGTGGCGAGGGTCGAGAGGGTGGCGAGGGTCGAGAGGGTGGCGAGAGGGTGTCCAAATTGTGATTTTAAGAATAACTGGTTCATTTTAGTGAAGGTCACTTGACCAATAAGATACAGTGATGCAATTTCTCCAATTTCTCAAGTCTTTGATTTGGTTTTGTTCATTTATTCAATTTGGTCAATTAAAGTCAACAACAAATTGTTTTCTGAGAGTATCGAGGGTTGCCATACTTTAGGGTTTCTTGCATTCTCAGGGGTCTCTGGTTTAGGCCTAGGAGAATATTTTGCGTTTGCTGATTTATAGCTCTACAACCATGTCACCCACAGTGGTCAGAAAAATATCAAAATTTAATTTAGCCATTGAGGGTTAACACAAAAATATGCTTTCGGTAATTGGGTTCAACCTCCAGGCGTCAGAATTTTACGAACTTGTATACAGTTTTTTGGGACACCCGGTACTTTAAAGCCATTTCAGCCTATTACCGAAAAGCACAGGTTCTTGACTGTACTGCTTAGTTTTCCTTTAGTTGAAATTATCTTTATTGAAGTTCAAAATTGCTCACTTTTTCTTTCCTTGCTTTGTTTTGAAAGATAAAATATTAATGAAACTTGGATCACATCGGTGAAAGCCATGTCCCAGAGGATTTCGCTCAGTAGAAAAGGCCCTTTTAGGCCGATTACATTGTACCGGTACAGTTTTGATCCATTACAAAGTTGATACGGTTCAAGAGCCTTGACACTGCTCCAGAACAAAACATTTCTATGAACAAAAGTGTTACGGATTAGCAGGAGCAATGCAAACTGGAGGCTGATCCGTGACACTTCAGTTACGGATCCAAAGTTGTACCAGTACAGTGTAAATGTATTACTAGTGTAGTATTAAACACTAGTCTTAGTATTAAACACTACTTTATCGGCTCCCGGAAGGGGGGGACACTATGTATGGGGATGTGCCATCAGAAAAAGTATCGATTTTCATGATTTTGGTACAAGGAACGGTATTACCCTCGCTTACCCTCGCCACCCTCTCGACCCTCGCCTACCCTCTCGACCCTCGCCACCCTCTCGACCCTCGCTACCCTCGCCACCCTCGCTACCCTCGCCACCCTCGCCTACCCTCGCGATTTAGCAGACTCCTGTAGAGATGTTGTTGCAGTAAACCAGAAGTAGCAGTATCATAACTTTTTATATTATTTCTGCTGTATGGGGCGTCAAGTTTGGTCTTATCCAGAACAATAGTTTGACTCTCGAGCTTGCTTTTTTCAAAGTTCTCTCGATGTGTTCTGTATATGTAAGACTTTTATCCATCATAACCCCTGAATATGAATAGTCTGTTGATTCTGTAATTTTAAATCCATTTAACTTGACTTCAAATGCGGTCGTTCTGGAGGTTTTTTATGTGTCCCATTAAGAACGCACTCCGTTGTTGATTTCTTCAGATTTATAACCAGGTTGTTTTCATTGAACCAGTTTGTTCTAATTCGCTACTCAAGGTATTCTCAATCTCTGTACTCGTCTTTCCGGCATAGAACAAAACTGTGTCGTCAGCGTAGATAATTTAATTACATAATTTTAGATTTGTTTCGATGTCATTTATTAGCAATATGAACATTAATGGACCGAGGATTGATCCTTGTGGTACTCCCACGGGATATTAATTGCATTTCAGAGTTTTGTCCATCGTTTATAACAAGTTTATTTCTGTTAAAAAAATTCTAAACCTTGACGTTTCTCTATCTTTAATGCCACATATCGATGATGGCTTGGACAGAAGTCGTGCATGATCCAAAATATCAAATGCCTTTCCTAAATCTATGAAAACTGCACCAGTCATGACGCCATTGTCCATATTTCTTCCTGATTGAGTTGGGAAAAAGTATCACTGCAGGCTGGGTAGACTACCTATTTCTGAAACCAAATTGTCATCTTGATCGCAGTTTATTTTCTTCCACATATTCATAAAGCTGTTAATTTACCACGCGCTCAAGGAATTTTTACAGAACTGCAAGCACTGACAATGGCCTGCAATTATCAATTGAAAATCTTTCCCCAGACCTATAAATTGGAGCTACTTTGGCGATTTTGTCGTCGCCAGCACGGTCAGGAGTAGGCTTGTCAATTAGCTGATCTAAGTCATTCAAATTGCAAAAGCCTCTTGTCTCCAAACCTGCTGGGTTAGTGACTGGGGATGAATTGGCAAACAAATCAGCGTTGTGTGCATTGAAGTCAACAAGAAAGGCTATCTCTGTATGTGTGGAATGTTGCAAAATTGCTTCAATAGATAGGGATACATGTTGGAAGAGAAGGTCATGGAAATTTGCGGTAAAGGGCACAAATATATCTTGTAACTTCAGGGCAGCATGTTTTCGCCATCAGAAGATGGACTCCCGGATTAGAAAGATCAAATTGTTTTGCACGTGATACCTGTATGTCATTGCTGACATATGCACAGACACCACCATGTTTGGGAAAAGTTCATTACATGGGCATATTAGATAGGGAGAGAAGACATCATCATTGTTATTGTCTAGAGGTTGAATTTTTAGTTGCTGTGAGAAAAAGCATATTGGTAACTGAGAAAGAAGATGCTGATGTAAGCAACATATAAAAAAGGCCAAGTATGTCAAATTTCTTCCTCTGCTTCTAGATGAAAATCTTTCTTGGAAGCATCATTTAAGTGAACTCTCCAAAAAGTTAGCAAGATCATGTGGTTTATTCTTTAAGTTTAGACACCTTCTTCCTACAAATGTATTGGTTTCTTTGTATTACTCTTTCTTTGCCTCTTTTCTTCAGTATGGAATTTTTGTTTGGAGACTTACTTATGATGCTTACATCAAACCAATATTCATCCTTCAAAGGTGGAGGTGAAGGTAAAGTTGCGGTTTTTAGCGCCAAACACTGGGATCGCAGAAGTAGAGAAGACCTAATAGAGTCCGCGACCCCTTGTCATGACGCTCAAGTGGTGGGGCTCATACTGGGATCGAACCCTGTCCGCCTAACTGTTCTGGCTGCAAAGTCAGAGGATTACACCGCTGCGCCACAACAACCTGAAAAGAAAGTTATAAGAGCTATCGCCTTTAAAAATCGTTCTGCTCCATCCACTCCTATTTTTCTCACTCTCTGAATTCTTAAGCTGCAGGGTCTTTTTTGAATGAAACTGCTAACATTTGCCCATGAATCTGTAAATAAATTTTCCCCATCTTGTTTTCATGAGTATTTTTAATTGCTTTCGCGAATTCATCAGTATGATGCCAGGCAAGCACGTAAAAGGAAATTTTCTGACACGCAAATACACATTGCAATATGACTTGAAATCTAAAAGATATGCAGGTGCAAAATCATGGAACAGCATTCCCCATGTCATAAAACAAGCTTCTTCGGTAATGAATTTCCGGCATCAACTTAAGATACATTTGTTCTCCACCAACTACCAGTCCTAGAACTTCCAAATATTAGCAGACATGCTTAAGTTATAAAATTGATGAAATTCTTATTTAAATGATGAAATCTTTATTATCAATCTAAATCCAAAGTTTTGTTTTAACCAAGGGGGTGCTCTTTCCTCGATTAGTTTACCTATTGAGAGAGCTCCTCCTTTTAAGAAATTCCCTGCATACAGATTCCCCTGAAAAGTTGTTATTTTGATAGTCTATATTTCCTTATTGTAATTTGCTGTTTTGATGTAGTATGTTAATGTTGTAGTTTTTTTAATTGCATTTGTATGTAGTGGTATTTTAAAATGAAATGAACTGAACTGAACTGATGGACATAGTTTAAGTTTGTAGAAAGAAAAAGAACGTTACTGAAAGAGACCTTGAAGTTAGTGGGAATGAATGCCACAGATTGGCTGCAGATTGATTTCCAGGCATTTTATATCATTAATGACGTAGTTAAAGGGAAGAGGAGTAGCTAACTGGTTCTGCATCAGATTGAAGTCAGCTGCCAGACTGCAGACAGTTGAATAGCACATCGGTCAATAATGCAAGAAATCTTTCCAGTCAGAAACTGAGTTAAAATGATCTGCATTCGTTGCCAAGGAATTATAAAAGCAGGTTCTACCTCAATCAAGTTTAGCAAAATTTCAAGAATCTCCAAAATTTCAAAAATTTCTTATAAATGTTGAATTCAAGACAGCAGCGTTAATGTACCTACAGTTGACTTTAAGTCCCTTCACTTTCGCTGATTGAATTGAATTGATTTTGTTGTTGTCTTTTCAGCGAGGTTGAGTAATTGTCGCTTCAGTAGTTATAGCGACATCTTAGTTTAGGAGAGCGAAACTACACGAAAATAATGAGCCTATACCTACAGTACAGGCCTTGCATTAATTAACATCCAGTAATTCTCAAAGGATGCAAGGCCTGCAAGGCCTATTTTGCAAGGCCTGTTGTGCATTTATATACATTTCAACTATTTAACACCCCCTCCTCCAAAGTCTTTCGTTTTAGCCACTAAAGAGAAGGTGTAGGTTATTCGCATTCATTTTTACCTACAATAAATGCAAAGTTCTTTCATTAATTTTCAAAAGTAGTTAAATAAGGATCATTAATCAATATTAGTGAAATGAGATGAGCGAATTGTTTTTTATCACTTACCACGCTAGAATAACATACAGTATGTTATGCTATAACAGTAATCAATACAATACTTGGTGAAAGATGACTGCTCGTTATCAGTTCTTTTTATTATGTAATGTAACGATAGTTAATGAAACAGTGGCCTAAAATTCGAATGTCCCTCTGATTCTGAATGTAGATGCAACTGACATGAGATGACAATGTATGTATTCACTGAATATATTACTGGTTTAAAATCGACCACCCTCCACAAATTTTCATTGCTTCATAAGTAGATAATGCAACCGATTAAACATCCCAGTATGTTTCGAGAATTCTTCAAGAATTTGGGAGGATTATCAACCATCGAAGATAACAAGGTAGCCAAGTAACACCAAGCCACCTTATCTGCAAGGAGAAAAGCAAACTTGAAGTGATAATTGTTTATCCTCATCATATTTATCCGTATGTACCATGTACGTTTAGAATTGCTCTTGATAAAATTTGAGTTAAAACTTATGGTTGAATCATATTATTGTAAGTTGGTGAATTATAAGGCTTTTGAACCAATAATTACTGCATACCAAAACTACCAAATAACAAGAACAATGCAGATTGCAGAATTGTCACCTGTATTCTAAATAGAGTAAAAGCAGCAGACTCTAGCTACGAGACTGATCTGAAATCAAATTCTTTTAATAAGATGCATTCTGACAGAAGTTGGAACTAATTTAGTAGGCTTCTGATTGACAAGGACAGCTGTTAGATATTGTAATGACAGAAAATGCACCATTTTGAAGGTGATACTGAAAGATAGCCCTCCTGTCTGCTCATAGACAGCGCCACTGAGAGCAGATGTCACTAACGAGAATTTCAAGAGGGAGAGAGAGAATGCTACTCATTAAATATATCATTGAACATACAATTAATTGATTGGATTGATTGATTGAAGATTTCAGCGATGTGTTGCAAGAAATGAAAGATGACAATGATTTAAGATACAAGTGATTGAAGATATCGAGGACTGAATAGGACAATGATTGAGAATCAAAATGATTGATAATGATTGACAATGAAATTGAAGTATTGACAGGGAAACGTATTTTTGCAACAAAAACGAAGGAAAAACATTGCGATGATGATATGTTCATATTTCATCCTATATTACATAGTTGACAAATCCAAGTAAAAGACAAATCCACTTTAGTGTCAAAATACCATTAGTGACATTCTAATATAAAAGGTTGATTATTTGTTTACGTTTAAAAGTAATACTATGCTTCATTTTCAGAATACAGAGTTTCAAAACCACGATGCAATAATTATATGCATAAAGACATATGTAGCCAAAAAGGCGTGATTATAACTCTAACCTGAACAGAGATAAAATTAAGACTTTAACTTAAACAAAGTTATGGAAATGGACGACTGATTGACAATAACAATGATATCAATAATTTCAGTTCCAAATGATTGAGTATATCAACCATTGCTGCTACTTATGAGTGAATTAATTTGAGAATGTATGAAGATAGCATTGATTTCACATACAATTGAGCAAAGATGAAAATGATTGAGGATGCCAATGATTGAAGATACAAATGATTGAAGATAACAATGATTGAAGACAACAATGATTAGAGATTAAATTAATTGAAGACACAATTGATTAAAGATGCTAATGATTGAAAATGAAAGTGATTGAAGATATTAATGACTTAAAATGAAAATGAACGAAGAAATCATCGATTGAAGATACTAATGAGTGAAGATGAAAATGATCGAAGATACCAGTGATTGAAGATAACAATGATTGTAGATGAAAGTGATCGAAGATACCATTGATTGAAGACACCATTGATTAAAGATGCTAATGATTGAAAATGAAAGTGATTGAATATATTAATGACTTAAAATGAAAATGAACGAAGAAATCATCGATTGAAGCAAGGGCGCCTACCTTGTGTGACTGTTTTCGTGACATAGTACACGGAGCAATTGCTGTACGTCTATCAGTGTTGACCAATCAAAAGCGCGCTGTCTGGTTCCCTGTGGTCATCTCCTGTAACTGTTGATATCGCATTACATCAACACCTGAATCTGAAACCACAAAATTATCTTGCGTCATCTTACGTCTTCCGGTTTGGATAAAACGACTACAATGCAGCAATTGCTGAACTGAACTGAACTGCGAATAAACTGAACTGCGAATAAACCCAATTCATACAAGGTAGGCGCCCTTGATTGAAGGTACTAATAATGGAGGAGGAAAACGATTGACGATGCCAATAATTAAAGATGAAAATAATTAAAGATTCTATGATTAAAAATACTAATGATTTAAAATTAAAACGATTGAAGATACTAATGATTGAAAATCAAAATGGTTGAAGATGCCATTGATTGATTGATAAAAATAATTGTAGATACCATTAATTGAAAATACTAATGATTGAATATGAGAATGATTGAACATGCAAATGACTTAAGATTAAAACGATTGAAGATACTAATGATTGAAGATGAAAATGGTTGAAGGGACCATCTTATTAGATATACTAATGATTGGAGATGAAAATGGATTGCAGATGCCATTCATAGAAGACACCATTGGTTTTACATGCTAATGATTGAAGATGAAAATGATTGAAGATAACACTGATTGAAGATATCATTGATTGAAGATAATGATGATTGAAGACGAAAATGATCGAAGATAACATTGATTGACGATACCATTGATTTTAGATGCTAATGATTGAAGATGCTAATAATTGTAGATGTAAATAATCCAAGATACCATTGATTGAAGATACTATTGATTTTATATGCTAATGACTGAGAATAAAAATGATCGAATATACCATTGATCGAAGATACTGATGATTAAAGGTGAAATAGATCTAGGTATGATACCAATAATTGTAGATTCCAATGATTGAAAATACTACTGATTGAAGATGAAAATGATTGAACATACAAATGGCATAAGATTAAAACGATTGAAAATACAAATGATTGAAAAGGAAATGGATTGAAGATGAAAATGATTGAAGATAACATTGATTGAAGATATCATTGATTGAAGTTGCTAATGTTTGAAGATGAAAGTGTTTGAAGATACGATTGATTGGAGAAATTAATGATTGTAAATAAAAATGATCGAAGATACCATTGATTGAAGATAACAATGATTGAAGATACTATTGATTGAAGATACCATTAATGGTTGATTGATTAATTGATTAATGGTTGATTAATGGTTGATGATTGGAGATGAAAATGATCGAAGATACCATTAATTCAAGATACCATTGATTTTAGATGCTAATGATCGAAGATGAAAGTGATTGAAGATATTAATGACTTGAAATGAAAATGATCGAAGATACCATCGATTGAAGGTACTAATAATGGAGGATAAACTGATTGAAGATACCAATGACTGAGGAGGAAAACGATTGACGATGCCAATAATTAAAGATGAAAATGATTAAAGATTCTATGATTAAAAATACTAATGATTGACGATGAAAATGATTGATGATACTAATGATTGTAGATACAATTGATTGAAGATACCATTGATCGAACATTCTTCATATAATGATTGAAGATGAAAATGATTTGCAGATACAATTGATTGAGGATACGGATGATTGAAGAAGAAAATTATTGAAGATACAAATAATTGAAGATACCATTCATTGAAGATATCAACGATTGAAGATACCATTGATTGAAGATACCATTAATTGAAGATACCATTGATTGAAGATGCCAATATTGAAGATACCATTTATTGAAAACAGTAATGATGGAAGATGAAAACAATTGAAAATACCATTGATTGAAGATATTGATGATTGAAGATAAGAATGATTGAAAATTCCATTGATAAGCAATGCCAATGATTTAAGATACCGCTGCAATACACGATTACGCTAAAGATGGCGGCGAGGAAATTTTTCGCCAAGATGCATTGCGTTCTGTAATCGAATCCCTGTAAATTGTTGAAGACTTGTAATTTGAACTCAAAGCATCTTCATAAATGGTTTTTTGCCCCCACCCTTAGCGTAATATTCTATTGATTGAGGAAGAGAATGATTCTATTTATCATAATTAAAATAGTGAAACTATAAAAATACCTACAATTCAATGTGCCAGTCATAATGGAAGAAACACAAGCTGCCACTGTGAATGGCAATTACATTAGGAAAAGTCACTACCCTGCATTGGCATATTCATGTTTTGATTCATTTAGGCCGTATTTCTACACAGGTTTTCTGAAGAAATTGGTTTTCTTGAGAGCATTCCTAAGTAGGGTGTTGGCGGTGGTAATCGGACACTTGTGAGTGAATATATCCCAAAAACTGAAAGAAAAGCACCTTACAAAAAACATGCATCAAAGACAGTATTTCTAGATACTGAACATCACGCCTATATTTGAAACTCCGAATCAGTGGCTCAAAGAAACACATGTCTCAACCAATCAATGAAATTGGATGTGTGACATGTGAATAAAACAAAAGATTCCAAAGATTTAAAACCGTTCCATTGAAGGGAGGACAGATGGTGCTATTTCGAATGGCCATGGTGGTGATCTTCAGAAACCAAGCATATCATTTTAGGGAAGAATGGATATATTTCAGATTTGAGATGGGATTTTGTTTTTCATATCTCTTTCATAAATATCTATATCATATGTAGTAATGAGAGCAAAACAATGTTTTTTCTCCTAGTGTACAGGTAGGTTGGCGTGTACCGAGAGCTCTGCAGAACGTCGTTGTAGGCACCGCTAGTTGAGCCATTGGTTTTACATTCAAGAATAAGATAGAAGACAAATGTTACACAACACTGTATATAAAATGAAGCAGAAAGAATAAATTTCAAGTATACATAAAAAAAGAAGTTCTTGGCACGTTCTGCATCGTGGAGATAGGGTTCAAACACTACCACCACTGTCCAAAAATCAGATCAGCATTGAAAACATCATCCCTAAAAGCAAGCAAGTAAAGTCGAACAAAATAAAGCACTTCGGAAAATTTGCCAAAATTTTGGTTTTTGTCTTTGATTAATTTTTTTTATGAAAAAATTCTATTTTCTGTGTAAGATTTCCATCGCCTGAGCCCTAAAGAAGAGATTGGTTAACTCGTTGAATTCTTGTGCAATTCATGTCTGCATCATTTTAATGATACGGTCCTAGTACCAGGTGAATCAGAAGCATTTTAGACATTTGAAAGCCTATAGCTTTCAAACTATTCATTAGATTCCTATAAAATGGCAATATGTGTGTTGCTAACATGTCAAGTTTGATAAGAAAATGTAGTTTTTCAAGATCGATAAAATCATTCTCAAGTTACAGATGATTTTATAAAAAGTGTGCATCTCAAAATCCCTGAAAAGATGTCTGAATAGTGGTTAAATTTGCTAGCAATTCAGCCTCGTGATAACAGAAAATAGATGAAAAAGGCAGTCCCAAGTGTATGGAAATATGCAGAAACTTCTGTATGTACCCTGTAAGATGCTTGGGCAAAGAGATAAACAGATAGAGTTCAATTAGCTGTGGGGTTGAAATTGTTATTAAACTTAATCAAAGAATTTAGGCCTATTTTGCAGGATTTTGAGATGAAGCATCTTTATCAATTCGCTTATAACTTGAAAATGATACGACCGACTTTGAGAAACTAAGTTTATATATCTATATATCTACGTTGATGTACTAGCTACAAGAAGATCATCAGTTTATTGGAATCTAATGACTGGCTGGAAAGCTACATTTTTTCAAACATCTGAACATTTTTCTGACTTACCCGGTATTTCCATAGTTCAACTAGACTTTTGCATTTGCTCTTAGTGTGATCAAATCTGTGATTTTTTCATACTGCACAAATTGAAGAATTGATTCATAAATAAATGAGGACTTCAAAAGTTATTTATTTCACTAAAAAAGTGTTTTTGTTTCATAATCTTGAGACGGGGTATTCTTAGCTATTTTTATCATCCCTTGATAGAGAACTGCTCGATAGGACCTTACTGGTTTTAGATGTAACCACATATCTCTCAAGTAGCCAAATCAACAGAATAACCCTTCCAGATAAAGTATCCAATATCTCTAAACAGCTGTGAAATGCAAGTGTTTTAAACGATTGCTTTACCAAAGTGGAATTTTTCTAGTGATTAACTAATACAAGAGACACAACGCTGATATCATGTCTGTTTTTATCTTAATTTCCTCTTCAGCGGCCGTCAAACCAACGCAACTTATCATGCTTTAGCTTTCAAATTCAGCGATTTTCATCTTTACTGTTTGATTATCAGGATATTATCAAAAGCGTTTGTACAAAGTAAGGTATAATCCAGTCGGCCTACTTTCATCTTTGTTCTAGAGGAATGGTGATAAAAATGTACGCTATAGAAATTTGGTGCGGTGCGACAGTAACAGTCATTTCGATACGTCTTGCTTAAAATTTTCAATAGATCGTATGTAGATTTAGATAGATAACGCACCATTAAGAAGAGGACAAAAAGCTTGATTTAGATGCATTATTCAACGAAATCTGGAAAGAAGGAAAATCTTGGACTAACACTTCGTGAAACTATGAAGAAAAATTATTAATTATTAAATCAAAAACGTCTTTGTAATTACCGTCAAACACTAGAATGTTGCACCTGTTTCTATCGTGAAAAATCATATTTGTTCATTGATCCTACTTGATCCCTACCTCTTACTGCTGTTAAAGAGTTAAAATTTTGACTTCTTTTAAATTTAGTTGATTTCAAATGAGGAAATTTTACGTATGATATGAACCTGGTATCAAGTATTCCCAATTACAGTTGAGATGCAAGTAGAGGGGGGAATATTGTTCAGGTACATTTTCGATAATTACCCAGTTTGATTCCTCTTCTGACCTCCTTTTTTGCTTCACAAGGACTAAGTCAACAACGACAGTTAAAAACAAAAGGAAACGTGGCAGACATAAGAAAATTAAGTTACAAAGAGTTTTTGACATAGGTTTAAACAGGGGGAGTCAGAAAATGTATCCACTGTTAGAAAAATCTTCCAAAAAAGCTACAAAATTGATTTGAAAATTTACAACTCCGTTGTCTGGCTGAGAGTTTAACTTAATATGCCCTTTCAACAAAACAGTGCATGATGGGTAATCAGCAACCAAATCCCGCATGCAGTTTTAATTTTGTATTATTTCTACTATGCTAAGCGTTTTTGACGATTTTACTCAATTAACCCTATTCTACATGGGTAAATCAAGTACTACTTTCTCATGGAGGGGGGGGGCAAAAAGACCCCCACCCCCCAGATTTTCTCAGCAACAGTGATTTCTACGGCAACGCAAATTGGTACACATAATTACCAAGCAATTTTGATTCTAAAAATAGCATTAAATGCTAATTAGCCACATGACATGTTGCTAGGCAACGCAAAAACAATGGAACTTTGCTGATTTTGGTTCTTCTCCTAAAAACTTAAATTTGTAAAGGAAGAAATTGCCAATAAACAACTTTCTATCTATATGATATTAGCTATCTATATGATGGATATTGATTGTTCTTGATAAAAACTGCCAAAAATTATATTTTTTGAATTCTATTGTTATGAAAACTGTCAATCAAAGTCATACTTGACACCCCAGCAAATTTGCTGATGCCATATTGGCATTTTTAGCCCAAGTTTTAGTCATATAAACTAAAGGAAATTGATTTTGAATTGTTAATTGATCAATTTCAATCATAATATACTAATTATTTCATATTTTTTTCATATATATGACGTCATACATAAGTATGACGTCATGTATCTTAAATTTTGCTGATGTCAGCAAAGCACAAAAAATTATATATCAAATGAAAGTAGACTTCAAGGAAAATTTATTGGTACCAATTGCATTGATATCAGACGTCTATGAGAAATTTTATGCACGTTTTAATGATTTTCTTTGAGACCTATCTCCAAATATGGGCATGTCGTAATCACGTGACCAATTATATGACAACGACCTATATACAGTATGAAATTTTATTGAAAGTCAAATAGGTTCTAGTCTTTCATCAAGTGTCGTTTAAGAGCAATTAGAGGAAGTTTGCTTGGGGGGCCTTTTCTGCCCCCCCCCAATTAGAATAGGGTTAAAAGAGGTAAGAAGCTTCTCTTATATGTTTTCCGCACTTTTAAATCCCTTTTGTTTTTACTTGTTGGTGCTATTCCTCTGTGAAATGTGATACAAGGCATCGTTGATTGCAGAACGCAGCGGGCCTAAGGCCTAAAATTCCTGTACTTGTCAGCGTCAAATAGGATATCGTCGCTGCAATGTTACTTTTACACATTACTTTTTATACTGACCAGATTCTTGAAATATTCTAACTGCAACTAACACATTGATTCAAGCAAGAAGAAACGAAAATGCCTTCCATTTTCCAATCTGATTTTGCGTTTTGAAAAATTTGTGCGCATTGACTTGAACCTGACCAAAATATTCACTTTCTTTTGTAAACAAACAAAAAGCTGCATTTTAGGTTTACAATTCTTTGCATTTTTAAATACGCCAGAAGAAAAAGAGAGGCACCTTCATTTCCTTTTGCTTGAATCAATATGTTTGCTACAATTAGAGCTTTTCAAAAGTTTGGTCAATGTAGAAAGAAATAGGTAGAAGTAACATCGCAGTGAGGATATCTATTTGCCGCAGGCAAGTACAGATATTGTAGGCCTTAGCCCCACTGCGCCCTGCAATAAATGATTTTTTGTACCACAGTTCCCAGTTATAGGCGTAGGAGGCAGGGGGCTAGCGAGCTGCAGAGCCTCTAATCAGGAAAAATTTATCTCATTTTAGGCTCCATTCGTGCAGTTTTAACTCCCTGAAGCCACATATTGGGGAAATCCACGATAAGCCCCCTAAACGTCGGGCATCCCCTACGCTCATGTTCACAGTGGAATATCACTGAAAAGTCAAGACAAAATACCTGAAAGTGCGGAAAATTTATAAGAGAAGCTTCTTATTTCGTTTGATTGAGTAAAATCGTCAAAAACCTTCTGAGAAACTACTTCCAACAGCGAGATCATTGGCGAGCACAGTAGAAACGATACAACATGTGCGAGATTGCGATCCTGATTACCCATCATGCACCATTTTGTTCAAAGGGATTATTTTGAGAATTTATTCATAATTTGCAATGCACATTTTTGATATAAAATTAAGAATTCCCGAAAACTATCTTCCATGGGCTTTGGCTAAAACCTGTAAGTCAATGGTCCAATTTAATCCACTGTTCATCCATCAAAATGGTAAATGGTGTTTTTCTAGCTCAGTCATGGCTTTCTAATGATAGGAAAACTGCTGAATTTGTGATTATGCTCCTCGTCAATGTACATAAAGGTGAACAGCCCCTTTTGGCTGCTTTTTGATCAATTGAGAAACAGGATTTTGGGCTAAATCCTGATTTCAGAAGGAAATAATGCATCTCAAATTATGACAAAATCTAAAAGAAATGAAGTTGAAGACTATGTAAGATGATTGAATTGAAATTTTAAAAATCGAATGCATAGCTTTTCCTGCACGATTTTCAAACAGTGGATACATTTTTCTGACTCAGAATCAACACTGTTTGTGAAATGAATCAACACTGTTGAGATACAACTATCCCGTACTTTGTGATTCCAGTTTATTTTTAACATAGCTCATTCAGAAATGATAGGCTCGTTGCTAAAATGTTTTACATAACGCTCTTACATGTGGAACACGAAATAAAGAAATTCCTCTGTATGGACTCTGAAGTTGTATGAACCATTCGACCCTTTGATTAAAAACACTTTGTCTCCTACCAAACACCTACCTTTCTTTTGTTTAATGTTTTATTCGATGTTTTGGAGGTAGGAAAGCGAAACAATTTTAAAATAGATCGATTAGTATATTTTTAGTTTCTGTCAAACAAATAAAGAACTTTTTAGGCACACTTGGTACTATGTTCTCAATTTGAGAAGCTCTCGATGTATATTTTAACTATATCAACTGAAGGATCATTGGCTAGATTTCAGGAAACAGTGTACTAAATTTTAAGTTCAAGCAGATTCTAAACAATATGGCAAAGAACAAATAGATATAGCTTGCAGTTTCTCCACAGATATAGCGTAAACAAGGAAAATGTTGTGTCACCCTATTGCTTATTTCCTGTTTCAATGAGTCTCTGCGTTAAACTAAGGTTCTAAGTAGAAATCTACACGTGTATCTGCTGTGCCATAAAAGATATCCACTCTTGACACGAAGGGAAAAATTGATTTTGAAGATAGATAACTACATCTTTAGTCAAAATCCCACATTAAACTTAGTGAAGTTTTGTCGATTTTTCCTCCAGAGGGACTGCCTCTAGAGTTATAAGCGATTTCTCGAAATTATTGGCTTCGAAATAGTCTAAGTCGAAAGAAAACATCGATCAATTTTTCAAAGACTGCTCTAGGAGAGACAAAGGAAAAGCTCTTCGATACAACTTGGGAATTTAGAAATTGATTAGTCATGATCCATTCAAGAAACGGTCGCTGGAATCGTGACCACGTTTTTCAGTGCAAAAACCTTCGTTTCATATTATTTCAATAGCATCTTTGTATTGTTAACAATGATAGATTTTTAGTGTTGACTTTACAAAATTTGATCTATGGTTTTTTATGGATTTAGGTCGCGTCTTAAGCAATAGCTTTTAAGAAATCGCATATAACTCGGAAAGCAGCCCGCCGGAAAATTGAAACAATGCCGAAAAGCGTAACTTGGGGATTGACTGAAGATTATATAGTCTTCATCCATCCATATCAAAGTCCTCCATGGTCGCTCTAGTGTTTGATTTATCATTACCTATTTATCGTTACATCTTGGTTATCGTTAACGGTCCTTTTTATGTTGCACTTATGTGTGATCATCGCAAATTCCGCTCGTTGTCAATTTTGTAATCAGACCAAGCAGTTTTTAAAGTTAAGTTTAATTATATAATATTCTAATTTCATAAAAACTATGCGAAAGATGAATGTCTAGCCACATTTCCTCCAGAGTAAGAAAATAATTCCATCATATATTGAATATTTGCTTTTCTTTAAAAAGTCACAATTCTATTTTACCCCAGTTAAATCTATCATATTAGCGATCCTATCATGTTTGCCATCATATGAATTGTGATGCAAACCCTTTTCCTTGAAACCTAGACTAAAAGGATTAATATTATCACAATATCAACATTTTAACATCGTTAAACTTTGTTTGAAAAGTTCCCGTAATTGATAAATCCGACTAAATCAGTTACATATGTTTATGACATCTAATGTTGTTAGCTAACTGGATAAGGATTTTTCATGCTAAGAAATGTATCCAAAATCTTCTTTGTTTATATGTACGTTTGAGGAATTAAAAGAATCAGTCTGAAGTTTGCAGATTTGGAACGGCGCGGCGCTCAATAAAGATGCTTATTAGAACCATGTGATAATCCTAAAAACGTTCCAAATTCAATAAAACTTTGCTCGATAATTAAAACATCATAAACCAGGACCGTAACTGCCAGCGCTATCTGCGGTTTAGAAGGGGGAAGTTCTGCTCCTTAAGAAATCCTATTAGTCTACTGTAGAGAATGCTATACATTTTCCAACAAATTTGAATAAAAAGACGTCACCATCGAGGAAGTTGCTGCTAGAATCAAATAGCTGAATCCGAACATAGCATCTTCCCTTTAAGGACACTTTTAAAGGAAATAATAAAAGAACATTTGACATATTTTCTGTTGCCATTAGAAATTTGTTCAATTCTGGTTTATCCAAGGGTGGTTTTTCCAATGATTTTGAAAACTGGAGATAAGTTCGCTCTTTAAAAAAGAGGATGCTTTTTCGACAAAGGAACTACCGACAAGTTACATTTTTGCGATCGGTATCCAAAAGTTATCAAAGGTTGATGCAAGATCAATGCTGCATTTCATCAAATTTTCCTTGTCTCTGCTCCTTTGTGGATTTCGAGAGGGCTATGGCACATAGCATGCACTTCTACCAGGTACCCCGAAAAACTTCTGACACCAAGAGCCTATACCCAATTCCCCAATAATATTTTTATGTTAACCCTCAATGGCTAAACTGAATTTTAGTATTTTTCTAACATTGTCAGCAACTTGGTTGTAGAGCTACAAAAAAGTGAATGTAAAATTTACTCTTAGGTCCAAACCAGAGCCACCATTATTAGACCTCTGACGATGGCAAGAAACGCTAAGGCATGGCAACCCCCAATCCCGGGGGTGGGGTACTTGAATTTCATTAATACGGGGGTGTGCAAGCCAAGAAATCATTTTTTGACCTGGCTCTAGAATTTTCCGCTCCAAATGATATCTGGCTTTAGAAAAAATCGCCGAAAAGTATACTCCAAAACGTAAAAAAATACACTGTGCATCATTGATACAACAGTCCGCTCGAACAAAATACCCCTTTTGACAACCGGATTTAGAAAAAATTGCCTTCTTTCGATACCCGGCGCTAGAAAGAAAAATGAGGCGAAAACGATACCGAGAAAGGAGTGCACATCCCGTCAGCAAAATATACTAAATATTAAGAGAATGTTAATGATTTTATTTTAACTGCCATAATCTTTTGCTAGAACATAAGACATCAGCAGGGTTAACAAACTGTATGCTAAATATGGTTCCATTGGGTCAGTGATTGGACTTGCTCCAAGGCTATTCCGTGGTTTTTCAGCGCTAAAAGAATACAATTACTTCTGCGAGGGTGTCCTCATGGCTTACGCCCCCGTAGAATTCATTATATTCTTTTAGCGCTGATAGACCACGGAATAGACTTAGAACAACTCTAGTCAGTGACTGGACTGCACAGGCCTTGAATCTAGCTCTTAGAGAGTTGATTTCGAGGAAAAGGATCCTTGTTTTAGAGTAATTTTTTCAGGCTCAAATCATGTAGAAAGTAAAATATAAATGGAGAGAAAGGCGAGCCTCATCTTTTTGTTTCAACACATAAGGTTAAACGAGCCATTGCAGAGAGTTTGATTTCACTTTTCCTTTGATTTAATTTCGTATAATTTTGTTATGGAGATTTTTAGTTTTTTTATTGCTATTTAACTTAAGTTAGCAACATTTGTAAATTAGGTTTTTGCTTTGTATTCTTTTTGCACGGCCCCCTGTAAAGCAGTCTCCACAGGACTGACGGGGCTACCGTAGTTAAATAATATAAAATGAAATGAAATGAAATGAATAAAAGCAATGAAGAGAAATGGCACGAAAATGATCAAGTCATGGCCCTTTAGATCCATCGATCAATTCATTCCGATTTATCACAGTTCGGTTGCTAAATCCATTGCAGCAAATAAAACGTTACTGTAATTTGGTCACCCGTCATTAGTCGTTAGATAGTTGTTAGTGGAGAGCTCATTCCTCGGAATACAGAACCCACCATATTCTTTTCATTCGTCAGTTCTTTTCAGTAACAACTCAAGTACAAATAGCATCCCCATAAGACCGGTTTCCACGTAAGCAATTCCACATGCACAATTGCATTCCCTTCCTCGGTTCTATGAATGAAAAATTTTAGATATAAAGTTCTTTCTAAAATGCAGCATTCACGTCCATTGAAAATTCTTAGTGTGTCCCTTCTTTTGGGACCCCCGCAAATCATCATTTGCTTCTTTCTAGTGAATTTGCTGGCAAGTTGAACATTTTTTGACAATAAAATAAGGTCACTCGATAATTTAATTGCTTGAGTGGAAACTGTCCTTAAAGGTAATGTGTCCATGTAAGTACAGCGGCTTTGCGGGGGGCATACCTATTTCACGTGATATTTTCATGTGATCAGTTCAGCGGAAGAGCTTACGAGGTGACCAGGTGTAATACAAAGAGACTGATTACTTACTTGCGGTGCGTTTTTGCAGAGCTGAACCCAAAGGACTGACAGTAAACATTTGATACTTCGACACTTTGTGACCCTTTCATCTCCAAACAACCAACGGCAGAAACAATACTATGTTCGATCTGCTGACCATGCTTTGCCAAAATCGACGAGGCTTGAGGACGGCAGAGAGGGCCTAGCCATGTTTATGTTGTCGCTCTGAACAGCCGAACACGGCTCTGAAATTGTGGCTTCATAAAGTTTAACAGCCACTGAAGCAAATAGATATTTCGTATATAGATACTTTAATAATCACGCACACTGTAAAAACCTTTCTTTCAAATTCAGCAGCTCTCGATCTCGTCTCGATCTTCCGTTCCCAAGCTCAGTGCCACACGCATAGAGGCTTCACAGCAGGCAGCCATGTTGACAAATTTCAATCTTAGTTTGCACGTGATCTGCTAGCGATTTACATGTGATCAGTTAGATTCTACCAATCACTGTGCGCTCTTCGAGGCTCTTTGTCAGCATTGCATCAGCATATTTTGAAAGAATGTATACGTTTCTGTACTTACATGGACACATTATCCCGGGGGGGGCACTTTACCAGATTTTGGTTGGGGACGTGCCATCGAAGCTCCAAAAACATACCCGTTCCTTATACCAATTTTTCGAAAAAGTATACCCAACTTTATACCAAATTTTTCAAAAATGGCCTATTTATTTGTGCTTTATACCAAAATCACGAAAATCGATACCGTTCCTTATACCAAAATCGTGAAAATCGATACCGTTCCTTATACCAAAATCGTGAACATCGATACCGTTCCTTATACCAAAATAGTGAAAATCGATACCCTTCCCGATGGCACGTCCCCAGTACCCAAAATATACATGGTGCCCCCCCCGGGACATTACCTTTTAGGTTGTGTGGGTCGTTAGTTATTGCTTTTAATCTTTATCTTTTCTAAGTCACATTTTCAGCTGGGAAGCACCAAGAAGCCGAATTAGAAAATGTTTACGACTAGACTATCATTGCACTCTCATTGCCGAGTAATCTTCATTTCAATTGTTTGTTCTGAGTGAAACAGAATATTTCTCCGCCCCAAGCAAATTTTTGTTTTGCATGTAAAAAGCGCATCTACAGCGTGATTGCATCATAATTTTACACCCGAAAGTAAAAAAAAATTAATAAACTTTTAACTTGCAAAATACGCCATTTGTTGGAAAATTAATAAAATGTCGTATTATCAAGGGCTGATCCAAGTTTCGTAAAAAATCATGTGTTATCTTTGACAACGGCGACATATCGCATGTCATCAATATCAGCTGTGGGGATAAAAATTCATTTTTACACACGATTTGTGATAAGAAGGATAAGAATTCGATGTTGCTACAAAACATAAGATAATCAACCTATCAATATACAGTATTCCCTTTGTTACAAATTCATTACAGTGTCGATAGCGGCATACTTTCTTGTGTGTTTCTCGATGATAAGATGAAAAAACACCGTTTACCTCAATGACCAGCTAAGGTCACACGTGCAAAATCAGCCCTCTGAAAAATGCTATATCGTCATATCACACACACAAAAAAGGAAGAGAATTTCACCGTTCATACTGTGTTTCTCACAAGATTTTCTGAGTGTTTTAACAGTTACTGTGGTGTGGTTTTCAAATATTAATCTACCGGGGGAGTAAATAAGAACATGCGGCGTTTGCTAATTTGTATTATTGTAATTTACTTGGCAAATTAATTTCTCTAAAAGTTCACCGCATAGGAAAAAGGCTAACTTACGTATGAAAATTTATTTGGTCGAAATAGCTCTTTTCGTTCCATAATTACGAACGATTTTAGCAAAATCTTGATTCGTAAGATTCCTAAAATAGGCCTTCAATTAGATTCATATTTTTTTTTTTATATTCAATTAAGAATTTACAATACAAGATACTATTAACACTACTTACAACCTACTATACGATACTACAAGGACGATACCATAGAGAGCAAAAGGCTATGACAACTCCATGATTCATATTCATGCATGTGTGAATTCCTAAACCATGACAAACATACTATTTCCCTGCTAAAAAGATTGAAACAAGGCATGTATTGTGTCAGTGCACAAAAGAAAAAGCCTTTGTATATATTTCGTGACTATTCATTCAATTGTCATTATTAAGAAGCAGAAAGTTCTTGTAAAAACTCTACCTGGTCACCAAACTAGCTACATCACAAAATCGCAACTGGATATGGAAAAAATGACCAATTTTGACAAACTACATTTTATAGCTAATTTAATTTTCTGCTGCATTACAAAGCTCAGCAAACACAATATGAGTTATTGTTCTCGAAAATATGGCTTATTGAACCTTCTGCTGTTTCACCAGATATTTTTCAGAGCGAAAAAGCTTCAAGATAACGGGTAATTAATAAAAATGTGTGACTAATTTGAAAAATCAGACTGTGGAAATCATCAATACGATTCGTACATAACCCATTAAGTTCATGAGGCTTCAACAGAATTTGTCAGATTTTTCTCATAATTTTGATACGCTATTTTTCTCGCTTCTTAACCGAAACTCGTTTTTTCATCAACTAGCCAAAAAAAAGCAGCCAAAAATGCCATGTTCAGTCTGATACAGATTTTCAATCAATTTTCTTTAGATTTTAAAATTGATCGGAGAAAACATTTAAATGCTATCTTTTTCCTTCTAAAGAAAGCATTATCCTTGTGTCACATTCTAAAAGTTGAAATACAAATTTTATTTTGAAGAGGCATGCATAGTTTTTAGCCAAAACCGACGGAAAAAAATTTTCGAAAAATTCTTCCTTTCCAAGCAAAATAATTCGTTGTAAATCATATGTTGATTTTCAAAATAAAGTAAAAGCCTGTTAGCCACTGAAGTTTGAATTTTTTCAAATCTTTTTTTGTACTTTTGCATTAGGTTTTTTTTTTACTCACCACCTATATTTTGAAACCTCATTATATAAAATCGGCATGATATTAGCTGAAAAACTGGCGAGGTCGATTTTGCTAGGATACGTTTGATAGAAATATGTAACTGTCTTATGGAATTTGTGTTCTTCTTGTACTGGTTTACCTTTACGTGTATCTACAGCAAATAAGATAATCGACCAAAATGAGCTAAGATGTCTTTGCAGCTAATTTACTGGTTGTTCCTGGGATTATTTTCAACTTCTCTTATGCCGCAAATTAGCAAAAATATGGGTTTAGTGAAACTAGACAAATATAACGTTGAAAACTGCGAAGAAACAGGCGGCGCGAATTTATCTTTATGTGTCAGGTTGTTCAATACTGGCATTGGACTAGCATCGGACTACTACTAAGATTAACATTAACTGCAGTTTGAGCAACGGCCCCTGGTGAGCAACTACGAATAAGGCACACTAATGTGGTTGTGCGAGCCCTTGCGACTCTCTTGTTTGAAGATGTTCATTATAAAAAGAAATCTAAGCTTGATATCGAAATTACTTTAGTTGAAATCGTTGGTATCATTCCATAGTTAGTAGGTGACTTAGTGGTAGTGACTCCTGCTTCTCATGTCGGCAGACCTTGTGACAGTCACTGGCAGCTGTGGGGTCGTGCACACAGCATGTATGGTAATCCGTTCATCAGAATGCTGTGGTGCATGATACACTAAAGATAATTATGATTAATCACAGTATAAAGGTATTTTCCTCAGAGTTCTTGAAAAAGGGTTGGAAATTGGGACCAAATCATGTGCACGTTTCAGCTAATGGACAAATGTCCCTTCTTCCTCTAATGAAATAATGCATGCATCATTTTAAACACAGCTTGGCGGTTTCATTTTCATCTCCAGGGAATTGCCTGAGTACTTAATTGTCATTGTTCTCAAGGGAAATTAATCAATTTAATCAATAATTTACCTAATTTTGACGATGTGAATTGATGAAACATTCTTTCATAACTACTGTATGTAAGCCTGTCTGTCGCACATTAATGCTTTGACGCTTAACGTACAAACTGTGCTGACAAGCGTCCCTTGATCTTTTTCTCATTCACTACATTTGAAATTTACGTGAATACTCATTGCAATATTCTGTTACTTCATCGGATTAAGGGACAGTGCAAAATTTATTATATTACATGGCCGGCGGAGAAGAAAAATTCTTGCAAAAAAATCTGCTTACCCCGTATAAAATTACTGCAAAAAACCAACTGCCCCGTCACAATTTCCTTAAAAAAATGTATCTGCCCCGTATTCGTGAGCATTAGATGTTATACAGTACGACAGATGAATTTGCTAATGACCATTACAAAATCCATTTTTGCTCTTACAAGTCTTTGTCAACAAAATATCGACTTTGGAGATGACAAGATGTGACTGATGGTCCGTTCTTGCAGACAATTGACATGGAAATTCTACACCATTTTATACACATCTCTGCAAGCATTTCTCATCTTGCATGATTTGCAATTTCGTCTTCAAAATGAACAATTTTATGTTTCAAACTGCACCTTGAGCTCATAAAAAAGTTACTGCCCTGTACTTACTTGCCCAATAAAAAGTATTGACCCCGTTCTGCATAAGCTCAAAAAAANTGCTAATGACCATTACAAAATCCATTTTTGCTCTTACAAGTCTTTGTCAACAAAATATCGACTTTGGAGATGACAAGATGTGACTGATGGACCGTTCTTGCAGACAATTGACATGGAAATTCTACACCATTTTATACACATCTCTGCAAGCATTTCTCATCTTGCATGATTTGCAATTTCGTCTTCAAAATGAACAATTTTATGTTTCAAACTGCACCTTGAGCTCATAAAAAAGTTACTGCCCTGTACTTACTTGCCCAATAAAAAGTATTGACCCCGTTCTGCATAAGCTCAAAAAAAAGTAGTTGCCCTGTTGGGTTTTGCACCGGCCATGTTATAAAATAAATTTTGCACTGTCCCTAAGCACCAACGAAAGGTGAAGACCCACACAAAGTGTGACCTCCGTTGAAGCCAAGAGGGAAACGTGACACCGCCAGTATAAACTTTTAATTAATTGAATTTGACCAACTGAACGATAATGGTGCAAGAAAAGTTGATTGAGGTGGAGAAGTACACATTTGTGGTTAAATTCATTCACAGCAATAATTGACCAAGACACTTGGGTATACTGTGATTTATTACCTTGATCTGTTTTAATGATAATCATGTGATTGTTAAGTTACTATATTAAAGTTAATATCATTCGTGACTGCGGATGGATGTAAAATATTGGCACTGATTAGGACAGTTGTCTGCGAGTAGCTGTAGCACCAACTGCAGAGGCTGTTTGCGAAATTATTAATCAATCGTCTGCCTAATAAGGAATTATCGTTATCGGTCAAGGCCAACAGATCAGCTTGGTAGTTAGTCTTGTTGCATAATTTTTTTTAACCGGACCAGATCTCGGTTCTTGGCTATTTGCAGTACGCATGACAACTTACTGCTTCCCTCAGTTTAATAGATCAATTGTCGGACAGACAAATGATCAACACATTTGCAATAAGCCTCTGAAGCTGTGCAATGACGATGTTCTCTTCAGTAAGTTAAGCCTTAGTAAAGTCATTGCAATCAACCGAGTCATTGAAGTGTTTGGCTGTTTTCAGCAATCGTAACGACCCATGTTGAAAAAGCATATCAATAGCGTTGCAGACGTCACTTGCTATTGCTTGCCCTTTTTTAATTGTGTGCATCAGATTTTGCGCGTGGAAATTTATTTGTACCAGGAGACAGATGTCCGTTATTTTGGCTACTATGTGCTAGATTTTGTATCTCTATACAGTGGTAGGAGTCGTTGCAAGGCCGTTAAGATCTTTAAAAAGAACCAAGTCATTTCTTCAACTGAGTCGCAAATGTCGCTCATGTCGTTTGAAATTGAAGACATTTCACGCTTATTTAGTCTTTTGAGTCAGTTTAGTTGCTCAAAAACTATTCCAAATTAAATGCAAACATTTCAGACATTAAAATTTCGGTCATTTAAAACATTATTTTATATACTCTCATAGAATTTACAATAACAAATACCAACAAGGAGCATGGAAATACATAACAAGCCTGCGGTCATTACACTTAACATAGAGACACAAATATTACAAAATAACTAAATATAGGAGGACAATTTTACACGAGAGAGGATACAGCACAGGCATCAAATCCTCAAAAAGACCACACGAATGGCCATCGTCCCCGCCCGAGCCAACGACCCAATGGAACCCCCAGGCACCCCGTCACAACTGCTCACCGGCAATCCCAGAAATCCTGACCACCCTAGAACCACAGCGTTCTTCTGTTTATTGGAAGAATTCACGAAAAGCTTCGAAATGAAAAAATATTTAGCAAATCCCAAATCGATAGAACAAAGATGTCAAAAACTGGCTTAACCATAGAAAATGCTGTCATTCTGAAAATAATCAAGAAAGGAAAGACTGCCAACGAACAAAGCACCTGAAAGTCAATCAATCTCAAAGCATCAATCAATTTCAAACATCTGAAAATTTTAGTGTCCTATTTTTTGCAGGAAAAGAAATCAAAGGAAAACATTTGAATTTTTTAAAGCGTAATGTTTTGCTACCGAAACAATTTGGATAGAAAGGGAATGTGTTGGTAGAGCTGTTACTTATGAAACATAGTCATAGTTTTTTATATTCATTTCCTTCAGTCCTTAACTGTAGTAAGGATATAGATACAGCTGTTGAAAATTGGTCAAATGTTCTTTCGATGATATTATCGCATGCGCCAATACGACATCGGAGAGTTTCTGAAAAGTATTGCCCCTGGATTACTGCTCAGCTAAAATCATCAGCAAGAACGCTAAAACAATTGGTGGTAAAAGCTGGATCCGAGACTCTTATGAATGCTTACAGACATGTCAGAAATGTCGTCAACAAGCAAAATAAAGTTAGAAAACGAAAATACTTTTTTTGGAAAAAAATCGATGCTGCGAGGGCGACATGAATGAAACTTGGAAGACTCTCAATCAGCTGGTTAATAAGTGGACAAAAACCATAAATTTTTCTTCGCTACAAGAAGACAATAAAATCTTAACGAGTAGCAATGATATAGCAGAGTCACTGAATCAGTATTTCTGCAATTATGGACAAAACAGCTAAGTGTTAAGGCTAATTTCCAGTCAGTGGAATTTTCTGAGCGGGCGGAAATTCTTAAGATTTTCAATATAAAAATTCTGCTAGCCTTCGGTTCAGAAAGGTCACTCCAGCTGACCTTATGAAGGCAATGAAAAGGTATTGTTTCCAACACCGATGTCATCAATAAAATTGTTTAGCAATGGTCCCATTTATTCTCACTTACTCTTGAGAAGAATGCTCCGATGCGTAACAAGCATGTGTCTGAGAAATTTTCTCCGTGGCTGACTAACGAGTTTCAAACTATGTCTGCTATGGCTACGTAAAGGTTCAAATCTCAAATTTTGATGCAAGCTTACAGGCAGGTACGTTACAAAGTCAATAAGTTGAATTTGGACTTGAAACGTGACTTTTTCACAAAAGAAGACTTCGTCTTATGTTGGTGATCTTAAAGGTCCCTAGAAGATTATGAACCAGATTCTTAACAAAAAATCCAAGACAACTCATGTTTCATGTCTAAATATTGAAGGTGAAACAATACTTGACAATAAGGCTANCACAGGGAAACAAGGACATAAGAGTAGAACACAGGGTACCAAGGGTCTAAATCCCCTTCAGAGACATTTGGGGGTGAGAAAAGGGGCTGCTAGGGGAAAATAAGGACCTACAGTATTTAGAAAATTCTTATTTTTATGGAGCACACCTTATAATTTCTTTTCAACAAAGAAAAATAGAGGAGATACAAGCAAGGTGATCACAGAATCGAATTCTACGGTAAATTTTGGTCCTGGTAGGAATAATTCCAAAAAAACTACAAAAATTGACCAAACCTGTATTTTTTTAGGGGATATTACCCCTTAACTGTAGTAAGGATATAGATACAGCTGTTGAAAATTGGTCAAATGTTCTTTCGATGATATTATCGCATGCGCCAATACGACATCGGAGAGTTTCTGAAAAGTATTGCCCCTGGATTACTGCTCAGCTAAAATCATCAGCAAGAACGCTAAAACAATTGGTGGTAAAAGCTGGATCCGAGACTCTTATGAATGCTTACAGACATGTCAGAAATGTCGTCAACAAGCAAAATAAAGTTAGAAAACGAAAATACTTTTTTTGGAAAAAAATCGATGCTGCGAGGGCGACATGAATGAAACTTGGAAGACTCTCAATCAGCTGGTTAATAAGTGGACAAAAACCATAAATTTTTCTTCGCTACAAGAAGACAATAAAATCTTAACGAGTAGCAATGATATAGCAGAGTCACTGAATCAGTATTTCTGCAATTATGGACAAAACAGCTAAGTGTTAAGGCTAATTTCCAGTCAGTGGAATTTTCTGAGCGGGCGGAAATTCTTAAGATTTTCAATATAAAAATTCTGCTAGCCTTCGGTTCAGAAAGGTCACTCCAGCTGACCTTATGAAGGCAATGAAAAGGTATTGTTTCCAACACCGATGTCATCAATAAAATTGTTTAGCAATGGTCCCATTTATTCTCACTTACTCTTGAGAAGAATGCTCCGATGCGTAACAAGCATGTGTCTGAGAAATTTTCTCCGTGGCTGACTAACGAGTTTCAAACTATGTCTGCTATGGCTACGTAAAGGTTCAAATCTCAAATTTTGATGCAAGCTTACAGGCAGGTACGTTACAAAGTCAATAAGTTGAATTTGGACTTGAAACGTGACTTTTTCACAAAAGAAGACTTCGTCTTATGTTGGTGATCTTAAAGGTCCCTAGAAGATTATGAACCAGATTCTTAACAAAAAATCCAAGACAACTCATGTTTCATGTCTAAATATTGAAGGTGAAACAATACTTGACAATAAGGCTATCGCTGAATCCATGAATGATTTTTTTGTGACATCGGTGAAAAACTCAGTGACAAAATACCGGATACACTAAATCCGCTTTTGGCAAATGAATATTCTGCCAATAAAGAAATTTCCCAGTTCCATTTTAAACCTGTGGACTCACACACGTAGGGTCGTAAAGATCTTTGGAAAATCTAAATCATCAATGGGATCTGGGCCTGATGGCATTGTTAACTTTTTCTTGACAGCGCCACTTCCAATCTTGACCTTGACATTGACATTGACATTGACATTGACATTGACATTGACATTGACATTGACATTGACATTGACATTGACATTGACATTGACATTGACATTGACATTGACATTGACATTGACATTGACATTGACATTGACATTGACATTGACATTGACATTGACATTGACATTGACGTTGAAATTGACAATGACCTTCACCTTCACCTTGACCTTGACCTTGACATTGACATTGACATTGACATTGACATTGACATTGACATTGACATTGACATTGACATTGACATTGACATTGACATTGACATTGACATTGACATTGACATTGACATTGACATTGACATTGACATTGACATTGACGTTGAAATTGACAATGACCTTCACCTTCACCTTGACCTTGACCTTGACCTTGACATTGACATTGACATTGACATTAACATTGACATTGACATTGACATTGTGTCCTTATATGGTCCCACTTACTTTCTAATTCTACGTTATAGCTTCTTTAAGTTCGTTTATCTTTTTACTTTATTGCAATCCTTTGCTTATTTTAAGTACTTTCAACCTAAGACTGATCCTGCTCCTTATCCTGATTTTTTTAATTTTAAACCTGTTCTCGTCGTTTTATAATGGTTGTATTAATGGTTGTTTTGTAGTCTTTGTTTTAATTTTGTTTTCTTTGTGTTTTGGCTCTTCATGTTTTCCTCCTCTTCTACTTCTTTTAGTCCTCATCTCCAGAAATATTTTTTGCGTTTGTCTTCATTGTTGCTTTTTGTCTTATCTTTCGTTGTTTCTTTCAGCTATTTATCATCATCTTTTTGTCATGGATGTCTTGTCTGTTTGCTTTCTTTTTTCTTTCTCACTCACTCACTTTCTTTCTCGCTTTCTTTTTCTTTTTTCCTTCCTTCCTTCCTTTCTTTCTTTCGCCTCATAACTCATATTCCTGCCATATGCTTTGATTTTCCTCCTATCTAATTGATAAATTTTCTCCTTTTTTGTCTTCTTGGTTTTGCCTTTTTTTGCTATGAACATTTCTCCTTTTTCTGTTTCTCTTCTTTTATACTTATGTGCATTCATGTTAGCATTTCTCTCTGTAGCTCGTATTCATCTTTTGATGTCTTCCTCTCTTACTCATAAAATAATAATCAAAATCATATCCATCTTTCTATTTATTTATCGATGTCCTTTTGGTTAGATGTTAGTTCCACTTTTTCACGTGGGGCCTTACTTCCCCCATATGGACATGTTATGCTTTTGTTAATATTTTTCTGGAATCTTCATGTATTTTTCTACTATTTGTTGTGTTCCTTCCTTTCTCGTGCCCCAAAAATATCTCTTTCTTGTCCTTTAGCAATCTATGTCTCAACTATACAAGGTATAAAGTGGGCCTTTTTTATTTGTTTCAGGGGCACGGTAACAGTATGGAGAAAGAGAGCACAATTCAAAAATCCAACAACAAAATTAAAATGCAAGATATGCTGTTATATGCCATGTTTCTTTTTGCATTACATTGACAAAATTGTCGGTAATGTCAACCAACTATAAGATTTCATCAATCTATTATTCCAGTTTCCAAATAAACTGAAAACATTGGCATGATAAAGAAATTATAATTCCCCGACCTATAGAGTGGATGGAAATTTTCTGATCCTTGCCCTTGTCGAACGTAAGGGCAAGAAAAGAAATTCAGGATATAAAATCCATTTCATATTTAATTTCATGCCTATTTAATCTAATTGTATAGATAATGCAGAATTTTTACATGAAACTCGCAGTTTAGTTTTTAGAGACTTATAATTGTTGATGACTGATATTTTGTTGAACGAGCATTATGTTTATAGCCGTACTTCCATTTAAATGTTAATCATCGCTTGGTATGGGTAATGTTGGGAACAGTTGCCGAAGAGGAATAATGAATAACAAACTTAGACGATTAAACCTACGGACCATATGGTTGTCAATCAACTTTTCAAGTAATTAATTCTGGTTTTGCCCAAGCAGCAAATTTGAAGTTTGCTGATTTTTGACGCTACAACCAAGTTACCAAAAAATACTGGATAATATATGAAAATTTAATCTAATCATTGCAGATTTAAAAACAAATAATTTTTTGATAATGAGTTTGAGACAGTTTACATTAGAACTTTGCAAATATGTAGAGTCTTTTCTGGGACACCCGGTATAAAATTAACTTCAGTTTGTGGAAGCCGTATCATCAAAATTTAATTGAAAGTTAATACCATAGCCTTAATATGTTTCCAAAAGGGTATGAATTTGTGAAATTGGTACTATGAAATTAATGAATTCAAGTTAGTATGCAAAAGTACCATCAAACATTTATTGGGGTTAAGAATCATTCCGTCCACCCAGTAGTTGCAAGCTTTCTGTAGTATGATTTTTAAACATTAGATACTATGCGGTTATTAAACGACTGCGAGGTCAATGCTGGAAAATATTCGGACCACAGTTTGCCGTACGGACCGAATGCAGAGAGGTCCGTACATAAAACTAAGGTCCGAATATTTGCTAGTATGGATCGAATAATCGTTTGATAAAGCCTTTATTATATGGCAGAAAATTTTCAAAAACATTTTTCTGCATTACTTTACAGTTCCACTGCATTTCTACTGTTCTTCTTCATTGTACTTGGTCGTTTCGAAGCATTTTCTTCGCTTACAATTTGAAATTCTTCTTGAAAATTTACAGCAAGGAAATCTTCGAGGACTAAGCTAATCCTTGGCAGTCCATTTTAGCGGCCAAGGCCTAAACAAACAAGCTTTCCCTTATTGTTGGTTTCTAAGGCAACGCTGGTCCAATACGGCTTCGAAAAATACGGCTTTTGCGGACCGATCAAGAACCAATCAAATTTCTCCGTTGCCAGTCCGAGGAGCTGTATTTTTGAACGCCATATATAAGATTTGCGTACTCACTCAATAGATTATGATATAGAATTATTGAGTAAGATAGTAAAATCATGGGCAGATAAATACCTATTTAAAATTTGAAGCAATGGTTAGAGATTGAACCAAATGACTGTTAGCATTCTATGTGTTTAAAAAATCCCAACTTCTTGCACTAAACTGAACTTATTTAAAAGAAGGCTGATGTATTTTTTGCCAGATTTTATAGCTAAGTTACATTCTTTACACCTAAAAAATTCAGCCATTGATACATGAGTGTTATTAAAATAGACCAAAAACCTGTGAAAGTTACTGTAGATTGATGTACCAGGGTGTCCCAAAAGATTTTAAAACATTTGCAACGTCAGAAAACAAATGCAACTATTCATGGCGTGATGATACCAATAAAAAGTTAAAATATGTGTTCGCTGTCTAAAGACACTTTTATATAGCTTTCACTCAGTTCAACAACAGTTTTTTTATAGCTAAAAGTAATTTGGTCCCTTAGCATGAGGACTACGACGAAAATAATGTTGAAGTTCATTTCAAAGAAAAGAAAATTGCAAATCCAGTTTAAATTGACATTTCCAAATATTTGGTCCTTTTCTCAAACATCTATTTTGAATACTGGTAGGAAATCAATCTTGATGATATTTCAAAATGTATCATGTTCTTCAAAATAGTAAAACATTCAAATAATCTCTAGATTATAAAATCAACAAAATTAACGAACGGGGTTTGCTTCTTTTTAATTTACTCCTAACAATGCATCGCTGAAATGTTCAGGTTTTCCGGCATGACTAACTCTCTCTATGCCTACTATATGTAAAAATCATAACATCATCTCAATTGAAAATAAAAAGATGACGAAGTTTGGATGCTAGAAATATTAGAATGAACAAATGTTTGTTTAACCTTGAATATAGTGGGAAGATCGAAAAATACATTATACTAATATTTCATATTTATTTCAAATGTACTTAAAGACCCATTGCTAACCATGATCCTTCGCGGCACCAAAGTCGACTTTCGTATTATCTGAAAGTTGTTTCTAGCCTAAATTCTCTTTGTCCTGCTGTTCATTCCGCGCACAAAGGATCATGGTTGACAATGGGTCTTTAATGACACCGTACGGTGCATATTTTTCCTTTGATTCTAATGCTTAGTATTCATTTTATCATGCATAATAGAATTAGGAAGAATGAATTGAATTTGTGCAAATCCAATACAATCACAAATATGTATTGAATTATCTGTATGCCATGACGAAACCACACTGGAATTGAACCTCAGAAGTAGACTTGTTCGGTATGAAGTGAAACTTCGTCACGAAGCGTAGAATTAAGATAAAGACGACAAACATGTTTTTCTTTGATTCATATTATTCGAAAAATCCATTAGTAGTTATATAATCAGTATTTCGACATAATAATTGTTAGTGGCCTAAGGCCCAAAAATAAATAAGACTCAAATCATTTCGAATCGTTCACGGAAATGAGCCTGATCCTTAACTACAACATTGACAATGGCAACTTGGTCTTTTAATTGAAAGTCACTTCTCTTCCAGTCTTTCCTGAAAATTAAAATATATAGTGGTATCTAACAAACTGCAGTTCCGGAAATACATTTGATTAAACTTTATTAACAGACAAAGGAGTTTATTTGATATGTTATTGTTAACCCTATTCATACTGGGGGGCGTTTTTCGCCCCCCTAACACACTTTGCTACACTGCGCTAAAACCACACAAGATATGACAACCAGGCTTGGTGACTTTTAGTAAAATTAAGGTGGCAATTAAAATTTCTACATATCATTGTTCTGACTTTGATCACGTGACCACAGTAACACCCTATTTGGAGAGAGGTCAACAAAAAAAGCTTAGAACGTCCATAGTTTTTTGCCTCGCTTGTGCGATTGATCTTAAACATGCACCATTCGATTGCTTTTGATGAGTACTTTCATTTGATATATAATGTTTTCAAATTTGCTGACATCAGCAAAATTTAATATCTATGACGTCATTCACCTTTATGACGTCATTGTTCTAATTAAGAAGTGTAAAATATAAATAAATTGCATCTAATTTGGTTCATCTTCATTATTTAAGTCAAATTGAGTCCATATTTACTAGAAAAAGGGACAAAAACTGCGAAGATAATCAGCACATGAAACAAAAGAATAATTTAAAGCTAATTATGCTAAAAATTGATACTCAAAATTGTTTCAAAATATGTATTTTCAATCTGTGATATGTTTCCTACTATTTGCAACAATTTTGGAGAAAATCTGCATATTAATTAATCAAATAGAATTTTTCTTGTCAAGAAGCTATAAATTTGTCAAATGTCCCTTGTTTTTTGGTTGCCTAGCAACGAATCACGTGACTACTTAATTACCATTGTTATATTTGAAAACCTAATTGTCCAAAGAACAATAGGTGTAAGACTCATTGTTATACCTCTTGTAGATTTGGAATAAAAGAGGGGGGGCGAAAAACGCCCCCCCAGTCGAAACTAACCAAAAAATCGCCCAGTATGAATAGGGTTAATGATAAGATGATTTCACGACATTAAGATAAGATGATGTTAGCTGCTTACCTTATTATTAGATTGACTCAGCTTACTTAGCAAAGCTATTAAAGCAAAACAAGCTTCGTAATGGCAAAAAGCATTGAACCACCATAACATAACTTCATTTTCCTAATCAAATATTTCTGTTTCCAGTTAATAGAATTTGGTAACCAGTAATATGGAAAACTCTGCTTTTACTGAGATTTAAAATCGTTGCTTTTATGAATCAATTTTACGAAATGTTAACAATTTTGTGGTAGAAAGGCTGAATTGGATGGGAAAATATATATCATTATAGTTATTCAAACAGTTACTGGTATTTTTTGTTTGGTTGAAAAATCATTGCTTGATGCTTGCAAAATAGAGCAATTGTTGATAATTGCTGATATAATAAGTTTGCCTGATAAATTCTAGCAACACAAATGAAAATTTGTTTCTTGGATGTAAAAATAAATATCGACGTTGCTCATTCAAAATAGTTTTTTCAAGTCTTTTCAAGAACAGCTTCCTAGTATAAATTTCTAGAACTTCAGAAAGGTATAACCGATTTTACAATGAGCACCAAACAATATCAGCCTATGAAAAACAAAGATGAATAGTAGATTTGGCCAATATTATGACTGATTGCTTAGTCTACAGTCAAAATACCGGGTGAGTCAAAAAAAGCATCCATTGTTTGGAAAATCGTCCTGCAAAAGCCACGCAAATAATTTGTGAAATTTTTAATGAATCGTCTCACTGAAGTTAAATTTTTGGGATTGTTTGCCTGATTTTAGATGCATTGTTCCTACCTAAAATCAGCATTTAGTATATTGATTGATATGCTCAAAAACAACAGTAAAAAATGTGCTGTCTTTTCATATAGTTTTACACAAAACATTCTTTTTGGCGCCTAGCATTGATTGGAGGGCATATCAAACGTTTCCTTTTCATTATTAAGATTGAATTGATTTGAAAAATTCAATTATATCTTTAGCCAAAGCCCATGGATTCCAATTTTTGGGAAAAGCTTCGTTTGAGAAGAACATAATGGGAATCATTTTGAGAATTCTAAATGAATTCTCTAATTGATTATACGTCTCAGCCAGGCAGCGGAGCTGGATTTTCAAACCTACTGCATAATTTTTTTTGAATACATTTCTGTGAGGTGATACATATGATTTTTGTGAAAACAGTGGATAGATATCTTGTTTACTCACTAGTATCAAATCAGTTTTTCTAATAACTCCTCCTAAGCCTCGTAATGGCTTATAAGTCACAAATTACAGAAACCGAGAAACTAACGAATCAAAATCAGGATTTTACTAAAACTTAAATAAAAAAATCCACACAATGTGTAATTTATCATAGCCTGTCAAAAGTGATGTTTCTTATGGGCCATCTTGTAAAAAGAATTTTTGAATCTAATGGATAGTTTTCCATTATCAATAGCATTGCTATTACAGAAATTTGTAAATTCTTGTCAACGATTGAATTCTAAAACAGAAATTCTGATAGCCATGAGAAAATCTAATTAATTTTCTGCAAGCTTTCATTTTGAGCGAAAATTGCCACATTTTTTCTATTGGGGACTTACAAATCAACCATCATAATTTCCAAAAAGCAAACAAAACAAAAACAAAAAACGAACAAATGAAGAAAGGAAAAGAGAAGTCGAGGGAGGTCGCTGCTATGATATTATTTGAAAAGAGTTGCTAATAAAACCTCTTGGATCGTTCAATGAAGGATATTGTTGCCTCAAAAATCATTCTGTTCACAATAGCTTTGCATTCAAATTCGAATTTCCGCACTTCCGTACAAGTAATTCACACAAATCTTTTGAACCCATTGTTGTGATGTCCAGCCCCGCTGTCTATCGAAACTTTCATTCAATATGTTATAAGATCTAGCAATAGTAAACATAGGAGTAAGAGCCAGTGGGCTGTGAGGGCGGCAGCCCCCTCCCCCAACGTTAGAAAAATTTACCAAAATCAGCATTTTTCGGGAAAAAATCTACCCTAGGCGGGCAAAGAATTCGGTAAGCAATGGACTTTTTATCGGGCAGCCCCCCAGATTTTATCTCCCCGAACGCTTATGATAGTAAATATTGTATTGCCACCCACCTTCCCCAGTAATCGACTTGATCTTAGTAAACTCATCAATGGGTATGGGGTGATAAAATCCCTGTGCAATACGTATTTCTTTATATAAGCTAAAACAGTCCCCTAGTTTGAAGAAAGCCTCGTAATCAGTTCTCGTAATTCTTTTCAAAAGCAAAATCTACCAGTTAAAGTTTGAAATTCCTTTTGAACACGCCCATATGGCTAGGCCCTTTTTCAAAACCTCTGGTTTCAGGTACACTCTATATTTACACAACAAATAAGGCTAACAAGATTATTATTATTATTTTTTTTTTTTATTTTAAATTCTTTATACAGGGTGAAAACATTCAGTTCTAATAACTGTTTTACAATGCAGTTCTAATAACTGTTTTACAATTAAGAGGCAATATCATGCCGTCAGGGCACGCCTCAATCAGCTTCATTTCGTTGATTATGACATCACAGCTAAACAACTTTTTAGCAAGAGTGATGTCATTGCACACCAGCGACTCATGTGAATGTCCAATTTTTCAGAGAAAGGATAAAAATTTTGGGAAAAAGTACAATACACTATTCACAAAATGAGATATTTTCCATTTTATCATAAATCATGCCAACTCCAGAGTTTTCTTTTGAATGATCTACCGGGTGAGTCAGAAAAAACAATTCCCGTTTGAAAGGCCACTGCTCCCTGGATATCAAAACGATAATATTGACAAATACATTATGAGTTGTATTATGTAATGGTTGACATGTTCAAATATGATTTAAAATTTACCTGACTGAAATCGGCCTCTCCGTTTTGAAATTGTGAGCGATTTTCTGGAGAAAGCCTCTTCAAGAAACCTTCAAAACAGGCCTAAAATCACGAGCAAATTTTCCAAATATTTCTGCCTTACAGCAATGACTTGCACACTTGCAAATGCTTTAGCACGTGTTANAGGATAGCACCTACGAGATAGTCATTGTCGAGGTTAGACCTCCAATCTTCTATCAGACGTATTAAGACATGTTGGGTGCCATATGCTCGTCTATAGGCCGCAATAAAAACGTAAAGTGTGTTATCTAAGTGTTGAATCAGTTGTTGTTTTAGGACTTTTTCATATATTTTAGAAAAAGTATTAAGAACACTAACTGGGCGAAAATTCCTCTCTACTGTATGATTTGGTTCCCTCTTATCTAAAGGAGATACAGCCGCCCTTTTTGCATCGTCTGGGAAACTAGAATTGTGAATGCTACAGTTTATTGCCATGGAAGAAGATTTTTTATAAATGGGGTTTTATCAATAAAATATTTTTTGAAACAAAACGAATCCAACAGTCTAGAGCAGTGTTTTTCCTACTTACTTACGTACGATTTTGCCTTCTGAAAATGCTAGTGCCAAGTAAATTGCACGGTTGATTACCTTTGATCAAATCCACTTAAAAGTAAAGGGGCTGTGTCATTGTTTTCACGGTAAATCTCCCAAAACAAAAGTCTTAAAATCCTTTCTGAAACTACCTTGAAACTCTTTTTGAGGATAGCAACAATTCCTGGTAGATCAACAATAGCAGATTTGGAAATTTTGTTAAATGTTTTTTTCATCTAACGATTGCTAGAAAGTTATAGACCGATCTCAAGGAGTTCTCAGAAAGGTCTTTGACCCAAAGACACAGATTGAGATTGTCCCAGGAACTCACCACGTCCTTTGACTTTAACTACGTAAACACGAATTTGCGCATATATAAATACGGATATACGTCAATGAACTTAGCGTGTCTACAATACTATACACGCTACACTTAGCTGGCTATATTTTGTTTACGTTCGGTGATGAAACCCTTTTCAGATTCCCACTCGAAGAATACAATCTGAGCAATTTTCCAAAGGAGAGCTCACATCAGAAATAGTCTGCAAGACAGTCTTATTCTGAGAAGTTACTTCGCATTTTTTTAGACGACATAGAGCAGTGTCGCCCAATATCGCCACCGGCTTAAGCAAAGTTGAATCATTACACCAGAGAATCAAATAATCACAATTCATTATTTCGAATACCCGAAACGAAAAAAATGCCACATAAAAGAAGCTTCTTATTCTGCCAATTTACAATATCTTTAAAAAGAAGGCAAGCAAAAGAACTGCTTATAACAACACTCTGTGATATGAACAGATTCTTTCCAACTCAAGGTGTGTTGTGATTTTACGGATTCGTTGTTTGTCATTTTTTATCTAGCCTTGATAGCTAAAAGTCAAAATTCAAGCCAAACAGAAATGTTCACATATGTCTCTTCCTGGTTGTAAATAGTCAAGTATTGTTTAAGAGGTTTGCCCTTCATACTACATAACAACAAACTGAAGCACCCGTTGACTAAAAATATGGCCCCCTGTTTGAAAAATTATTGCAGCAAAATCAATTCTGCTACAATCATTGAAATTAATTTTTCTAATAGATGAAAGATTGAAGTATAACTTGTATTTTTTTGATAATTTTTAAAACAGTAGTCCCTTGGTAAATTTGAAAGACTAAAACATCAGTCTTACAGAACAGCCGGAAAATAGCATAAAATGCACTATCAAATCTTCCAGATCTTTGAAATCCATTTGAATTAGCATAACCATTAAAATGATAAACTGAGAAGAAAACTGAAATCAATATCATATCTATTGCTCTGAAGAAAGGAGTATTAAGATAGTAAAGCCGACAAGTTGTTTTCCTTTTATTTCGACATGCCTAAAAAATTGAAAATGAAAATGAAATGAGATGTCTTTGATTTTGCGTTTTAATCAATTTTCTGGATGTTCTGCAAAACCAACGTCTTGAATCTTTCATTATTACCACGGTATTATTATCTTGAAAATTACCAAAAAAATAAGAAGACACTTTGATCTTGTAGCTATTAGAAAAATTTATTTTGAGGAATATAGCGCAAGTAAATTTGCCGCAACGATTTTTTCAAATAGCGGAAAATTTTCTTGGGTCACCCGGTATATTCAAGGGCATTATGTGTGTCCAAAATAGTTGATTACACAGTCCATTGGCAGGTGTCAGGTGTCCATTACCATGTCTGCGAGGACATGTACTTGAGAATTTAGTTTGAACAGACTTTCCGAATACTACGTTAGATGATTATCATAAACAGAAAGCATTAATTTAAGGTGCAGTGACGACCAATTTATGAAGTGATGAATCGAAAATGTGCCGTGATGAATTAAGTATTGTGCCGTGATGAATTGAGTATTGTGCAGTGATGAATTGTCTCACTTTTCAGTTTTAAATATTTCTGTTTTGAATGTTTTCAGAACAAAGACAAATGAATTCTCCTTCATTTATATACTATTAATTAGAAAAATTAGAGAATGTCATNGATTACACAGTCCATTGGCAGGTGTCAGGTGTCCATTAGCATGTCTGCGAGGACATGTACTTGAGAATTTAGTTTGAACAGACTTTCCGAATACTACGTTAGATGATTATCATAAACAGAAAGCATTAATTTAAGGTGCAGTGACGACCAATTTATGAAGTGATGAATCGAAAATGTGCCGTGATGAATTAAGTATTGTGCCGTGATGAATTAAGTATTGTGCAGTGATGAATTGTCTCACTTTTCAGTTTTAAATATTTCTGTTTTGAATGTTTTCAGAATAAAGACAAATGAATACTCCTTCATTTTTAATTAGAAAAATTAGAGAATGTCATTGCCAGTAGGCTTGGTACAGAGTTGAACTTAAAATAAGTAGTAAGTGATTGGAGGCAAAATGCATTACTGAATGTTGGCACACTACGGCCTGTCGAGCCTGAGTTTTCTTCACAGAGTTCACAAGTTAGTCACACTCTGCAGAGAAATTAGGTTCGAAAGCCTCAATGTGCCAAAGCTCAGTTGTTACTTTTGGCACATTCATGACCAGCAGCCTAAAAAAACTATCTTTGCTTTCGGCGCGGAAATGGCGGAAATGCTACCAGGTGCACAACTAAAAAATAGTGCATAGCAATTGATGACAATTATGCTATACAGTGCACGTGATTTTACATTCTATACTGGTCTCCGTTCACAAGATCCCAAACCTATTGCTACACACTTTTGCTGCACCCTTTTGACAACAAACTGCAATTTACGCTGTTTTGTGTAGTGATGAAAATTGCTTAAATTAATGCCTGAAAATTAGGGATAATCATTGTAGCTAATATTTTGACAAGCCCCTTGAATCCCCTTGAAAATCTCCAAAGAATGTCATAGCGTTTTCTGCAAGGAGTAATTACATCTCTTATTTGCCTTTAAAAGTATTTCATTTGCCTCTTTAAAATTGTTCCTTTGCTGAAAAGATCGTCTTGACAATTTATTAATAAACCACATTTTCTCTGTTTTGTGATTATAGCCAAGAAATCGCTAAAGCGACGAATTACACATTTCGTTAAATGCGCAAAAGCAGTGAAATGTTTATCCATATTCTACGCTAAACGCAGATGGACACAAAATCTGGGATAGTTAATTGTATAAAGTACATAACGCAAATAAATCGCAAATATTGAATCAAACTCTTAACTTTGAAATCAATTGTAATAGGAAAGAAAATTATCATTTTACGTTTTAATGACAATCAGTAATTAAATGATAGGCTTTAAATTCACCTGCCACTTTGCTATCACTTTTAAGAAGAAGTTGCCGCCAGCGTAAGACATGGAATTGTATTTAAAACTGACGACGAATAACACATCTTATCTGCTTTAGGAACATAAAGTGGTTACGAAATCCGCTTGCTTCTAGCTAGAAAGCCAATTGTTTCTCTGATCTTCCTTCTTTCTTAATTAAATTTTCTAACAATTGGTTTCATGCCTTGGATCAAGGGCAAGAAAAATCCTCTTAGCATGTGATACTCCATCACAGAAACCACAGACAAACGAGTCGGCTGCTTTTTCAATATGATATTCAAACATCACAGTTAAAAGCAGTGCTGGCTATTAAAGTAGGAGGAGAAGTACAAAACCTTAAGCTCTTCTGCATACACCCTTTCAAGTAATCATAGAGCTGTCACGTGATTGCGGTAAAAATTAGACTGACTTTAAAGCAGATTTATTTCTACTGCTCTATGATTTTGCATAAGCTGGCGCTCCAGCCGTATTTAACAAACATGACTTTTCAATACAAAAGAGTAAACTTCTGTGCATTTTACATAAGAATGGAAAGTTCTCTTAAATGAGATAGACAGCCTTTATACAACACCATACTTCTCACGCAAGGAAGAGCTATTTGTTTGCTTCCATAATCAACAAATAGTACATTTAAAAACCAAAGTGTAAGCTTTGGCGTATTTCTTCTTGACACGGAAGGCTGTCTGAAACAAGATAAACATTCGCTAAAATCTCACGTCTTTAGGAGAGAAAGCAATCTTTTGACTCCAACCAACATACCCAGAACACTTAACACCGCAGGACTAAAGAGTGAGCTTCGACACAATTAGCATAGACATGGAAATCTGCATAACTGCATAAAAAAGATACAGAGACCCTGACCAAAATTCTCGCTGTCTTCGACATTCTTATGGTACTCCCAAATAGTAGATGGACACAAACTGTTTTAGCTGTAAAGTTTGCATTTTATCGTCAAAGAATTGTCAAAATAGGCATCAATCGAAAGATTTCAAAGAGCGAAGTTTGAAAATCGAGAGGAATTTGAGGCAAGAAAAGTTTCAAATCGTATCAAAACAAATCTTATATCTTTGGAGAGCCATATTTCCTGGTGATTTCAAATATGTAATCCAATTTCTTGTGAAGCTTATCATTTTTGAAACATTTACCAAAGACTGAACCCTGGTGCATGTTACTGCCACTATACATCCTTTACCTCATTTTCACAAGGTAAATTTGTATCGATTTTCTACCGGCGGGTGGCGTTTTTCGCCCCTCCTAATTATCTCCGCAACTACAACAGTTATGATAATGAGACTTGCACTGTATCATAATCGAACAAAGGATAATCCAAAGATATCATTAATTAGTTTGTAGTCACGTGACTGGTTGCTAGGCAACTAAAACAATGAAGATTTTGACGAAATCGAGTAATTAGCATAAAAAGGTCTATTTTTACTAAATAACTTGGTAGAATAACGAAAAAACTATCCAAATACCTGCTTGTTATCCTTAATTTGCGGTTTTATGTAGTTCTATATCAATATTTTTGGTTCCTGATTAAAGGGAATAACCTGAGTTAAAAGATGAGATCTCATAGGTTATAAATAGCCTATTGTATTTTATAATCCAACAAGTGGGCAAAGAAAGAAAAGCCAAAAAAACAATGGCGTGTTTTAGTTTTTCTTTATCCTATTTATAGACTGGCGCCTTATAGCTCAGGTCATTCACTTTAATTAACTTANGAGTAATTAGCATAAAAAGGTCTATTTTTACTAAATAACTTGGTAGAATAACGAAAAAACTATCCAAATACCTGCTTGTTATCCTTAATTTGCGGTTTTATGTAGTTCTATATCAATATTTTTGGTTCCTGATTAAAGGGAATAACCTGAGTTAAAAGATGAGATCTCATAGGTTATAAATAGCCTATTGTATTTTATAATCCAACAAGTGGGCAAAGAAAGAAAAGCCAAAAAAACAATGGCGTGTTTTAGTTTTTCTTTATCCTATTTATAGACTGGCGCCTTATAGCTCAGGTCATTCACTTTAATTAACTTATTAATTATTGTAAAATAAGATTCAATGCAAAGTTGCAAAGTTGTTTGCGCAATAATGATGATTAAACACTACCAATTTCGCATGTACTTGATAAAATCATACCTCTTCATCAAGATTTGAAATCGTTCGATACTGTTTCATTCAAACATTACTAACCAATGAGAAATATGACGTCATTAAGATTGAAGACGTCATACAATTCAAACATTGCTGATGTCAGCAAATATAGATAAATTAAATATCAAATTAAAGTACTCATTGAGACAAATCGAATGGTATATATATTGTTGAGATTCGAGAACAATGAAAGCAGTTAGAGCCATTTTGATGATTTTCTTTGTGTCCTGTCTCCAAATAAGGGTATTCGGTGGTCACATGACTAAACAATAGAAATTTTTTGACTGCCCATTAAATTTCTATAAAATTCAAGATGTTTCAGCGTTATAGCTGTCATCGTTTAAAAGCTATCAAGAACGTTTATTAGGGGTGGGCGAAACCCTCCCCCTTCCCCCCGTTACAATAGGGTTAATACTGCAGCTCTGGACATCAGGAAGGCAAATTGTGGCGATTTGAAGTTTATCGCTCAAAGTGGCAAATAAGTCCCAATTTCGCCCATTGACACATGTGCATCAAAGTGTGGCTGGCCTGCTTTCGGAACCTTCATCAGCCAACAAAACTTGATCAATTATGCAACATGTACTTTTTGCTAATCATTTACATGAGCGATTTTATTCATACAAACTGTGAGACTATAAGATGTTTCCAGCTTTACAAAGTACATTGATGTTTATGCAGCAACAAGACTAAAGCAACACTTCGATGACGTCATACTCATTAATTATTTCCTGGTAGAGATTGCCACACGATATTGGCTTTTTGCTGGATATCTTTAATTACTACCTGGAATTTTTCCAACTGCACAATCTCAATATTGCAGCTATTTATACTGCAGGTAGATGTTTCTGGAAGCGCACCCTACAAATGTAATAGCCTGGAAATTTACCGTAACAATCGTCAACAAAGAAATCCTGGGTCAAAAAGATTGTGTTACAGACGTATCGCTATTTTTTATTGAATTAAAATTGCCGAGCAATAATTTAATTTGTTTACGTACAGTGGGTGAAAGGCTTTCTCGTTCATTATAACGGAGTTAAATCACTTTTCTGTGAACAACAAAGGCAAATGTGAGGGTATAAAAATAACTAGGGTCTATCGGCTAACTGTGTCCGAAATGCAAACCACAATATTGAAGAGCAAAACAACCAAGCAGTGACAAATGAAGAAGATAAATTTGCCATGGTCAGGGGCATATCACAAATGACGAAATCGTCATCCATTTACGTTCCTTGTGATTCCAAAACATCTAGAATCCAAGATTATAAGCAACTGACATCTAATGCCGGCTGTCTCAAAAGAGGAACCCCCTTTTGACCGGAAAAAGGAACAAAACGATAAGATATCGGGACTTTCCGACTGCACAGCCACATTTTTTAATCTTCAACTTAAATGCACGTACCTTGCATTTATAAATCGTCCATCAAACGCAGGAGATACTAGCCTGCGTCACAGAAGGAGATACGAGCTCCCAAAGTCAAAATTTATAGTGCACCTGAAACCAGAGGTTTTGAGAAAGGGCCTAACAATGATTTGATATCAGGGGCATTTTCCAAAGGAACTTCAAACTTTTATTTTTAGTTTTTTGCCTTTGGAAAGGATCAGACACAATAACAAACTTGTGGCACATCTCAAAAATAAGGGTGCATTTATTCCTTTTCCTCTTCTTTGATACAAATAACTTTTCCATGGAATGTACGGAACGATTTTTCCTCAAAAAAACGGCTCTTTCGTCAGCAACGGCAAATGGTAGTGCAAACATCAGAAATAACAGTTTAACCCTATCCATACTAGGGGGTACAAGGTCCCCCCCACCTAGTGAATTGTTCCACGCAGCTCCTTGAGTTCTTCTACGATAACCAAGTTTTTTTCTTTTAGTTTCTATTTAGGAGACATCCTTTCATGTCAATTTCAAAAAAATTTCACACTGGTTCAGGGAGTCAACACATAATTTTAAATTTAATGCTCGGGAAAATAAATACTTTTTCAGCCATAACTTTTTAACCACTTGTTCTATAACTATGAAACAAACATAGCTGATCTCCTCCTGAGAAGGGCTTTCATTTGATATATAGATGGTTGATTTTTGATAACGTCATCAATAATTCGTTGATGCGCATGCGTCCTTGCGAAAAACCACGTTAAGCTTCACTTTTGGAAAAATTAACAATATCATACGATGCAGCAGGTCTTTTTATGTACATCTAGCATTTTATGCGATTTTTCAAACCAATTTGTAACCGATTTTAGGTAAAAAGTTCTTTTTATCGTGCAGAAAAAAAATAATTGCTGACATCAGCAAAAGTATTAATGATACGAAGCAAAAATCGAAAATAAGAATATTAAGGATATAATCTTTGTATGTTTCAAATCTCATATTAATATATTTAATTGATTTGGAGATACAACATGTCAAAGTCCGGGTGGTTTTACACCTAATTTAGCAACATTTGCTGACGTCAGCACTTAAGCACGTGACGTAAACAAAACAAATGACGTAATCTTGTTAATAATAATAATAATAATAATAATAATAATAATAATAATAATAGTAATAATAATAGTAATAATTAATAATAATAATAATAATAATAATAATAATAATAATAATAATAATAATAATAATAATAATAATAATAATAATAATAATAATAATAATAATAATAATAAGAGTTGAAAAGAAGGAGAAAGAAAAGTTTGAGCATTATACAGATCTGAAGTATGAACTTCTCAAGGTTTGGAACACGGAAGTGACAAAAGTATACATAATACCAATTGTGATTGGCGCTTTAGGAATAGTCACGAAGAATGTTGAAAAATATCTTGAAAAAATTGACTTCAAACCTGGCTTAGATCCTCTGCAGAAAGCTTGTTTGTTGGGTACTGCCAGAATAATCAGAAAAGTTTTGGACTACAGCGAATAGGACAAAATAGAACACTAGAAGACAAGGAAAGACGGTTTAGAAAGAAAGACTTTAGATCTATTATCTCAAGCCACGGGAGGTGACCTGATAATAGACAAGATNCAGCTCAGTTCAGTTCATTCATTTTCAAAATTCATCTAATACACTAACTCTACATACCTACCTATCTAATTAAGAAAAATAAATTTGAAATTAAATACAACATATAACATTACAAAAATACAGAGTGACATTTAAAGATAAATGTAAGAAGACTAAATAGGTAAGTATGAAGTGCTAGGTGAGATCAGGGGAATTTCTTAAAAGAGGGGCTCCCTCAATAGGCAAGCTAATCGAGGAGGGAACACCCCCTATCTAAAATAAATTGACTTATCTAGATGTTATTTGAAACTGGTGCAGAATGACATATTTAAAGCACAGTATACTGAATAATGTGTTAATTACTGGGTGTAATTATGGCACAGATAGTAGATCTTTACCTTAGTTTTGAATTAAGCTTTTGAGTGAGAGTTTCTTAACTCAACAGAGATTTCATTCCAAAGCTTGGCTCCTTTATATCGAATGGAGTTGAGCCCATATTGAAGGGTGTTCTTTCGTGCGAGAAACAAATCACCTTTACTAGCCTGTCTAGTATAATACTGATGCACGGATGAATTCAATAAGAAAAAGTCATGGAAGCAACTTGGTGATATTTTGTTTACAGTTTCAAAGACAAAAGTGAGAAGTTTAAGCTGGAAGACATCGGTTATTAGTTTGAATATTAGTTTGTCTTTTCTACATTAAGAGATAACTTATTGGTATCAAGCCACTGTTTAACATGCCTGAGTTCAGTATTTACAATTGTTACTAATTTATTTAGATCATCACTTTCATGATATATGTTAGTGTCATCAGCAAACAGGAAGAATTTCAGCCTTTTAGATATGTTATGCGAGTCGTTTATGTAAAGCAAGAAGAGAAGAGGACCTAATACAAACCCCTGTGGAACCCCACAAAAGATTTTGAGTAGGCCAGAGTTAGAACCATTTACGCTTACATACTGTTCACGCCCTGAAAGGTATGATTTAAACCAATCTAAAGCACAACCTCTAACACCATAGTGCTCCATCTCCATCTTAGATAGTGAGATTTGATGATTGACAGTGTCAAAAGCTTTCTGAAGGTCAATGAATATACCACAACCATATCTTTTATTGTCTATGTCTAAGCTATGTCTTATAGTTTCAGTCAAACTAATTAAAGCATGGTCAATTGAGTGATTTTCCTGAAAACCAAATTGAAATTCATACAAAATCTTGTGAAGTTCTAGGAATCTAAAAAGACGTTTATACATGGCCCTTTCAAATATCTTACTGAAAATAGAAAGTAAGGATATTGGGCCGTAATTTGAAGCCTGCTGGTAATCACCCTTTTTGAATATGGTAATAACTTTAGCAATCTTAAGCTTGTCTGGAAAAACACCAGACTGAAAATGACTGATTAATAATAAGAGCTGGGAAAGGAGATAAAGAGGGACCAAGGATTTTCAGCAGTTTAATTGGTATACTATTTGGACCAACAGACTTTGCTGGATTCAAGGCAGCAATAAGGTCTTCACCACCATTTTGGCTATGTGACCTAGTGAAGGCATAATCATATCCTTGGATGTCAACATTAGTCAAGATGAAGTGAAAGGCTCCTTATATTTGAGTGAAAAATAGAAAGCTCATCATGTGAAGAAGACTTGGAAAAAGATTCGGACAACTCCTGCAAAGTAAAGTAGCGAGAGTCAATATTTTGTGGCATCTGCTCATCAATATCATAGTCACATAGATTTGGCAATTTGGTAAGCCTTGAGCATACGTCAAATGTTGGTATACTATTGTGTCACTAAAAGAGGGGGTATCCAAAAGAAAGATATTTGCAAAAAGAGTTGGGAGATCAAGAGTAATAAGAGGCTCTTTGTAAGTTAAGTTTCTCAGCGACGGCACTGATTTTGTGGCTCTTCTTTGGACGCTTTCTAGCAAGCGAATGTATTTAACCCTAATTTATCCAGGCTTTTTTTGAACTAACATAGCCGGGGGGTTGCTTTCCACCCCCCTCTATAAATCGTCTTAGAATAATGGGAAATCATTCAAACTTGGCAAAGGCGTAGTACTAACCATTCTTAGCTGATTGGCAGCTTTGGTTGTGACCACCTCATTAGATGACGTCACTATAACGTCATAATGTTGACAAATGTCAAAATTTATGTTTCTTCAGCTAATTCGTTCTAAAAACGGAAAAAATATCATATACAACGCTATGTTTCATCTTATTTGCCGTATTATTCATTCCTAATTCCAAAAATAATACCTAAAGGTGTTTCTAGACAGTTAGTTTGGAAGAAAATGACAAATATTGATGACGTCATTTCATATTTCATATTTCATATATTTAGCTAAGGGGGAGGGTAGCCCTTCAGCCCAAGTGCTGGTTTTCAAGGGGCCCTCCCATAAAATAAAACTAAATTACAAAAACTAATTAATATTAAAAACTGCTCGAAAACCTATTTTACAATCTAAAAATAAATCTAAAATGTTCAAAGTTTACAGTTAAAAGAAAAGAGTTCAACCCTAAATCGATTGCTTAAATAGGCTTAGGGAGGATGCTTGCTTTGACTCAGCTGAGAGGCTATTCCACAACTTTGATCCTCTGAAAGAAAAACATTTTTTTCCATTTGTTGTTTTTTTCATAGGAAGCCTCAGGTCCAATTTGCTGCTGAGGGATACCTTTAGAAATATCATTACTGCCAATGTGTATTATTACTTCATCAGTGGAGGCAGCTTCACTGTTGATAGTGTGCTTGTGTCGTGATATTATCTGATCATTTTTCAGTCCACCAATTCCTTTGGCATTGAAGGATTTCTAGATCTGTGTTGGACCAAATTTACAAACTCTATGCGAGACCTCATCTTGACTATGGTGATATAATTTATCACAAGCCTGATCCGGAAATGAAACTGAACATAACTAAAAGGTTGGAGCGAACCCAGTATACAGCGGCATTAGCGGTTACAAGTGCATGGAGAGGTACCAACAGGCTTAGGCTGTACGGGGAGCTTGGCTGGTAGAGTCTCTATCAGAGAAGGTGGTACAGGCGTTTATTTCATTTCTTTACACTGAGGCAAATGCAAGCGCCAACATATCTATTTGATGAAATTCCCCCTGGACATTCCGTTGCATACAACTTAAGACATCAGCGCGAATATGAACCGATAGCTGGGCGTACTGTTCGCTTCTCAAATACATATTTTCAAAATGTCCTTTCTGAATGGCACTCGTTAGATAACAAAATTAAAGAATCTGATACAATTTCAAAATTCAAGCGCAAATTACTAGAAGTAATAAGACCAAAGCAGAGATCAGTCTACAATGTTTATGACAGAATAGGTATCAAGAATTTAACAAAATTGCGCCTACAATTTAGTCCACTTAACGAGCACAGATTTCGGCACCATTTTGACTGTTTTAGCGCCCGTTGTCTATGTGAAATGGGAGATGAGAACAATGAGCATTATCTCCTGCACTGCCCCCAATTTGGTTTGGAACGCATGGATCTCTTCCGTCAGTTTGCAGAAGTCCCCGACTTGGATATTACAGACATGGATTCAAAAGCTTTGTGCGATTTACTTTTATATGGAAATGCTGGTCTGAATATCATAATGAACAGAATGATACTTGAAGCTACAATTTCATTCATTGAAAGACGAAGCGGTTCTGATAATAATTTTGTAAAAATAACCATGGGCATGGAGGAGCATGTGGTTTGCTCGCTTGTGGTTGCGGGCCTCGTTTGTATCCGGTGTTGTCCTCCTTAGTATGTGTCGGGTTTTTCTGTGCGGGTCCGGTCCGGGTCGCTGTGTTATTTTGGGTGGCCGGCCCCTTGGCCGCCTGTGCGTGGTGCTTCGTGGTGTGTTGTGTTTTCACAGGGTTTCCCTGTGGTGGCACGGTGTGCTGCGGGGTGCTGTGCTCGGGTGGTTGGGGGGTGGTCGTTCGGGGTGGCGTTGCGGCTTGGGCCGGGCGTGCGCGGGGGACTTGACGTGGATGGGCGGGGATGGTGCCGTGTGTGGGTTGGGTCTGCGGCTGCGAGTTTGTGGATTTTATGTTTCTTCATGTGCATTATACTACCGTCGCAGCGACTCCCCTCCCCCTATTTTTTTTCTTTGTAGTTTGCTTTAAATGTTGAATTATTAGTGAAATGTAAAATGCCATTCGCAGTGGGAACCAGATGACCGTGTGTCCTTTCCCGCTGTGAATGGCATAGAGTATTGTATTGTCTTGTAGTTTAGGTAAATATGTTTTGTTTATATAGAGAAAAAAAACCTGTTAAGCCATTCCGTGATGAAAAGTTCTACTAAGAAAATAGTTTTAATTACTGTTATTTGGTTATCATTGAGTACTTTTGGGGCAAAAATCTCGACAGGACTTAAGCTAAACTTCGAGTTTTGGCTATTGAAAGGATACCTTCGACTTGTCGTAGATCCTGCCTGATCCAAGATAAGGCTCAAATCATTACTGGTTGCCAGAGCACGCGGAAAACATCCAATTTCATGCTAATCAGCCAATGAGATCGCCGCTTTCTAGTCCCTTGATACAAAATCTGCTGTTGGAGGTAAATTTTCTAATACCCTCACAAAAAGTGAAATGGATGCTAAATTACTGCAGTTATTCGCAATGTTTTTGGATAAATCAATTGTAGAGATGTCCGTCCAGAGTTGTTTACATGTATAGAAACAGATCTTATTTGGAGCCGGAGCTGCATTCATTTTCCGGTCGAAGAATATTGACCTTCGTTGAAATATCGATATAAATCGCTACAAATGAGATATAAAGATGAGGATTTCAGTGATTATACATATTGCCATGAGCAATAACCTAAATACATTCGCTTCTATTAGATCTCAAAATCGCAGACAATTTTCATTGACTTCTGGCAGTGATCTCATCTGGGCCGAAGCTTCTCCTCGCATAAAACCCTTTTCGTTGCCCAGAAAAAGTTTAGATAAAATTCTTAAGCTAGATGATTCACTTACCAATGATTCGGACATCAGTTTGACTTCGTTTGTCGTTTGTACTTCTGCAAATTTTATAAGAAACAACCAGTCTTTGCTAAATTGTAAAATATTTCGTCAGTCCATGTTTTTCTCTGTACACACGCTGCTTCAGACAACTGTAAACTTTGTATTACAAAAGAATTGCATCACAGAGCATTTCTAATATGATGGAACATTTTGATTCGCTTGAAGCACTCTTGAATCAAATAAATAACAAAAACAACAGTTATTATCGGGTGTGCTAAAGATGCACGGTTTTGCTCTTTTTTTTTAAATCAGATGTGTGAAAACTATTCATGAGTGCTTCAAACAAAAACAGCAAAGCCGTGCATCTTTGATGACAAGGGGTTGCGGACTAGATCATTGTTTAGCTACTTCTGCGAGCCCTGCACTCGGCGCTAAAAACCGTAACTTCGTCAGCACCTTCACGATGGTCTTAAGTCTAATTAGAATTCACTTTACTTTGGTTTCTTTTTAAATTTTTTCTCAGCAAACAGGGCTTCTTAAAACTCAACTCAGATTGAAACAATTTTAAACTGCAAGGTGCTGAGTGAAAGAAAAGAAAAGAAGGAATGTAGCTAGAAACATGAAATTGACAAATGCTTACAGAGTCGTGTTGGGTGCTGAGATCTTGATGGGTTTCAATGCAAAGTGGCTGGAGTTTTAGTGAAGGTCAAATCATGATAAAACTGACGTCAGCAAAGATTTTCCGTGCAATTGCAATTGCAATTTTATTCCTAGTCCCCAGTTCCCGGAAATTATATTTATCTTGCTAATGCGCCATAATTGGCGACACCACTATACTGGGTGTTTCAGAAAAAGCGCAGCCCAACTAAAATTGAAAATTTTCAAACAATTAAAAGATTTGAATAGATGTAATGTGTACCGTCTGAAAGCGCAATCTATCTTCTTTCCAATGATAAGCAGTTTGGCTACAATAAAGGAATTATTCATCATTTTATTGATATTTTAGTAAGTATGGTCGATTTTAAATGCAGCATGCTGTAAGAGCAATAACGCCTTTTTTAGCATAAAAAGTTACACAACAGATTTTCTGAAAACTTTTTAGGCCTAGAAGCACTTGAACAGTGGCGGCCTGGCTTTTTTCGTCTTGGGGGGCCAGCAGCGAAATGGCGCCCCTTCATAACGAACGTAGTTGTCAAATTTCAAACGATATGTAATTTTCTTATGACTTTTAACCTTTTAACCATGTCGAGCATAGAAAAACTGACCCCCATATGATCAAAATTTGTTTAACCAGACCTGAGTTGCAAAAACTCTTTGAATTTCCTCCAAACCGGGATTTCAAGGTCTCAACCTTCCTCGTTTTATTTTTTGTAGAAAATAAGGCAAAAAGGGCTTTTATATATCAAGAAAGGTATTCATTGATCTTCCTATGNAATCAAACAGAAGATGCATTAACCATCCATGCAATGTTTTTTTAAAGATGGCAAAGATTTGGAGGCTATCAGTGGCGGCCTGGCTTTTTTCGTCTTGGGGGGCCAGCAGCGAAATGGCGCCCCTTCATAACGAACGTAGTTGTCAAATTTCAAACGATATGTAATTTTCTTATGACTTTTAACCTTTTAACCATGTCGAGCATAGAAAAACTGACCCCCATATGATCAAAATTTGTTTAACCAGACCTGAGTTGCAAAAACTCTTTGAATTTCCTCCAAACCGGGATTTCAAGGTCTCAACCTTCCTCGTTTTATTTTTTGTAGAAAATAAGGCAAAAAGGGCTTTTATATATCAAGAAAGGTATTCATTGATCTTCATATTATACATCAGGACCGTTACGTGGCTTGAAAACTATGGCCCAAAATTTAGAAGGAGAAATTCAAGAAATGGTTTGCACTCCCAGTAAAGAAATTAACCCAAACAATTTTTGGATGATATTTTCAATAATATCAACGAATCCTACAGTGGCATGGCCAGGGTAAATTAACCGGGGGTATTGAAATGAGGGGGTCTCGAAGCGAAGCCCCCAGCAAATGTTTTCAGGAAACACCCTTTGCTTTGGCTTATAACGCCTCTCCTGACCCCATGCTTGCCAGTACTAAAATGGAACCTTCGACAATTCTGTAACAGTTTTCTATGAATCACCATCATCTTCGGGAGAATTGTGAGTAAATGCTCCTTATTTTTGCTTAGAATGCCTCTCTCGATCGAATTTTTGATAGTGCCAGCATTTAGACTTTAATAATTTTGTAAAAATGTTCAATGAATCACAATATTCAGGAAAATCTTTGAGCAAACGCACTTTACTATGGCTTGAAACGACTCTCTCAATCCAATGTTTGCCAATGCAAAATGGAAACTATTACAATTTTGTAACGGTTGTTCTATCAATTAACGTCAGTAGAAAAAATGTTTGTGGACATCAACCATTTCTTTTCCAAAAATTTCGAGGACGTTCTACGAAAAAAGTAGGAGGCAAATACTCCCATAGCCACACACCACTGAAATCGTATATTAAGATGATATTTACGTTGTCTCGGAATGAAATGTTAGCCTTATGTTGTCTTTTCCAATTAGCCTGAGTAGAAATTCATTCTTTCGAACTGATGATCAGGTTGCCTATTTTCTATAAGAGCGTCCTTTTATGTCTATGACGAAGGTATCCTTGACACTTTAACCTGTGCCCTGCCACATGCTGCTGGATGACAGCTATGACGTGTCGAACTTCATGAAGTTTTTGGCGCCCTTTCTAAACTTTGGCGCCCCTTCAAAAAAATCCGCTGGGGGGGCCGTGGCCCCCCTGGCCCCCCTGCCAGGCCGCCACTGGAGGCTATGCTATGCTTTCAACGATAAAACAGTAACAAACCTTCAAACTCAGTTCTGGAAAAGTTTTACTGACATAAGGGAATGCAGGGTCATCGACAATATGCCAATGGAGAATATTAAATTTGCTGTATGACATCGCATCCTGTTAGATAAGACAGAAGTCAAAATATACTATTTTAACTTGTTGAACTCAATGCCAAATAACTTTAAAGGCTACTAGGTGAGTTAACAAATTACAGGGTTTGCAGAAATATTTAGTCGCAAATTATTCATCACTCCAAAGGAACCACGCATATGTTAGAAAATAGATGACANTAAGATGATATTTACGTTGTCTCGGAATGAAATGTTAGCCTTATGTTGTCTTTTCCAATTAGCCTGAGTAGAAATTCATTCTTTCGAACTGATGATCAGGTTGCCTATTTTCTATAAGAGCGTCCTTTTATGTCTATGACGAAGGTATCCTTGACACTTTAACCTGTGCCCTGCCACATGCTGCTGGATGACAGCTATGACGTGTCGAACTTCATGAAGTTTTTGGCGCCCTTTCTAAACTTTGGCGCCCCTTCAAAAAAATCCGCTGGGGGGGCCGTGGCCCCCCTGGCCCCCCTGCCAGGCCGCCACTGCACTTGAAGTGATGTCCTTAGGAAGGAAACATGCAAATTTACTCCCATGAGACAAATTTATTAAAAATAATAAAATAAGCTCTCACAAAGATGGGTTTTCGCCTGTGCAAATGTCCTAATACTTTCCTGCATCTAAAATAGACCATACTTACTAAAACGTCAGTTAAGTGATAACTAATTCCATTGATGTATCCAAACTGCATATCATTGGAAAGAAGAAAGATTCTGCTTTCAGATGGTAGACATAAAAATTAAATCTTGTTATTTCTTGAACAATTTCAAATGTAGTTGGGTTGCGTTTTTTGTGAAGCACCCTGTAGACTTTCTATTTCGACTTTCCATCTCGTGTTACCTGAGAACAGCAAGCTGAAAAAAATAGCGGACGTTTATTAGGTTTATCAATTATCATAAAAAAATTTATTATCATGATCGCAGGCAAAGTTACGCCATTTCATTCATCAGAAAGCGGGCTGTCTCGCCTGTTTTCAAGAAGAATAAATCCTGGATAGAGTGGATGTCCAGCCTCACCAATACTAGATGAAAATATCTTGGCAAGACGGTATGGGTGCAATATTGCATGCAAGGGACTCTTTAAATGAGTCCCAGCTGGCTATGTCTGGGCTAGGTTAAGAGTTTCCACCTCACATTTATATGAAGAATTTCACCCTGGGCCGACTGCCAACACTTGTTTTGGCACCAAATTTAGCTAATCAGGCTTTATCAAGACAAAGGAAACTAATTACATGCGTAGGAGTTGATATCTGAAAGCCAGCCCGGGCTGGAGGGTTTATATGAGTTATGGGCCGATTATATGAGAGTTTTCAGCCAGGGCTGGAATTTCAGCCAGGCTAGCCGAGGTGAAATTGGCGTGCGATTATATGAAAGATGTCAGCCTGGGCTGAAATTAACAACTGAATTCGCGCCAAAAATGTTCGAAGTTCAAAAATTTTAAATGGCTTTGCACAAAATGGCGCGAAAGATGTTGACCTTCTATGTTCTCCAGTTCAGTTCCTTATTTGCTTTGAATTTTCAACTGTATGGGCTCATAATGACATATAAGATGCTTGAACTTAGAAATAACAAGCAATTAGCATCCTATCTATCATCACGGAAAAGTAAACTTCGAAGAAAAAGGAAACATGTCCTAGCTCGTCAACTACGACGAAAAGCGAGATCAGTATGGTTTCAGAAAGGCAGAACAGGCCAATGGTAGCAGAATATGTTGGGTCAGAATGCTACCGACAGCAACTGGAAGAAGAATTTCCGCATGACTAGAGATTGTTTTTATGAAATTGCAGCCCAACTGTACCCAAATTTCGCTTGCGCAAAGTAAATTCTCAGCCCGGTCTGGAAAAATTGCGATTACATGCTAAATCTCAACCCGTTTAATCGGGCTGGAAATCTCAGCCCGCCTAGCTGAAGGAAGGCTGAATTTTTTATATTCTTCGGCTACCTTCTTCAAGCGTTATAAACGCTTTCATGAAAATTCTTGGTCTGGAAACACAGCGATCAATTTTTCCAAAGGCTAAGCTAGACAAGACAATAGGGAACTCTTTGCAACGAATTGGGAATTAAGAAGTGGATTGGTTATGAGTAGTTGCAGGCGCGTTGGCTCCATCCTTACGCAAATTTTTTAGTGTTGCTTTTATCAATTCAAAAACTTTCGCTTTTAATGAATTCAATAAAACCTTTGTGTTGCTGAAAAGTAATTGTTTCCTCTTTGTCTTTTCAATTTTTCTATTTACGAAATTTATCGATGTTTTTCGTTCGATTTAGGCCGTTTCCAAGCCAATTATTTTCAAGGAATCGCTTATTTTCATTTTCTAATTTTCATTTTCATTCCTTTATACAAAATGTTTATCCAGCTACTACTAATGGTACAAAAAAACTACCGTTTCATTTAATAAGATCACATAGAAACAAAGCAAAACCATTATATGCTAATAACAGGTGTTGTTCCGTCCAGGGAGTCATGTTTTTATTGGCTTTCAACTCATCAAATGTATTTTTAGTTACTTTTTTTAATTGGCACAAGGTAGGAAGCTCCCTGATACTTATAGGGATTTCCTTCCAGACCTTAAGAGCCGAGTAGGAAAATACTTTTTCGGCATACTCTAGATTGAAACTTGGAATCTGAAGATATCCACAGAATCGCATATTTTAATTGGAGAACACTGATCTTTGTTGGAATTTATTCCAGACATTTTCTGGGCAGAGTTTGTTCATGATCTTATAGGCCATAACTGCACGATCAAACGTGATAATTTGTTCGACATGTAGGTAATCCTTTGACGATTCGTCTTTTACTCTTGACCTATCTATCTTAGAGCGTAATATTTATGAGGAGTAGCCCGCCGAAAATCAACGAAAAATCGCTGCTAAGTGTTGTGTGGGATTTTGACCACAGATTTACTCATTAATCGTCAAAATCGGCCTTGCGTACAATTTATCGTTACCTGTCAAAGATGGATAGTTACTCTGGCACTCACGATAGCATAACATTTTCAAACAATATTAGGGCAGTAATCAATGAAAAGAACAAGGTGTGTTGAACAGCAATAGATAGTTACATCTATATTCAAAAGCAACTATAAGAAGATTTTCTTCATCAGTGACTTTGTATTCTGGCCAATTTGACCTGACATCTAATTTGAAGTAGACTTAGGTATTTAATCGTTTGTAGTACTCACATGTATTTGTATTTAGTATTTTTCTTTTGTTCCCATTTTGTTTCAGTTTTTTTTTATTCATGTAAGTGCCACGGGGTATTCATAGTCTGCTGCTCCCCGTGGTATTGTCTTTGTAGTATTGTAATATAAATTGTAAGTAGTGTAATCCGTTATATTTCTTGTAAAATTTTTAATGGAATACTACAACATTGTTATATTTGGAACGCTAACTTAACTGTCAATCAGATAAAGAACATGTTGGGTAAGTTTCATTGCCGCTTCTGTGAAAAAGAGGATGATTGGCAACAAACGCCAAACAGAAACGAAACAAAGGCCCCGTTTGAACTAAGGCTTAGCAAACAAAACAAGTACTATCTGGATTGTGGTCTAGAGAATTGGTTAGGGCCGACATGCTTCTCTGCCTTTCCTAGAATCGTCAGCTCTTCTCTACTGAAAGTTCTGGTATGGGTATAAGAGTAAATGTTACACTTGCTGATTTATTGCTCTGCAACCAATTATTCGAAAATTATCAGAAAAATATCAAAATTTAATTCATCCATTGAGGGTTCACATAAAAATAGCTTTTGGGTAATTTGACGAAAACTCTTGGCATCAGAATTTTTCAAACTTGTATACAGTTTTTTGGGACACCCGGTACAATTCGGGCGTTATTTAGACCACAACATCAGACTTCCAAGACGTTCTACTTTCGGTGCCGTCTCTGTTGGTTCGGGCTGGATCTGCAGTTCGGGCGACCCCTGCTCAACTTCAGGCTGGATCCACCCCTGCGAGCAACGCCCTTTTTGACGGCAAATTAGAGGTCTGCACCCACCCCCACCCCACCAAAAATTTTCTTTAGCTTCGCCCCTGTTTATTTTCGTTTGAATAACATCGGTTGAAGACATACAAACATACAAACATAAGATAGCAAACTTGAATTCATTAACTAGCAAAATGACACTGTTGCATGCTCGCGCTTTTATGCAACTATTACACAACAAAATCAGCTAACAATGAATTAAAATAAAGAGAAACAAGGCTAAAAGGCGAACAAGCTTGCCTGTGTATAAACTGAGGCATTCGTACCTCAATTCAAAAACAGCTAGCAGTGTTTCTACTGAGAACAGGGGTCTTATTTTTTTTCCTTTTCAAACTTTACCAGATCTAGACGTTCGATCCAAACCTCTTTTCTAGCAAGTAAAAAGATCTATAATTTCATGATGCCTTTGACAGAAATGGTGCTGAAAATTTACAGGGTAATATTCCCAAGCTATTCCTGCTAAATTGAAAAATAGAAAACAGGGTCAAAATGCTCTTCAGAGAGAGCTTTCCATTCGCCTCTCGTTGCTAGCTAACTAATCATTGGTGTGTATCTCACTGGCAGACTTTAGATAGTATCGAATCACCTTTATGTGCCTTGTACAAAAAACCAGACACCACATTGTCTAAATCAATCACCTTAGGAAAGATCAGAGGAAGGCTCCAACAACAGCAGAATGTCTTCCAGCTCCTTCAGTCATCATTTTGAGTGGCAAAATATTCCATTAAACTCCCATGAGGTATGTATTTTTACGCCAATACATTATTGGAAACAAATTTCGTCTACAATCGTACAACTCTTGGTGTTTGAAAATGCGTGCAAGCAATCAGTATGCATCGTATGCTAAAGTCTGTGTATAACATGTGTTTTCTCGCATGTCCATAGCAATCAAGTGACTTGAATTAACCTGAAAACCCATTAATTCTCAACCTGAAAATTGGCAATCTTAACAACTAATTGCTTTGGACGAGGAAGACAACTTGCTAGACGTGACGAACATCACAACATATACTACAATGTTTGAAATAAGGGCAGTTAAACAGTTCCTTGTTCACCTCTCCGTATCAGTAATATCTTCAAACCAAGACAAATTTTGGTAGGACAATTGAATGAGATTTTCAGTGCGACCATCAATCAATAACAGAACAAAAAAATGGGTTGATTTCAGTTTTATTGTAGATCTGACTTCACTGGTAGCGTCACATTCATAATGAATTTAGGTGATAAATGTAAGTTTACAAAGTTTGTTATTTTCTGAAAAATACATGTTTTTATGAGAATTAGATATTTTATATGTCAAACGAAGTAAAAATAAGTATGGTATTTCTCTATTTTTGGCCCAAAAACGAAGAAAAGATGATATCTTCTAATATACAACAATTAGAGTAAACTGAATCATACACTTGGTGCACCAAAAAACTATCCACTTTTGACAGGCCACGATAAATCATACACTATACCGATTTTGAAAATCTATGACTTAATCATTAGTTAGCTATGAATGAGTTTCTTAAACTTTTCGCTCTCGAAAACACTGAAAACGATAAAAAAGTCGATCAACTTTTCAAAAGACTCGAAATGAATGGACAAAGATTAAACTTTTTGGTCGTGATTTGAGGATTTAGAAGTTGATCAGTTTTATTACGAATCCTAAAATTTGGATCTCCGTAAGAAGTCTCTTCATTCTCCGTTTCTTTCATTTTGATATCTTCTGCATAGCTGCTCTGATCTTCACTACTCTGAATTGATGGCAAACTACAGTTCAGTCACTTGATTTCCAAAACGATTATATACTAAACGTGTAGGTGGTTGATGTTGATGAACAGGGTGCTGTTTTCTCTCTGTTGGTGCATCCGGTATTTCTAGCACATCCGGTATTTCAGGCGGTGCACGGCGGTGCACTGTTCTCTGAACTACTTCTTGATGAAATTTACACTTCTGCATCGTTTTCATCCTCTGCTGTAGTTTCAATTGATGCTCTCCGAGGTGACGGTACCTCTTTATTACATCATCAAGTTCTGCATGAGGTTGTTCTTCAGTCTGGTCCAGTTGTCTTTGCACAGATTCGCTGTCAGATGGTTCTTGGATCACTTGACGCATCATATTGGGTGTGATGGATGGATATTAAATTTCCGAACAACTGTCACTCTCAGGAACAAACGCTGGCTCAGTCCTCCGTTTTACGACACGTTTTCTTTGTTATTTATTGTTGCTTGGTTGGTTTTGATGCAGGAATACTTGGTTCATCTAATCCTAGGATGTCAAATGGTAAAAGCATAATGCGATGAAGAATCCTTGTCTTTCCAGAACCCTCCTCTGCTTTCACTTCGCAAAGACTGTTATCCTCAAAATGACGGACGACAATATGTATTTCATCCTCCCAATAAGCTCGTAGCCCGGGGGGGTAACTTGAGTCTTGGGATGACGGGGACGTGCCGCCCAACTTTTAGGGAAAGACCCATCCTTAAGGATTTTCGATCGATTTTCATACCCATTTTTAAGGATTTTGAGAAAAAAGTACCCAGTTTTAGGGTTTCGGAAATCAGCTGTATGTAACATGTAAGAGATTAAATACTGTCGATAAACTACAACTAACATATTACATTACCGTAGGAAACATACTTTAACTCTAAAACTAAGAACGCAATATTTCTACGGTGCCTACAAACAGCGGCGGCGCTAGCCGTCGCGAAGTGGGGGGTAAGTAATGATGGGGGCCGGGGGCGAAGCCCCCGGAAAATTTTTCAGGGCCACGCCCTTCAGATCTTAGGGAAACGCCCTTTTTTAACATAGAGATACCCCCTTTTTAGAAAGATTTAGAGAGAAAACAACAGATGAAATGCATGTGAGAAAGTTCAAATCGCATCTTTGCAGTACGTGACTAAGAAAACGAGATTGAAAACTGAATATAGACCTACCCCTACCCTATGGTTTTTATGCCATTTTTGGCCGAATCTAAATTACCATATTTTCAGAAAAGTGGGGGTGTATTTACCCCCCCCCCCATACACCCCCGTGGCTCCACCACTGCCTACAAATCAATAAAATTGTTCGCATGAAAGAGACAACCGGAATATTTGCATAGTTTTTCGCACACGAGAGAGTGTTTTAACTACCTGTTTTGATTTTGTACAAGGATCTAGTCTAAACCCACAATTACGGTTTCTCAACAGAAAAGCCACCCCATTTCTATTGAAATCACTGCATTTTGAGACCCATATTTAGGGATTTTGAAGCTTTCAAACCCACCCTTATGGGCGGCACTACCCCGTTCGGCTATATATGGGAGTTACCCCCCCGGGGCTCGTAGCTTACCGGTTCATCCCTATTCTGACAAGTTCCTAACTATACTATATTATTTCGAAGAACTGTGCCTCTTGTTTTCTTGTCGTATTACTTCTTGTTATGATAAGCTGCTTTCTTTGTGTTCTTACGTGCAATTTCATATGCTTCTTGCATTGATTCTTCCAGTCATCGATGTAAGCTCTTGAGTCTTTCGACTTTATGGAACTATAGGCTTTTCAAATAACAGATCCACTGGTAATCGTGGTGCTCGTCCAAATAGTGAATTGGAAGGCAGGAATGGAGTAACTTCATGCTGCAAACAGTAATGTGCATGTACTAACTTTGGTAGGTAGTCCCTCCATTTCGATTTAACATGTCCAGGCAAGGTACGCAACCCAACATTCCAAGAAGGGTACGGTTGAACCTTTCAGCCTTACCATTTCCCTATGGATGAGAGGGCGTGGTTTTCCATCCGTTAGAGGCATCCTAACTGCTCGAACATCTTATTCTGAAACTCCCCTCCCAGAGTCTAGAAAAAGGTAAAACCTTCCTCTGGAAGCCAATTTTGCCAGTTAGACCTTCCTCATTTTATCAAGTCAAATAGCCAGATTTTTCTAACTCTTCGCGTTGTTTATAACCTTAACATTTATAAACCAGTTGCAGCTGCCAAAATAACCCAAAAATTTTCCTAGGGTTCTTTGAAATTAACAAGCAAAATTTTCCTCCGGCCCACAGCAGTGGAACCGTGATTTTTTCTGGACTCTGTCCCGTTCTTGGTCGTTTGCGAAGCCGAAACGTATAAATAAATCGTTGAATGATCGTTCTGCAGCTATCTTTGCAGATTTGTCTCTGGTTGCGTATGCTTGGGCAAACCTCGTTTAGTGGTCCAACACGACGAGTATATATTCATATTCATCGGAGCACTTCTCTTGGTGTAAAAATTCGACAGAGATCAATCTAAATGGCGATGTTGTCATAACTAGTGTCAGTATTCTCGCTGGATGAATGTCGACTTCTTTTGTCTGATGTATCCGTGTTGTTTCGTTATAAATTTTTCAATAGCGTCTTTCGTGTGTGGCAAGAAACATCGATAACGGGCGAGGCTAAGTACTTTGTCAGCACCGATGTGACCCATCTTCTCATGTAACTCGGTTTATGCCAATGAATATATACCAATGAAACAAACTTATCGTCCCATATCTCTTCTTCCAATTTTCGGGGAAATGCTTGGGACGTTACTTTACGACAGCCTTTACAAGCACCTAAGTGCTAATGAATTATTAAGCCCTAACCAATCGGGGTTTTGTCCTCAATGATCCTACGATAAACCAACTACACTCAAAAAAATAAGGGTGCTACATAGGGTGTTTCAAAAAACCTTGGGGTTGTTTATGCCCATAGGTTTTTTAAGAAACCTTCAAAGGTTTTTTGGGAGAAGGGGTCTTTGGGTGGGGTGTTCTTAATAACCCTAAGGTTATTCAGACTCTTGAAAAACCTTTTAGGGTTTTTTCTTGTTCAACATGACCAAAATGTTTTTACTAAAACCTTTAAGGGTTATTGATATGAAGGAAACTTTCAAAAGAACCCTTTAAGGTTTTTTGTTCATCGTCATGGAAGGTCTTTGCGAAGCGAAAACCTGCAAAGGTTGTCTGGGATATAAAGTAATTTCACGATGGCAGAGATGTAGAATTTTTGGCACAGATTGCCTTTAATTCGAATGTTGTTTAGGACTAGGATCTTTATACTATGAAAACAACAAGGACTCATGGCCAACCAGATTCTAAAAAACTGAGGGACTAAAAAATTCTTACGAAAAGTCTGAAGAAAAATCGAACGTCTTCCATCATTCGAACTTCATACGAAAAATGGAATGTTGCTTCGAACGTCGCTTCGCTTCGAAAAGGCGAACTTTGATCTAATCAGCCAATCAAACGCTAAGAATAGCCACGTGGTCTAGCCATAGAAGCGCGAATTTTCGATCTGGCGTCAGCACGAAGTCTTCAGTTTCTTGTCGATTTTCAACAACAGCCTTTCAAGAACTCACAAGGATGCTTTCAATACACAAGAAACCGAAGTAGCAGATAAAATTCAAACAAGTTCCAACAAAACATTGGTAAGTTTCTTCACAGTGTTGCTTTTACTCCCAGTTATTTGCTGTGTCAAAATTTCTCAGAGAGAACCACACAGACTTTTGTTTTTAGAGGCCTAAAATTGAATTCATCCATGCATGCCTCCTCATCAAGTTTTCAAACTGTCCATATTGCTCTGAACCGTTTCGTGAGGGAACTTCGTACAAATATCCATATGAATGTACGTACCATACTACCGTATAAGCTATACACCTGCTAAGACCCATGGGGGCCATATGGCCTAATATGGGATGATGGAATAAACTTGTTTAGTCTAGCTTTGTTACACAAAAGAAGTATGTTTTGCTTCAGTAGCCAACTAGCCTTGCCTATATAGCCAATACCGTCTTGATTTCAGTTCATTTTCCAAGATGGCGATACTTCGTGTTGTGAAAGTCTGGCCTGTATGAATGAATAAAATATGAGGCCCTGGCGCCGGCTTCAAAACAAAAACAATTGGTAGAAAACCAGGTAAACCATGCAGCAAACTTAAATTCTTTTTCTTACTTTTGCTCGCAATAAAAGAAATATGTTTGGCTAAGTTTTACGTTCAGTTAGGCCTAGCCCCCCTCCCCTTTATAGAAAGGAGAAAACCTTCGAAGTTGTCTTCTAAAGTTTAATAAGTTGCTGGACTGCAAAAATTTTAAAATATGAACCTTCTTATATATACCAGTTTGGACTTCCTTTGGTCAATAGCCCCCAAAGAAGTGGCTTGTTTGACACAGAAGAGATTCAAGGTGTATACTGTACACGCATTTCTTTTATAAGAAACCGCTTACAAGAAACTGCGTGCCACACTCAACTGTAATTTGCAACTTTAATTTTCCCAGCCCAGGTCCCTTAAAACTTTTTTGACATTTCTCAGTTTCGACAAATGTTTTGAACCTGTTTTGAGTGCAAATTCTGTTAATACTTGCTTTGAGATTTGCTTTGAGCAAAATGACAAACTCGTCTGTTGACTTTATGAGTTGGGAGTGCAAATTTTTCTTTGCAAAAATCAAAATTTTGCCAATATTGTGAAATAATGATAAGTACCTACTGACAAAATTTTGATGTAGAAATTCTTCTAAGTACAATTCAGATGTCATCAAAATTCACGTATTTTTTAGAAACAAGAAACTAAGAAATTGACCCAGTACTGAAAGTTTCTTAAAATTATCATAATTTTTAGAACTGAAAGTTTCTTTACATTTTCTTAGAAGATTCCTCTCCTCCAGTTAATGTTGTACTTATCGGTGGGGAATCTCCTGTGCCTTGGTAAATATTTCATCGACAGTTTGTGAAACGACGCCTCTGTTTACTTTATGCATTATTCTACTGGGTGAGTAAAAAAACAATCCCCGTTTGAAAAGCCACGGCTCCATGGATATAAAAGCGATGATGTTGGCAAATACATTATTTAATGGTGGACATGTTCAAATCCATTTTAAAATTTACTTGACTGAAATCGGCCACTCCGTTCTGAAATTATAAGGGATTTTCTCGAGAAAGCCCCTTCAAGAAACCTTCAAAACAGGCCGAAAATGGCGAACAAGTTTTCCCAATATTTCTACCTTACAGCAATGACTTCAACACGTTTTAGCATGTGTTATCCTCTTGGGAGGATGAAATTGCCCGTAATAATGTTGTTGTGCTCCCAGCGCCCTGTAGGAATGACACTTTCATCCTCTCAAAGGGATAACACGTGCAAAAGCATGAAAAGCCATTGCTGTAGGGAAGAAAAGTTGGTCATCATTTTATTCTTGTTTTGAAGGTTTCTTGAAGAGGATTTCTTGAGAAAATCCGTCACAATTTCAGAACGGAGTGTCCGATTTCAGTCAAATAAAATTTAAAATTTATTTGAACATGTCCACCATTAAATGATATATTTGCCAATATTATCGTCTTGATGTCCAGGGAGCAGTGGCCTTTCAAACAGGGATTGTTTTTTTTACTCACCCGGTAGTAGTACCAAATAATATAGTACGAGAAAAGTTGCGTTATGAATCGGGCTAAATTAAAAAGCTTCAGACGAAATGAAAAGTTTCTTAGTGATATTTTTCCAGTACTAGACTTTCTTAATTTGTTTGTGATTTGAGAGTTGAGTTTTTTTGTTGAGGGTTTCATATAACAAAATGTATATCAGGGGACGGTTTACTTTGAATATCTCAGCAACAGCAGTTTTTTTCGCAATCCTCGTTAAAGAATAAAACATGTACATTAATTGATGCTACAATTTCTCTTTTCAAGGCTTGAGGAAAAGACCAGTAGAAGATCTGCATTCTGTCAAGGAGACAAGATGTGAACCAACATCATCGAGTATCACTACTTTAATGAACTAGGTACTGTATGTTAAGAAGAATTGTCTAAATATTTGTTAACTGGACTTTAGAAGTTTTCTTTGAACATTTGAAGGCTTTTGTTGACTTTCTTGAATATTAGAAATCACACATCTTTTTGAGAGAAACTGTAGTAGCCTCTTCCAGAAAATTAAGAAACTCTACTACAAGTGATTAGAGATCATTTCGAAGTCAAAAAACGTTTTGCACTTTTTGGTTATGGGTTGCAAGGTAGGTCTTTACTGTAAAGGAAAACATTTTTTCAACCCAAGTAATACTAAAAAGTATAATTTTTTATCCTTTGGTTCTTTCTTCTAGTTCTCTGGGCTCAAAGAGAAATAATAGTGGTCTTGAACGACTAATGATAAATTGTGAAATTCTATTTTATGAAAAATCAAGAAACTCTGTGATAAAGTTTCACTAAGAATGGTACCTAAAATTAGCAAACCTGGACTTGCTACAAGTCTCTCTCATTTCGCATTTTCCGGACTATTCGGACTAAAAAGAGAGAGAGACTTGTAGCAAGTCCATAGCAAACCCAACTACAAAGCCCAGAGCCAAGTTTCTAACAAAAATATGAGTGTAGATGAAGGATCCATGTATATGTTTTGGCTTTCCCTTCCCTTGTACGCCACTGATGATTCATAATCAGTTGTAAATCAGAATGGAATCGTTGATAGAGCTTCGTGTTTTAGCATGCGTATTCGTAGTTTAATTGCAAATTGTAACTGATATACATTAAAATCTAAAAGCTTGGACGATCAAACTTTCCGACAAAATTTTTCCTGAAAGTTTTTTTACCTAATTACCTATGAAAACGTCCGAAACATTTTTTGGTTATAGTTTTGCTCATGATACTTTAATTTGAAGCATTCAGAGCCGATCTTTGGTTAAAATTAGGTTAATTCTATGCGAGCGAAAGATTTGATAAATTATAACTTTGATAACGTTTTTTCGTCTGAAGTACTTGCCTGAAAATCTTCCGTCCGAAACGTTTGGATTTTAATGTAACCAACGTTGCTGTGATGTTTAAAGTTAAAGAATTTTTAATGATCATAGATTCACAAGATGCAAAGTTTAATTGAAAGTTTTCTTCAGTATTTCTCTTTTGATAATGTTCGGTCACTTGCATATGTATCATTAATGAATTTTGCGTGCCTTTGAAAATCTTTAGAGTTTCTTCAAAGAACCTTTGCAGGGGCAACTTACATCACACAAGAGTTCGAAAGAAAAACCGAGTTGCACCTTTTAGAAAGTTTTATTTAAAAAACCATTGAATTCTTAGGACTTTGACAAACTCCAAAATATTAGTGTTCTTTAAAAGTCAATGGAGGATTCTTAGAGAACGCAAGATAGTTGGTTTTTCTGAAAACCCCTAGCACCTTTATTTTTTTCAGTGCACGAGAGAAGGTTGTGAGGGGTTTTTGGAAAGCAACTTGTATAGGGGAGACCTTTACAAGGGGTTTTTTAGACAACCATAGGAAGTGGTTTTTAATAAAACCCTAGAAGGTTTTTCAGGATCGTACATATACGTTACCCCTGGAGGTGCTCGAAAAAACCTTTTGATAAAGGTTTTCTAAAAAACCCTCTGGAAAGGTTCTATAAAAAACCCTTTGAAATGGGTTGTTTATAAAACCCTTCAAAGAGGTTTTTTAAAAAACCTTTCGAGAGGGTTTTTTAGAAAACCTTTTCAAGGGGTTTTATGAAAAACCCTTTGAAAAGGGTTGTTTAGAAAACCCTTCAAAGAGGTTTTTAAAAAAACCTTTTGAGAGGGTTTTTTAGAAAACCTTTTCAAGGGGTTTTATGAAAAACCCTTTGAAAAGGGTTGTTTAGAAAACCCTTCAAAGAGGTTTTTAAAAAAACCTTTCAAGAGGGTTTTTTAGAAAACCTTTATCAAAAGGTTTTTTCGAGCACCTCCAGGGGTAACGTATGTGTACGATCCTGAAAAACCTTCTGGGGTTTTTCTCAGCACCTTTATTTCTTTGAGTGTACTATCAATTTTTCATACGATTTTAAGCGCATTTTACTGTAATTTACCTCTAGATGTTCGACTGGTCTATATGGACATATCTAAAACATTTGATAGAGTTTGGCATGAAGGACTTATCTATAAACTTCATCTTTGTAATATTTTAGGAAACTTATTCCCACTCATCCAAAGCTTTCTTGGTAACAGAAGACAGTGTACAGTCCACACTCTCGTGTACATTAACCGATACAAATCAGCTAACCCCAACCTTACCGGGCTTTTTTGAATCAACATAGCCGGGGGGTGCTTTCCACTCACCCCCCCCCCCTCTATAAATCGCCTTAGACTAACGGGGGATCATTAAAACTTGGCAAAGGCGTACTACTAACCATTCTTAGCTGATTGGCAGCTTTGGGTGTGGCCACCTCATTAGATTACGTCACTATGACGTCATAATGTTGAAAAATGTCAAAATATCTGTTTCTCCAGCTAATTCGTTCTAAAAACGGAAAAAATATCATATAATTCAGTAATTTTCATCTTATTTGCCGTATTATTCATTCCTAGTTCAAAAATAATTCCTAAACCTCTTTTTAGACAGTTATTTTTTAAGAAAATGACAAATATAGATGACGTCACAACGACGAAGTGGGTTTCACGACCAAAAATTGATAATAACTTGCTCAAAATACTTTAAAAGTATTGCATAACGCAATTCTGTGCATTTTCTACAACTTCAGCCGGAAAAAGCTTCAAATTTTGCAAAATTGGCCCAAAATGGCGGCACATGTGACGTCATCATTTAAAAATGCAGATGTTAGCAAATTTCATTGTTCTTGATACCAATAGAAAGCTCTTTGTTTGCTGATTCTTTTAAGGTATAATAATCAACATTTGAAACTAATTCTGGTTGTAAAAATATCAAAAACATTGATTTCTTCACTACTATCTTCCAAATATGGTAATGTCATCTGTCACATGACCTCCCATTGTTCAAAAATTTTATTGTCAAAATGTAGCTAATAGATAATTAATAGTTGTCAGAAAGTTGGAGAGTCATAGCTCATGCCGTTAATAAATACTCTGCAAAAAACCGACAGTGGGTGGAAAACACCCCCCCCCCCGGTCAAATTAGGGTTAAGCAAACCTCCTAATTTTAAATTTGCAGACCGCATGTTCATATCATCTGTGCTTCCAAGGCTATGAGCCAAGTAACAGATAAATTAAATAAGGATGTATCAAAATTTCACTCTTCAGGGTCACAAAAATTGCGACTCCTTGCGATTAACTGCGACTCCTTGCGACTCCTTGCGATCATATGGAAACCATGCTATATTGTAGGCAATTATTATGAGCGAATTAATTGTGAAATGCATTAATTGTTGTGAAGCATTGGCCAATTCAAAGGAAAGACGCACTTTCAGCTCACTGGATTTTGTTTCAAATGAACTGAGTTCAATTTGTGCTTGCAAGGCAGAAAATGTGTTCCGATGTGCTGAAAAACTGGAATCACTAATGTGTTATATTTGTGCAGGACATGTCACCGTAGAGCGAAGGCATTGACTGAAACAAAAGTAAAATCAGAAAAACTGGAAAAATTGCTAATCCAGAATCAAAACCAAAACAAAGTTTTCCAGAAGTATTCCGTTGACATGGAATCTACACCGAAGCAAAGCTCCCATAACGAAGACCTGCTTTCTATAGTTTCCAGGTCAACAAGATCGCCTGCTAAAAAGCGAATTAAATTGCAGGCGTGCCACTTGATCAACAACGAGACTAGACAATGGGGAAACAACAACTGTCACAGGTTTTTTTTCCCGACCTCTACTGTCCCAACTTCTGTATTCGTCTGCAACAACACCAAGCTTCAAATCTTTCATGTCAAGAAGCTCTGCGAGAAAGGCAAAGCAGAACGTCTTCTTCGACCCTGTCGGTGCACAAACGAACATATCTTCTTGTTTTAAAACTCTCTTCAGAGCGGCTCGTTAAAAATCTCTGAACTTTACTCGAAATTTGGTCTCCACAGCTTCGATGAGCCGATCCTCGATTTTGCAATAAAATAGTGCGAAGGCAAAGACAGAATACTTACAAAGAATGCTGACTAAACCCATTTTATTTCTATGCTAAACCCCCCGACGCGCCACAGTGAACCCCAGTCTTCTTTCGCTTCAGCGTCAGCTTTTTACCTAATCACCTAATCAAATGTTGAGAATAGGCACGTGGTCTGACCATATTAGAAAAGTCGCGATTTGATTGGATGCGCCCTAAATGCGGCGCATTAGGCCAAATTAGTTTCTGTTTTGAAGCTGTATTGTCATTTGTCATGAGTCTCAGTTTGAAGCCATAATATCATTCAATTCAATGCGGAAAACTGAGACTCATGTAATCAGTCTACATCTAGGCCAGCTTTTGCCTTGCAAATTGGCATGTGGCTCCGTATAGTATCAGTCCCAAAAAAGTTTGATTAAAATCTTTAGATTAGCGGATTGGGTAATGATATTCTTCTGAAACCCATAAAATATTTTTATTTATAAACCATTTTTTAAATCGACTAACACATACAAGCTTTGTCCACCAAATTCATGAAAAATGTTTGGATTTTGCATGCATATCAATTTGATGACAGCATTGTCAAACAAACTTTTCAAATAAAAATAGCTGGTCTTCGACTCCACCGATTAATTGACTGACCAGTAGTCCTTCTAACGTTTCTTGTCGAGTAGGCTTCCATACTTTAAAATTTTATTGCGGACAATTTAGCCAAGCTTTTGCCTTCAAATTTTGCATGTGTTTCCTTCAACATATAGCGTTAGTGGTATAAAAGTTTGATTAAAATCTTTAGATTAGCGGAGTGGATAATGAAGTTCTTCTGAAACCTGTAAAATATTTTGAAATGAATTTTCTCAAAAACTGCGAAAACAAACAACTTCGTTTAATATATTTTTCGCTTGCCAAGAAAATGGGTAATGCCATACTTTTTACAGAATTCCGATAGACCGATTACTTCCAGAGCAATTCTATATTGCTACCTAGCATCCGAAGGTAGTTTTAGGACACTGAGAAGCTAAGCTTGTCGAGCAATGTCCTGGTCCTTCCTCTCGATGTGACCACACCTTGCAATTCATTTAGGGGTCCTTTAGCCTGGAATTACAGAGAGTTGGTGACTCTCCTCACTCTACGTAGCAGGTTCGACAGGGCGGGGACTCGAACCACCAAAGGCTCTTGATGGATGTGCTAGTCTGCCTTCTTGCCATGTTATGTAAAGCAAATATGTTTATGTTGTCTATGTTATGAGAGTTTTTATACGGAGAACTTTATCAAAAAGAATTTTTACAAAACCTGAAATTGATCTGAAAAAGGAATGGGAAGCTGTCATGCTATTATATGACAATTTTAGCTCCTTTTTCAGTTATGAGTGGGATTTTAAAGATAAGGGCATTTCTGATTTCTTAAAGGGTTTGTGCAAGGTTAAAAGCTTGCATTTGCAAAGAGCAAAACATCTAAAAATATCCCATTCAAATCGAAGTTGCACACGCGCTGTGAACAATGGATAGGCAAAGGAACAATACGGTGTCTGAGTGTTTTCTTTGTCCTATTTATAGACAAGTCTATTTACCATTGCATATTCCCTTTAAGCACATGGTCTCGAAAAGTTTTCTAGGGGCAAGGCCCCGGACCCCATTACCCTCGCTTTGATTGCTGGTGCCTCCCAAAGAGAGCACCTGGCTACGCCAATTCTTAGACGTCATGGCCACTAAGCCAAGAACGCTGTTACATATATTTTTCTCTTTTCTCCTTGTCTTCATCCATTGATTGGTTGGCATAGTTGTTCCTTGCATGTACGAAAGCAACTCAAAAATGTTCTGGAAGTTAAAAAGCCCCATCTTGTCGTCTTTCTCTAGTAACTTCCTTTTACAAATTTTTGTGCGGAGCTCGTCTAAAACAGTTGCAAAATTCCACTGATCTCAAGGGTGATAATTTCACGAATCATCCACAACTCCTACCCCTCTGCAAGTTGTTATACCTTTTTGCAAGGTGAACTTTTGCTTCCAAAGTTTTGGAGTACTGCGAAAGGGCAAAGTGCCAAACGAGGAATATTAAGTTGCTAAAATAAGATCTATTAGCTCTTGTCCAATCAACACACCTTTCATATTCATATTCATACGATCAAATTTGATGAAAAGAGGGGTGCACAATTACAGCTCCTGACTGTGGAGGAGCTTTCTTTCAAACACAAAATGACATAGCTTCATCTCTTACTCTGCAAAAAGTCTCTATTTGTGAATATATCGCACATTTGCCTATTCAAACCACCTAGACTTATTAATTTAAACCCTTCTTTCCCAGCATCTTTGAATTCGGTCTATGGTCTACAATGTAAAATATTACACATCCTCCGCTTCTGCCAGTGACAGAACGCAAAGAATTGTGGGAAAATACCCCTCGACGTCTTCTTTCCGTTATTATCTATATTTATCAATTATCTGTTGGTTATTTTGTGCAATCGTTCGTTTAACAGAGCACTGCTCCCCAAAATCTATTATCTCATATTTCCTTTGTAAAATCTAACCGTTTGATCCTTTCGAGCATTCATTAATCATATATGAAGCTGTTTTCTTATCAACTCCATAAATAAATCAATCTATGTGTTGAACAATGACGAACATATTCCAATATCCGATCATAACCCAGTTGTTTATAAATTTCTTGTTTAATGAAATACGTTGTTTGATTATTCTTTTAAGAATATGTCATAAGTTGATTGATTTAAAGAATTAACAGTTTATGATTACCATCAAAACTTTAAAATGAAAATGTATTCCAGTGTTATGCAGGGTAAGATGGGATGGAATACATTTTGATGTAGTAAGGTCAAACCATGCGTATTCTGTGCATTGATTTTGGAAGATGAAACAGGGGGAGTGTGTTTTGTAACAATTGCTTCTTTAGTTGTTTGATTGAAACTCCAGTACAAATCGACCAGCGATTCCAAACAAAGGGATTTCTACGGCCGCATATTCAAGTCACCGATGTTAAAAAATTTCATCGAATAAAGAAGGAAACATCTAAAAGTCTGCCTCCGAAATTTGTTCATCTAATTTAGAACCTGATTATTGAAGGTTCAATTTCACACAAAGCTATAGGAATGCAAAAGAATTGAGTTAGCCATTCGGGTATCTTTTGTCGCTTGTTTTATTTACTTTTGTGGCTTGACTAATCTGCCGTAGCAAATCTGTGTTGTGACAGCTATTCACTTTGTACTGGTGTGTCAATCCGGGGAGGGGGTACTTGACTAGGGAAGTGACGGGGGTGTATGGAAAACCCCTTTACACCCTCACCCTGCCCCATAGAAAATGTTCCAAATGTATACCCTGTCCTATAAACATGTTGCTACTTGTATACTTGATCAATCGTTCCAAGAGAACTCTAATGCATTAAGATGTGTCCCTGTGTCCTACGGAAATACCGTGTGCCCTTTTCTTGTACCAGAGAATCAAACTCTCCATCTAGCAAATTCATTTTTTGCTTATGACACCCTGTCCGGTAATTTTCCCTTCCATATGATACGCTGTCCCATAATTTTTATGAGAAGAGGACACCCTGCTGAGCGGCACATGCTATCAGGTCAAGTATGGGAGTGCCCCCGGAGTGTCAATCAAGTGTAACGTTGGCTGTGACAAAATGTGCCGTTGCTATGGCAAATGTGCTGCAAATAGACCACGATCGGCCAAGGCGTGCTTGCAGCCACTTCAAGTCAATCAATCAATCAATCAATAACTTTATTAATGTGTCAGAATATTTAGCGTACAGGCTAATTGGGGACACAACGAAAAAGGTATAAAACATTAAAAGTATAATACAATTTATTAAATTACAATATGTTTGGTAAAACTATCGGGTGCCCCAAAAAGAACCACCCACTCCCGACCGGCCACAACAAATCGCACACCGGACCGAACCCAAAGACCCACGACCCAATCCCCAGCCAAGACCCCCAGTCAAGTGATCAATCTCTTGATAAAACATCATTTGATTTCTTTAACATATTTCACGTCATGGCCATATGTGCCAAGAATGCAAAAAGTAGAATAAAACCGAAACATCCCAAGAGTATGGCCACATGAATTGAAATGGGTAAAAAACAAACCTTAGCAGATTTGTCTGTTAAGTAGTCTTTATATATTTAGGAAACACTTCATAAGAAACATAACTGCCATCACCAAAATATCTCAATGAAAAATTATTATTCAATCGATCAAGAAATCGAATGAATATTTTTGCTTTTAAGAATACAATTGTAGCATATTACTCGGCATTACATAGGTAATTTCTAGTCAGAGGCATCAGTCCATAAAATCCTCTGTAAACACTTCAATTGTTCTATTCACGGACATTTTCACGTGACATCTAATTTGAGACAGACTTTAGTAGTTTATATCTGTTTTTTTTCACCTCTATGTAATGGCCGTGGGGTAGTCACAGTTTATTGCTCCCCGGGGTATCGTTCTAGTAGTATCGTATAGTATTTTGTAGGTAGTGTAGTTAGTAATATGTATTGTAACTTTTTATTGGATTTTTAAAAAAATGTTTGCAAAGACATAGATAACTAAATAAATCTCTCGCCAAACTAAATGACTAGAATTTTTTAAAGACTTTTCATATATAGAAACCTCCTAGAAACAGTCATTATAAAGCAATTTGCATGTAAGAGATAGATAGACCATATCGGAGAAAGCAAGATACGAAACTTCTTGAAAGAGAAACTACTGTCACCCCACTGTAGTTCGCGCATGTAAGTAAATCAAATTATATCAGAATGCAGCCAATTCGACCCATAAACTGTTGTAAAAAGAATAAACTTACGATGTTTGGGTTAACCCTATTTTAAACGGGGAGGCCTTTTTCGCCCCCCCCCCCCCCTTAACCAAACTTTTGTTATTATCTCTTAAACTATGACAGCTATAACGCTGAAACGTCTTGACTTTTTTGGAAATTTAATTGGCAATCAAGCAATTAAATTTCCAATGCTTATTGTTTAACCAAGCGACCACCAGATGCCTATATTTGGTATTTGGAGACTGGTCACAGAGAATCTCATTAAAATGGCTCTAATTTCTTTCATTGCTCTCGAATCTAAACAATATATATACCATTGGATTTGTCTCGATGAGTACTTTCATTTGACATATAATTTATTTATATTTGCAGACATCAGCAATTTTTAATTTGTATGACGTCATCAATATTTATGACGTCATATCTCTAGTTAATTAGTACTTTTTGCATGAAATAATCATGGAATGATTTCAAATATTTATCAAGATGTTTGATTTCATCAAGTAAATGCGAAATTGATGGTGTTTTATCATTATTGCGATGACAACTTCGCATTGAATCTAATTGTTGTTAATTAATTAGTTATTTAATTAATTAGAAACCAAAAATATTCATATAAAACTACATGAAACTGCAAAGTAAGGCTATCAAGCTGGTATCTGGATAGTTTTTTGCTGACTCCATCCAGCTATTTGGTAAAAATTGGCCTTTTTATGCGAATAGCTCGATTTCATCAAAATTGTCATTGTGTTTGGTTGCCTAGCAACCAGCTACGTGATTACAAACTAATTAATGCTATTTTTGGATTCTCCTTTGTTCAATTATGATACAATGCAAATTTCATTATCGTAGCTGTTATAGTTGCGGAGATAATTAGGGGGCAAAAAATACCAATTGGACTTGCAAAGTAATGATGTAGATGTAGATGTAGGCATGTAGATTATGGCAGATTATGGCAGGCACTTACCACTGACATAAAACAATGGGATACCGTCTCCATTTTTAAAAGGGGAATCAAAATCTGAAATGGAGAGGACTCCAATTGTAGGTTATGTAAACCTTTCTTGGGTCAAGTTGGATTCTCGCTTTGCTGATCATGATAATTTTTGTAAAAATTCGAGATATCGTATTTCAGTTTTGTTCATGGCGAGTTTATGGGTTAAAATTGGACCTTGAAAAGGGTTTTTAAGATCGGAAATTATTCTGAATTAACCTTACATATCTAGGAAGTGCTTAAAAATATGGCAGCTACCTCTCCTTTTTAGTAGCCGTTGATGTCTTTTGTTACATAAGAAAGGGAATATCGTCCTTCTTTCAAACAAAAGAATTCTTTTGAAATGCTTCAAGTTTTGACGAGGATTTTCTAGGACTATTTGCAGCATGAGATTAACTTTTAGTAATAATCATATTTGCCCGAATACAATCAAATCCAAGATTCTACAGAAAATGAAGAAGCTATTTTGATGAGATGAGATGATGATTTCTGAACAAACTTGACATCCAAACTTACAGTCGAACATTACGTAGTAATAGTGAAATCCGTATAAGACCTTCGATGATTCCAAACACCTTTCAAGATGCCGCCGCAAATAGCTTCAATACTCTACCTAGAGCTATCAAACAAGAGACTAATTACAGCAAGTTTTGTGATGATGTTAAGACATTCTTGATGAAAAATGTCTTTTCTTTGAGCAGGACGTGGATTAGCGTAGCGAAAATGATAAATGTTTCAATTTTAGTTTCTACTTTTGAATCCTCGAAAAATCAGCCAGATGTAATGCTACTTTTCGGGAACAGCTCTGATCTAAATAATCTTTGCTAGATCCATTTGTTCTTTGCTAGTTCCTCTTTTACTCCATTTTACTAACTTAATTAATTTTTCTTTATGCTTCGTGCGGTAATAAAACAGTTGAAGGTAATTTTTGCGTACTGCAAGGGGAATGAAGATGATAGCCAACACCTTCCTCTCGTCTGGGATGAGTGTTTATGGATGTCCACCTCTTGGCTTTTGCCGTTGGGAATTGAAACTTATAGATGAACTTAGAAATTAATTTTCAAAAGTTAAGTGCATTTGATAAGTTCCATCCTGAAAGTCCTGAATATTATCGAGAAGAGAATTAACACATCTTGTATGAAGGCAAGTTTTTAAGACTATGGAAGCCTTACGATTTTTTCTTGAATTAACCCCCGTCCAGGACATGAAAAACAAAACAAAACAAATTTCTAAAAATTCTTGTCTCAGCTTTCTAAAACTGCATCATGTGTTACATTACTCTTTAAAATGAAGGAATTATTGAATTTCGAATCTGGGAAGCTTTATATGAGACTCTTTATATGTATTCCTATTTCTCGTAAAAATAGATTAGATAATACAGCATAATTTAATGGAAACTGTTGCAGATTCCTTGCCTCAGCTACTGCCTTGAAATCAAAGTGTTTACCATATTTTAATCGGAGGAAAACTTTGTAAAGAATCATAGAAATAAATTCGCCATGGATTGATATAAATTCCAGCTGGGTAACACTTTTTTGGGTCAACCCGCTGGTCGGCTACCGTAGAAAACCGGAAAGAAAGTTTATTTTCGTCCCATTTTCTATTTTTTAAGGCTCTGGTACCCAGGGTACATTTCGGCAGGATTTCTATACCGTCTAAGAATTTCTATAAAACTGATTGTGACGTTAAAACAAAATGGCGCAATAATTCAAAAACATCATCGAAATTCGGAATCTACATGGAAAATTAACCTGAAACGACTCCAAGAGAATAAAATAGGCAGAACAGTGGCATTGGATCTCGTTACGCCAATAACTTTTAGCAACTTAAAGGTGGTCTTAAACTTTTGGCCACGACTGCAATTTTGATCGAGGGTTTTAGTTCTCTCTTCGCGCAGTTCGAAGTAAGAGATTCTTTGTAAATTAAATTTTACCTATACTTTCAAATGCTCAGAAAAATAAAATAGTCACAACAAATACTTCGGCCTTTCGGCTATCAACCAAACTTTTATTCTTTCCAATTTATCAACTCTTCTTCGTACAACAAATTTTCAAACGCGCGAACTTCTTTTTGTCGCACCCGGTATATTAAAAGTGCAAAGTATATGTAATAGATCAGTACAAAGGAAGCTACCCTTAATGTGCTTTCAATCATGTTCTGGAGGTTCTGGAGGTTTGAAAAAATTAAATTTGACATATCAATCCATTTTCGGACATATTTGCCAAACCAAGTATACTTAGTGCTAGGGGAAGCCAGTTACTCTAATGCTAATCCAATTAGAAAAACTCATCTTGATTTGATATTTTAGATCATGCTGTTCCTCATCTAGAGGTGATAGCAAAGGTTAGAGTCTTTCTCTTACTCATTACAAGATTTTCAAAGGCTTTTCGACTTTTTTTCATTGCAGGCACGTCGTCGCTATCTTTCTTCGGCAAATTTGCTGAGTTCATATGAGCTTCAGCGTTTGCCAGGTATCCAGAATGCAGCTGTGTCACATCCACAATTTAACTATTGTAAGTAAGAAATTAAGCAACATGCCTTTTCATTATATGCTGGTCTCTATTAGTTCCTCGAAGTTTAAATTTATTTTCAAAAATTACTTCACCCCAATCGCATTAAGGAGAAAACACTTTTAAGGTGGGAGCACTAAGAAGGAAAAATTTTTAAGAAGAAAACACTCCTTAAAGGACATGTGTCACGCCCGTGTCACGTTGGTGAACCTGAAAACATAGACAACAAATGTTCTCGTGTATTTTTACTATGGTAGAAATTCAGCCTCCTTCTAGCATCCATTTATAAGCGCTGTAATTTCTGTTTTACTTACTATCAATCAATTATATGCATGCCACGCGTCATCTGAGGAATGTCTCTTGTACCCCTTTCACACTGGAAATCGAACCCGTTTAATAAAAGAAAATTAACAAATTTGTGACGTAAAAATTGTTTTCACACAATATGTTTAAGCTAAGTCAAGCTACTGATTCTTACGATTAACTTGGTTTATTTTGACTTTACTTCTAAGATGTGTTGATTGAAACAATTTTAAACTGTTCAGTGGGATTAAGGTATTAGTAACGCAAGGTGTAGTAGCCGTCAACAATTCAAGGTTCCAGATATATTTTACTTTCACAATGTTGTGCAGCAAACTTTGAGATCTACGTTACTTAAGGTACAGCAAATGAATTAAATATATACCTTCTTTGGAATATTCCAAGGTATGTAGGGGAGAATAAGACTAGTTGTCACAGTGGTAAGTTGTCAAAAGGCTCATTTTCACTCGAATGCCTTCACTGTTGTGATTCAATTGAAAGACGCATCTCGTAACCTCGAATAAAACATCAGGGATATGGTGTTCCTTGGTTCGTGTCGCAAGCTATCAGAGATCATGATATGCTAAGAAATGCTGTCCAAATTAGAGTTTGAGGCAAGTTTTCATTTCAATGTTTTACCTTCTTGCAGACAGTAGAAAATGTCAACACTACAATCATGGATAAAAATTATGAGGCAAAAGCAATATTTTCAATATTCTGCCCCTTTTCCGCTTCTTCAATGTTGGAGACAGGGCCAAGTCTTCAGTGGGTCACAGTCTAAATCTGCCATCAATTATTGAACATTGAGCTTTATGTCTCAAGAATTGTCTCAAATGATTTTATCCATGATTGTAGACTGACAGCCATCTAGACAAAAAACTGTCATGATATTAAAAACAAGCTAAAAACCCCCGGTCCCACTAGGATTAATCTTGATACCACGAAGAAAAGTTTAAAGAAACTTTATATTATTTCAGCGGAGGGAAAGATATTATTAACCCTATTTCACCTGGGGGTTGGATTCACCCCCTGACAATTTTCCTTTAGCAAAGCTGACGTATGTAATGCAGCACCCCATAATCTTTATAACTATACTCTATCGAACGACGCAATTCTAAATTCTAAATATAGACCCACAGCCATTTCAACTAATTAGTTACTGAGCAGTCAACAAAAACTGTATACATATGATGACATTTTTTTCGATTTAAACCTCAAAGATGGTCGATAGTATGTTTATGTGTGAATTTAATCATACTCCACTCAATTTGACACAAAGATTAATAGTTAGTCCCTTGTTTTGTTGTTTTAATCATAACAGCCATAATCATAATAATCATGACTTAATATCTTATTTCAAAGCAACAAGAACACTAATTGTCATTTTTTGATTGTGTGCATCAAAGTACATCTATGTGCCACATAGCTACTGTAACAGCGGAGAAGAAATGGGAGAGTGGATTCCCCCTCTCGGGTCTTGACCACTTAAAAACTCGAAGGTTAGATAGGGTTAAAAGAATATGGAGAACAATGAAAGGAATTGATTGCTTTTACCATGTGAACCAAAATTTAAATAATTTTATGAAGGATTGTGTAATATTAACAGGTGAAAGTCTAGCTTTGGAAGACTAAAGTCTATTTTTTCTCCCAAAAAATGCCCCAACGCTTGATACTGCCAACTTTTCTCGACACCCAGCATACGTTTGACACATGGTTTATTTTGATAGGTCATAAAATGAGCAAATACTTCAAACTCGTTTGATTAAAGACCTAGGCAGATTATCAACAAGGAACAAAAACTTTTCGGCAGCTAGACAGGCAACATTACGTTCGATATACTCTAACATTAAATTTCAAGAAATCAAAAATTACAATTTATTCCCAAGATAAGTAGTTGGAGACTTACATGAGGACTTTATATTAAAGTGTGGTCGCTTCTTTTCATCTCTACTATATCTATATAAATTGCTATTTTTGACGTCATGTTGTGTCTTCAAAACCTATCATTGCCAACTGTATGGAGATGATAAGTCAGCTAATCAATGTGACTCACCTTTTTGGACAATTCCAGTCAATCTAAGGTGTTTATGTGAACTCTCAAGGTGGTCTATGACATCTTACAAACTTACGAACGATCATCAAAACAAACTTAAGAACTATAAATTAATCAATCGAAGAATCTTGAATAGATCACAATGTAATAAAATAGAAAGATTGGCTGTCATGTAAATGCTGCATTAGCTATTTTGGAGAGTTTGGGATTGCATTAAATGCAGTAAACTGTCAAGCAGGGCCGTTGCAAAGGGGTGTAGGGGGTTTGACACCCCCCTGGAAAAATGGCTGTTGGCAATGAAGCTTGAGGCTAGCATTTGTCGGCAAATTCCCATATGAAAGTAGGAACCCCCAATCGAGCTATGTTTCGGAACATTGTTCTCACGAGACTTTCATACTGTAAATTACGATTGCTGTTACAGTTTTAAATGACAATGTGGCCCAATCTTATGGTAGCAGATACGAAAACTTATGGCTCGCTTTGCTCGCACTGTACCGTAATTGTTGGTCTAAGATGCAAATCACTTGTCCTCCTCCCACATTTGCTGGTGAAGGTAAGAACAAGAAATTGCACTATCCCTTATTCAGTTTTTTCAACTTGCTTTTTTCAATATCTTTCTGTTTTGAATCTTATGTTCTCAATATTTCGTACTGCAAAACATAATTAAAGTTGTAGTGTCTCTTTCTCCAACACCATCGCAGTTCAGTGCCACACATCCTTTGATGCAAAAATGTATTACGTCATTGATGACTGGTGCCGACTGGCTAGCCCAAGATGATTATTCGAGTATTTGAGAGTATTCAAGAAACAAAACTTTTCCATTAATCAAATAAAGTTGAAAAATCGTTAACATTTAAAAAAATCGTCAGCCATCGATTAGATTTTACAGCAGAGATCAAAATTCGATAGAATCTCTATGAAATCTGGTTATCTTGGCTTTCTGGCTTTTCGTAACATGGAGACGGGTGATTTTAATATTCATGATAGGCAAACTTGTAGAAATCTTTAATCGGTAAAGGTGCGTGGTTGTTTCACCATAAAATGAAGGACAAAATGTGTGAAGATGGCCATGATTCTCATTTTAGCTTTTCATTCACTTGACATCACTCCAATACTAATATTTCCCTTTAAAGGAAGACAAACCAATATATTTATTAGTTGTATTTGTTGTCATTGTTGGGAAGTCGCAGTATTTTGCTAACCAGGCACTTCAGAATAGGGTAACAGTCATTATCAAATAACATTAACGGTTATTTTGGAAATAAGCATGCCCAATAACCACGCCCTTGTCCGGCAAATTTAAAGCTCACACCCCCTGCTCGACTACCTTCACGACGGCCCCTGCTGTCACGTCTGTCAATGAAGTAAGATAGATTTGGTTGTGTTATTCGTGACTTTCTCAAACTAAGGCATGTTGGACAAATTTTTTTTCCTAAACAGGGATTAAGATCATCAAAACTTATACTGCTGTCACTATTGTTTTTCACTAGTATAATCCATCACGGATGTCGTCCTGTATATTTCAAACTCCCTGTCGTACAAAAGCACTGCTATAGTTTTGTGCCAGGAATTGTCACTATCAGTGATGTCCTCCTGAACTGCAATATTCCTTGAAAATAGTAAGAAATATGTTTTGGATGTTAAATGTGCAAGTTCTCTCAAGTATTTTTAGTCCAGATGCACCTACATTTTCAGAATTACATTTTTATGTTTTACGACATTTTCCCAGGACTTCTTGTAGAAGGATATCATTAGTACTATTACTACTAGGGAATAAAATCAGCACTATATACTATATAGGTTACAGAGCGCCCTCCGCAGTACTGATGATACCCCTCAGCAGTATTTATCGTTCTCTATCTGCGGCACTGCACAGACGCTCTCGGGGGTAGGTAGTTGATGATTTATTTTGTCTCACAATCAACAGCACTGGCGTACCGGCGGTGGTTGGGGTTAGAAGAGCAACTCCTAAGGTTAGGGGCCCCAAAGGGGCCTCCTAAGATTTTCAGAAAAGTAATAAAGTATTACATTATGTTGGAAGAAACAACGTATTTATTGGAACTGAATAGTTTGTTAAAAAACGCAAAATTTTTGAAAACGTGTAGATGCCTTATGGGGGAACATAAATATATGTAGTAGATGACTCAGGCAAAAAATTAATTTTGTACGATGTTAAAGCACTGTTTTCAAAAATTTACCTAAGAAGATGTTGTTCATCTCGCAATACTTTTCTCCATTCAATGGTGAATCCCTTATGAAGGATGGATTTTCCGATAATCTAAGGGGTGTGATTTGATTTGATTTTATTTTATCTTTTTTACCCATGGTAGCCCCTCAGTTAGAAAACTGATTTACAGGGGGCCATGCTAAAAACTTATACTAATTTACAATAAATACAAGATATGCTATATATAACTAAACTAAATTACAAATTGTCATAAAATAAACAAAAGAAAAACTAAACCAATTTTAGGTGTTCTATTTTTGCAGCTCCTTTTTAAATACTCTCAAGGTAGATGAAATTTCTGACTTCAGTGCCAAGACTGTTCCAAAGTTTGGCACCTCGGTACGAGAAGCAAATCTGCCCCACTGCCGATTTTAATAAGGGCAACCTGAGGATGACATCGGCATTCCTAAGAGAACGAACAGTAGAGTTGTTGACTCTCACAAAAATGTCTTTCATATAAGAAGGTACATCACCATTAAGGGATCTGAAAACCATTTTTTGTGATTCAAAATCAATATGCTCCCTAACAGTGGGCCATTCAAGCGCCCGAATAACTGGTAAGGCGGTCGCATCAAATGGACTGTTGGTAACCAGTTTTGCAGCATGATTTTGAAGTTTCTGCAATTTGTTGATGGCAGTCACACCAGCATTTCCCCAGACAGGACAACAATATCTAAAGTAGGCCTCCACTAAACGCTTATACATAGTCTTGACAGTAGAAATCGGGAGGTACTGCTTAGCATAGCGTACTATACCAATACCTCTAGAGATCTTTTTCGTTGTTAAGGCCAATTGAGAGGCCCATTTAAGTTGTTCGTCGACTTGAACACCAAGGTATTTGACCTCCTTTACTAACTTGATATCCTCGGAACCAATCTTAAAGTGCGGTTTAGTAAAATCGACAGAGTCGAGTTTTCGCAGCTTTCCATTACTCCCTATGATCATTGCTTCAGTCTTAGCTACATTTAAAGACAACTTGTTTCCTTCAAGCCATCCTTTCAAAGCTTCTAAGTTAGCATTAATTGCCTGATTAATTTCTGAAACAGATTCAGAGGCATAGTATTATAGTAAATGCTTGTGTCATCTGCATACATGGATACGAGGGAATTTTTCAAACAACTAGGAAGATCATTAATATAGATAAGAAAGAGAAGTGGTCCAAGACATGACCCTTGCGGTACACCACAAGATTATGTGATCCGAAACATTTGTCCCGGACGCCACGCCAAATTCAGCTCGCTTCACTAGCACTAAATTTCAACCAACCATTATGTCATCTTGCCAATGGGCCTGCATATGGGCCTCCATAATTTTCCATTATAGAGGCTTTGATGTACTGAGCTTGCTTTTAAAAGTGATTTTGCCGATACCGTTTTCGATTTTGGGAATTGTGCACACATTTGTAGATTTATTTGAAGCCCCCACAGGGTCCCTGGCAAGGAGAGGGGTTCTTTGCCACAAATTTTATATGGGTGTGCTGCCAGCATTTTCAAAATGGTACCGTTGGCGGCAGTGTTTTTGAAAATAATACCCTTGGCTAGACTAATTTCTAGATCAAAAGTGCCATCATTTGGTGTTTTCTGGTCAAAAATCGCCAATATTTCGCCTTCTCTTTACCAAAATTGCCAAAATTTAGGGTTTCTAGACACAAATTACCAAAATTTGGTTTGCCTAGATCAAATTTGCCAAAATATATACCCTTGCCTAGACTAAAATTGTTATAAAGTATACCCTTGGCAGACTAGAAGTCCAGAATAGTATACCCTTGAGGGCAGCACATCCCCAGGTACCTTTACCATGGAAGAACCAACCCGTGCGTGGTCCCTTGTATGCTAACTTACTATGGGCTCCGAGCTGCTCCATTGCGCCACTAGCTCAACAGTCGACACAATTAAAGCAAAGTTTAAAAATTGTGAGGAAGCGTCATTTCAGGCTTGCCTTCATGTTAGGGAGAAAGGAAACACGATTAGATCCTAAGAGAGGAAATTAGTAAACATTTATCACAGAAAAAGAGAAGATGGGGTCAAAATGATTTTTTATAGATTTTTGCAAGCTTCTCATGTTTAGTGGTCTCAGTTACGTCTCAGTGCATCATTCCCCAGAGCTTTTTCGAACAGACTTCTGATTTCAGCATGTTAGACCCCAAGTGGGAACTTGCCAATGTTTATGACAGCTATATGTAGTGTATTTTTAAGGTAAAATTTTTAAGATTGGGGTGATGCAACCACCAGATATTAAAAATCGGGAATTTGAGGGACAAACAATTTAGAAGAGAAAAAATTTCCTATTTACTACCATATATCAGTAGGGATAAGACACATTATTGAGAATTTTTCATAGTATGTACTGCAGTTTCCTGTAGTTTCTGCAATGCGTTTTTTTCCCTATAGTTATAGCTGCGAAAGCTCATCATACACGTTTTTTATTTTATAAGAAACTTGGATCAGACCATAGTACTAGAAGTTCTTAATTTAGCATGAAAATTTCGGCATTTTAGTACTGAAAGTTTCTTAATTTGTTTCTTATTTTTTAAATACATGAATTATCATGTAGTTTCCAACACTCCTGCAGAAATGTTACTTCACATATAAAAGATCAGGTGAGAAGAAAAAGTGTTCTATTACGTTCAAAACGTAAAACTGTTAGTTAATATATATCAAAAATAAGGGTTCAACGACATATTTATCATAAAATCTTTGACTTTTGCTTTTGAAAGTTTCTTAGCTCTTTCCGAACTCAGTACTAGAGTTTCTTAAATTTTCGGCCGTCCTAGTACAATTTTCTTATAAACCAGTTTCGTATAAAAACGTGTGCTGTAATACACTCAATAATAATGATGTTCATATCATATATTTTTCATAGAAAATCGATGCAGTGGGGCTCTAAACGATGCTGTAAACGATGATTCACAACTGATGCTGTAAATCCCATATTACAACTAAAGAAAAATTCGTTACTAAACCTTTCTATTGCTTCACCCTGCCATCGATATAGTTTCTCGGTGGCTTCAAATGTTGATTCTGTACAATACATTGCAAAAGAAAGCCTTGTAGATTTACGAATCTGAAAAGTTTGGTGATCAAAAACTTCATACCATAAATCCTAATTGTGCGTTTATTGTCAAAGAGAGGCTCCTAAAGTATGTACAAAAGTGCGTTCGGAAGATCTTTATCTTCGCGTTGTTTGAGAAACGAATTCTATTTGAAAGATGTTGAAAATTATTTGAAACTATCAACCTTTCAAGGTTGCAAAAGTTAAGCTCTCTTCAATACAACAGAGTGGGGGTGACTAAGGCATATAGCAAATATCTCAAATTAGAATTTTTAGAATTATTTTCGAAAATGCACTTTCAGCCNGCAAAAGAAAGCCTTGTAGATTTACGAATCTGAAAAGTTTGGTGATCAAAAACTTCATACCATAAATCCTAATTGTGCGTTTATTGTCAAAGAGAGGCTCCTAAAGTATGTACAAAAGTGCGTTCGGAAGATCTTTATCTTCGCGTTGTTTGAGAAACGAATTCTATTTGAAAGATGTTGAAAATTATTTGAAACTATCAACCTTTCAAGGTTGCAAAAGTTAAGCTCTCTTCAATACAACAGAGTGGGGGTGACTAAGGCATATAGCAAATATCTCAAATTAGAATTTTTAGAATTATTTTCGAAAATGCACTTTCAGCCAAGGAGTAAAAGGCAAATATAATACGTCTTCTTCATCTACACAAAGGTTTTACAATATCCTGAAACCTTTCCAAAGTCATTTCTTTGATGCTGATCATAGAAATGTAAGAAAAACAGCCCTTGCTGGCGTCCCTTGTTGCAATATTGTTTTTATTTTTTTTCTACTTACATGACACGATACTAATTACACTACTTGCAACCTACTCTAAATACTAAAAGAACAAATGATACCACACCCTTTAAATCAAAATGATTGGTCTACCCCATTTGAATTATATTGAGATTGAGAATGCATATTTCTTTCTTCTAGAACGTCATAATTTGATAACTTCGCAAATAATTCGTTCTACCCAGCTGTGTTGCAAAATTATTCAATCAGAAATATCATAAACTGTTCTGTGAATACCTCAGAGCAACGTACAAATCGTTCCTTTTTTTTGGCAACAATACGAACGCTATTATGTATCTGCTCTTCATTAGCTTTTCTTCTTACTTTTTACTGGGCAAGAAAGTACTTTTTCGTTTGGGCGGAATACAGACCAGAGGGAAATTAGCTTCTGAAGTAGCTATTTCAAGTTAACCAAAAGTTAAAGATTTATTCATATCTCAAATTGTCCTTTTTTCGCTGTTTTTGGTCGTGAAATATCAAAGATTCCTCTTTTCTACTGAGGATTTTTCATGTGAAACAAAATGACCTGTTAACAAGTCGAACGCTGTGGGTCGCAGAAAAGAGTCCTGGAACTGAGGTCGGCAAATCTCCATAAAGAGATACTGATTTCGTTTTTGAATTAGTTCTTGCGTTCTCGGAAGGACAAATTACAAGAATTAGCTTCCTTTATGCGTTCGATTGACGTTATGTGAAAGGTTCGAATAAAGCATTCGCACCCCTGGCAATTAGTCGGTAAAATCTTTACACAAATTTGTTTCAATTTGAACAAATATGCGATGAAACGCAATTACTAGATGATTTCTTTGCCATGATTCATCATCACATGCATGCCATAAGCTATTTGATACACGTTTATAAAGAAACAGGGAATTGTTAGCGTGTGAGGAAATTTTTCCTGTGTGATCTGTGAATAATTCCCTTAGAATCTTCGGCGAAGACAAAGCAGCCGTATGTTTTCAAAGCAGTCCTCAAAATTACCAAGGAGAATGTAGGCTTAGATAAAATAACGCATTGAATCAATTCTTATGGAGGCTTTTGTCGCCTTTCATTTTGCTTTCAAATCTGTTAGAAAAAGCTCTTGAGAAATGAATAGACGTGTACGCTTTACTTCAAGTCAGACATCAGTGAGCGCCTGTGTCTTTCATAAAACAACGAGTCTCCTTGCCCGCAAAGTCGAACAAAGAGTCGTGATACTGCCTGCTGATTGGTTGGTTTTGATAACAAAACCTAAAATGCGTTGAATCGAGACACATGGCTTAACGTCATATCTCACAATACGTTCGCCAATACTTCACTGAGATAAAGGCAGCGATTTGAGGTCGACAGTCAGGTAGATCCGTAATCCTGTTTGTCTCAACAATTCTTTAACAACATGGAAAGAAAAAATCATATCCCGCTGCCCACTTCACAACAGATTCTAGAACAAACAGGCAGGGATTTTGTGTCAACCATCAGGGGCAGCTTCAAAGTGAAAAAGAACGGAAAAATGCAACCCTCACCGGATTCACCCCTCACTCTGCCTAAGCAAGAAGAAGGCTCTACCAGTTCATTCGATGGTGCTGTGGAGGAAGGGCGTTTTATAGACGATGTCAAGCCGGACGGAGCTGGTAAACTCACCTACTCTGGTAAGGAATTTAAATATTTGCTTTATTCACCAAATTGTATTTACAACTACTATAACCTCAAAGTAATTGATTTGTTATAAACATTGATTGTTGAAGTAATGTGGTCCCTAATATAGTTTAGAGGTACTTCAATGCAACAATTCATAATGCTAACAGGGATTTAAATTAAGAGAATCAATTACTAAACAATACTAATTTAGGTCCGTCACGAACTGAGAAATTTTAGGACAGTTGAAGCAGGGCAAGCCATCTTCGAGCTTGCTCGTTATCATGCCGTAGTTTCCCCGTATGCGAAAGACGGATACCATTCCATGATAAGAATCGCTTCAGTCTATAAGCTAAGCAATTATCTATCTCCGATTTAGATGCAAGCCGAGAGATATTCCAAAGTTATCTTATAATCATTCATAAAAATTTCCCAGTCAATGAAAAAGTCCAGGCGTAAATTACAAACACACTAAACTTGAACGTTTTGATGATGCTGCACACTGAATGAGCTGGTCTTGAGAGCAGCTTTGCAGAAGAAGTCCAAAACACAAGCTTTAATCTACGCAACCCTAAGTAAATTAGTTCTCATTGACGAATTAATTGTCAAACAAAATACTGATAAATAATTGTAAACTTTCGCACGGATCACAATAGGCAATAACACAAGGAATTCGTGTCCTCCTGAGAGGCTGACAATCCAGTTTTCGTTTTATAGATGCAGACAAAACCTGCGCTGTTTCTTGCACAGTTAGCTGGGATTTATGTAAAGTTGTTTTCATTAGCTCAAGAGGTCGTTCTTTTAATCACAAACAAACTCAAGAAACACCAGTAGTTTATCTGAGGCCCCTGCTGAAAGCTTTGTCTTGGAATGTCAATCATCATCAACAAAACGCCATGTTGAATTGTGCTCAGCAAGGAACAGTTACTCGGCTTGATTTTCGGTATTTTGAATGAAGCAGCACTTTAACAACACAAAACCTATGATATGGCGTCTTACGTGCTGATGTCTTTCCGAGTAGATTCTACTAGCCCTGCTATCTAATGAACTTTTTCAGAATTTCATCTCCAACAATCGACCGATGAACTTATTTTTCAATATACATTTGAGAATTTCTAATAGAGTCAGCAGCTCCAACGAAATTTTATCGCCCAAAAAGTGCTTATATAAATCATGAAATTTGAATTTTATCCCAACGGGACTGAAGCATATGACAAGATGTTTGCAATGCAAATTTTTATCAAACTTAAAACATTATTGTTTCGAAAACTGCAGAGCGTTGCCATTTTCCCTCGAAGTTTTTAAAAGTTTTGCTGTCAAAGTTCGATTCATTTCTCAATAACTTCTTCGAACGTTGAAATAAGATCGTATTGAATGTTCAAACCTCAAACTGGCTATGTTTTACAATTCATTGGATCATTTCGCTTATTCATTTGATTGTTTCTTCAAATTAAAAGAATTGAAATAGATGCAAAACAATCATGATCCTTACAGGCTTAGGGATAATGGACGTTTTATAATAGGCTTCCTTTCAAGCAATTTAAATTCAATCAAGAAGGAACAGTTTTATGTGTGTCACTTGCTCCTCTCATAAAACAAATAGGAAGCACTTTATCTCGCCTCTCAGTATCAGCATAAAGTTGTAGAACTGACTTGCGTAGTGACTTTCTTCGGCATTCTTCATGATGCTGCAGTATGGAAGGCATGATCTTTCAAGTAGCAAACACTTTAGTCATTCGAGGCCGACTCCCTCTGTTAGCTCATGGGAATGCCTGCTTTGTTGCTGCTACAAACAGCTACAAATAACTGATATGTAGGCAAAACTACTCATATCAACTTGAGAATACCGATGGCAACGAGTCGTTACCCATTCACAGAACGCTGCAGAAAAGTTTTATTTGGCCTAATTTCGCTTTAATTTTTTGTCATCCTTAATCAGAGCATAGAGCTAATCAGAACTAAAATAGCTGAGTAACAAAAATAGAGAAAAGTTCCAAATTTATTTTTTGGGTTACAGGTCATCAAGATATGAAATGAAGGTATCCCATCATGAAAACACAGACAACTCATGGGATTGGGCCATAACGGAGATCCTTGCGGAGCACTCCCGTGTGACTCAAAAGTGAAGTACCCCCCCCCTCCCCCACCACCGGGAAGGTATCAATAAATTATTGATAATGATCAGGTTAAACGCGTTGATACTGTTCTAACGCCTCCTTTGACAATTAAATGCATTTTTTCACGGACTAAAATTTGCTATTTCTTTGTGGTACAATTAGAGGAAAGTTTTCTCCAACCACTTATTCTTAGCACTTCAAATCCCTAAATCGTAATCATCATGTTTGAAGAGCCATTCTACCTACTTTTCTCAAAGGATGAGTCAGCAATGCTTTCCAGACCTTTTCGTATTCATTCTAACTCGAGGCTTTATGGTATTTTGTAGCTTTAAATACATTCCTTATAATCAAGCAACGGACGTTGACAGACAATGTTCGATTTTCAAACGATAGATAAGATTTTCAAAACCCCTAGAGGCGCTGGAATTGGCCCTAGACTTAGAACCTAGATTTTTCTTCTTTCCATACTTTCCCCCATTAAATTCAAGAATTTCGATCAAGAGTATATAGTTATAGTAGATTTATAACTAATTGATTTCGGCTAGGCTTGTAAAACGGTTAAAGATGCTTTCTACAAGTGTCGCGATCAACATGTATATGGTTACTAACATAGAAAACGGTTTTGATTGCTCTTTCCTGGCTTTTGGGCAACATGCAGCATCCAATCAACGAAATCGCAGTCTCATGAAATTTTATCTATTCCTTTGGCATGAACAAAATTTTTTTCCCGTTTTGTCTATTTTAAGGGAGTTTTACGCTAGCATGGGTGGTTTTATTTTATATCCATGGGAATTCAGGCAGCTCAATTGGTTGAAACTGCAGTATGATTCGCAGGCACTCTCTTTTATCCATCTTTCCGACACCCGTCTCCAGATGAATCTTTTCGTGACACAACATAGATAGGAGCAGGGCGCATGAATACAGCTATCAATAAGAGAAAGAACTGCGCACGAGCAAGAATGAGTTCATCTTTCTACGAAATTTGGTTTTTGGTAAAGGAGAGTTTCTCATGGAGACCTGGGAGAGCAAGTCATAGAGATGCAGCGGTAATTACTGAAAGCGGTTGATCTAAATGTTACTTTCCACGGTTTGCCCCCCCCCCCCCGACTTGGTCCCATGTGCGTTCTTATGGTCATAGCAGCATCAACTACACACTATTCTCTTCTCAAAGCCCCGTTTCAGATGTCTGTAGGGACATTTCATATGGTCTTGCACGAACTTACATTTGCAAGTAGAAGTTGACAAATAAAAATTCTCACGTAAGGTATTTCGAGCGTCTTGCTCCCTTTGCGCATCTTGCTAACATGTGTCCGCTGTGGCGCCTCAGAGCTGTGGATTTACGATGTTCAAAATAGTTCGTAGCTTGTAAAATCTAACACCGAAAGGAAAGTTATTTCTGAGATCAAAGCTGCTTGCTAGTACACTGTTGTTAAAAGGTTGGTCTGAAGAGAAATCGGAATGGCAAAGCATTTTGTCGTTATCTCTCGTTAATAAACGATTTCTTCCCTTTTTTGTTTGACCGTCTTGGCGAAAGGAAACAGATGTGGTAGAGTCGGTTTTGGAAGTAGCTATATCTGCAACTCATTTTCTTGAAGTGAGGGACTGTGTTAATGAGCTAAAATTTGCCCTGTTATCCCCTGTTGTACGAAATTTATTAGAATTAGACTGAAACACATTACCAAAATAGTTTCAATAAATTTTAAGTTAAACAAAATAGGCCTCTTATTCCTATGATTCGATGTATAAAATATTATCATGAAGACCCTTATAAACATATTATATGTGCACTGGAAGTTGGAATCGTCTCGTCATGTTGCAGTGCAATAAGGAACCAAGGAAACGCTTAGCATACAAAATTTTTACTGTTACTCTCGCTTTTGAAACATATTTCAGGTATCTTCTTCCACGTTAATCTCCAATAGCAGTGTAATTCGTCACAAATTTAATCACATACAGGGTTCTCCAACTTTATTTTGAAATCCTGATGAGGTTAAAGGGATTGAGAGGGAGGTGTAATGAATTTTAGATACTTAGTGGGCTAAAGGTTCTTTTCGTTGCTCATTGTTTAGTTAAGTGTATTTCTCAAGTCATTATTTATATCAGATTTGACAAAAAACATTAGTATTCATGTCCCAAGTTTTGACTTGCTTAGACGGTTAATATTATTGATTGTTTATAATTCGGGGTAAACCCATTTTTCGTTTTCCTAAAGGAACTACTAGAAGTTCAAATCGCCCAGTTTTGCTCTGATCACGCAGTTTCATTCAGGATATCCTTCTTCTGCTACACTTCAATCTATGATATCTCATCTTCTCTTGGCAGGCCCTTCGGAACGAAATTCATATTCAGGGGAGGGGGGCTGAAACTTGATACGAGCAGAGGGAGCAAAAATTGGGGTTAGGGGCTCTCCCCCCCGGGAAATTTTGTGTGATCACGCCACCTAAATCGTTGTAAAACGCCAATGCTGAATTTGCCATTTAAAGAAGCGAATGATTGCAACTGACGGAAGAAGACCTACATGCTGAAATTTTCAAATTAGTCCCCCAATTTACAAGAACCCATTGTATAATTCATTGTATAAGAACTCAGGCTGACTTGCAAAATTGTAGGTTCTGTACTCGGGTGTTTGCTGTATTTTAGACTAGAGATCCTATCAGAAATATCACCTCATAGAGTTTTGAAGCGGATTTGAAATCTTTTGGTACAGAAGAACTGATGAGGCCAGTACAATTAAGGATAGAACACTTGCCAAGTGTCATAGAATATCAACAAAAAAGAGTATCCTGTAAGTCAATTAGAATGAGATAAAATTTATAAGTGGACAAAGCATTGGCTAAAATTAAATATAAACGGTAACCTTCAGAGGATTGTTTCTGACCTGCCTTTCAATTGTCGTCCAATTCTTGTCATGTAAAGGTATTTGATGGATGGTAAAAAGGCTCAGAATCAGGGAAGGTCTATTCGTTCAAACTTCCTTGTCTCTAGCGCTTTGCAAAACATACAAAAACATGCGATATCTCCCTGTAAGCATGTCTATAGGTAGTTGAAATAGAAATGTACGATAAGCTCAGAATTTATAAAAGCTTATCTTTCTCGTTGGGGGAAACATATATGTCCCCATTTAGATATGTCTAAGTATGGCTCCTTTTCATGTTTAGCTTTGCACTCTCGCGTTTCTCACTTTCCTAATTGTTCTTGCCTCGTGTTTCTCCTTGTACTTTTCATCCTTTCTTTGAATAGAACAATGCCATTTGTCACAGTCAAAAATCTGTCAAGAAGACATACAGTTTCGTGCGAGGGGCATATCACTTCATATAAATCTCGTACGCCCTTGGAAAAGAAAAAAATCATTTTGTTTTCAAGAAACATCCCTAAAAAATGCCTAGAAATCCTCTTTTTTTCCAGAAATCTTGTACTCTTTTGAGAGAATGATTCACCCCTCAGTTTCAAGTATCCGATTTTTTCTAACACCTCTACTTGTTTGCAAGATCCTGATTGGTCATAAAAATGCAAGGATAAGGATAGACACAACGTCCACTCTTGCTTCGTGTTCCACAAAAGGAGTTTATGGTAGATTTCTCGTGCACTGCTGTTGCACCGATTTCTTGTACACCATTTTTTAACTCACAGTCTGCTGTCAGCTCTTTTCTGCTCCATTCATGTGTGTTAATTGCTTTGATTTCTTAATTTTATGAGATATATTTTCCTATTGGAATCGAGCTCAGAGCCCATCTCCAAAGTAGAGGGCTTTGGATATATCTAATTCTTCATGTGGAAGCAACTCATTCAGTCTTTTATCTCTATCCCTTTACAACATTTCTTACTTTTAAAGTATGCCTATATCGCAAGAGGTTCAACTTGTTTGCGGTATTGCGTTTCAAAACCTTGATGATACAGCCACCAGTCCGTTGCTCCCAAGAGTGCTTTAAAAACTATGTTGCCCGAGAAATGCAACACTGCCATTGTGGGACGCTAAAGCGTGGTTCACGTTGTGCAGCTGCAGTCACTGGGGTCGTTGGAGTCGTTGGGAACAAACGACCCAAAGACCCAAAAGACTTGCATGCGAACAGCGAAAATAGACTCTTCAACGACCCTGACGACCCCTACAACTGAGTCGCTGGGATAGAACCAGTTTCTATACCAATTTGTAGTCTTTGCAATATTTTTTTATATAAATCCATACCTGGAAAATGTTCTCTTTTGAAATGCAGTGTTATTTCGTGAAGTCTTGTACGGGGCAAAAATGAATTAGCACATAATTGAAGAAAAATAAAATGAATGCTGTAAATCGATGCAGAGGAGCATACTGCTAGTAACGTACGCACGTTACTTTCTGTTAAACAAGCGCATTTTTCGGCAGCTGCAGATCCATTCACAGTGCATATAGCGTTTCCTTTTTTGCTAGAACTACTATCCATGCATTGTAGCGGCTCATTTTGTAGACGTTTTATATTGTAGTGCCCTAGGTATTATCAAAAGGAACAAATCCTTCTTTGAGCTATTTTAGGTAAATTGCTCAAAGATCTAGAAACAGACTTAAAATGGAAAGAGAATGCATTTGATTTCAATGTTGGGTTTAAGTACAATTTCCGGAAGACAAATATATGATAATAGTAATTTGAATAAAAAGCTACCAGGAAATTTGAAATTAAAAACCTATACTTTCTGTAGGTAAGGAATTTGCACAAGTGTGGGTGTAGATCCCCAGCAAATGATCTGGAGGTTGGATTTTTCATTCCGTGTACTTTTACATGCGTATTATATTTCGATCGATTTGATTGGGTAATTCAAAGGTGGCACCACCAAACAGTAAAATTCATCGCAGCTTAACATGAAGCACTTTGTGCTTGTGCAACTTCTAGACACGCTGCTATACAGTATATTCATCTCAATACCAGGGAATTAACACGATATCGGATCTTCTTGGATTTTAGGGGATGAATGTTAACATCTCAACTAAACTTGCGTGGCATTATATTTGCCGGACCAGAATAAAGGGGATCATAGCTTGATTACAAAGTGCTACCTCCTGAATCAACAGTTGCTACCTTTTGTCTAAAACAGATTAAAATTCTCGCTTCAATGCGAGTTACTTATATTCGTAAAATATGTCTTGCAATGGAGCGCATTCTATATTTGGAGGGAAGTCAGTAGTGTAGTTATGTGTTGAGACAGTGAGAACTTTCATTTGCAAATTCGTTTGATTGAGAATTGACGAGGGAGGATATTATTGCTTTGTAGCTTTGTTGTATATTCTTTCACCCAATCTGAGGTCTGCGTGCTTTTCTATGATGTTCAAGAAATAGTGTTAGTTGTGTTAGTTAGATATGTAACGAAGAAAAGTTGTTCCGAAAAATCACACAGGAGAGCAGTAATGTAAAATTCTCGAGGTTTCTGAATTGATAGTAATAGTGAAGAAAAGTTTTGCAAAAATTTCTTTGTCTTTTTAAAATCCCTTTTCGTTACCTTGAAGACTTGCAAAAACGTAGCTTTCGAATCATCGTTTAGATAATGTTACATGATTTAGAGAGATTTCTCTAAATTCATTCTCCCGATGTTCTAAATTCAGCTGCTTTTGCAAAAGCTAGATGGTATCGATATTTAATACTGAGAATAGGACATTTCACCTAAGTCATCCCTATCAAACAGCTGTTTACGTACCTTCATAGAATAAACAGATTTCTAGCTTAGGATTACGTGCACATCTTAACAGGTGTTGATTTCGTGAGAATTGGTTGCTGCCATTGGGGTCTATTTCGCAGCTGGGATATACTCATGTTAACTTCGAGTTTACCAAACAAGAGCTTAGTGCAGACTTTATGTTTATTTTCTGCGATTGCAGACTTACGCTTCTTCCCTTAAAGAATTATGATGAAAATTCTTTGTAGTTCACAGTGTGTGTTGATTTCATCCCGAGGTTCAGTAGGCAATATAAATAGTCTTCAGCATTTATTCGATTCCGCATGTTACAGCGATAGTCTTTGTGTTTGATTCCTGCGTTTGTAGATGTAGGTAAGTCAAAGTTTTTCTGTATCTATCCATAACAAGCATTGTCAGCTTTGTGTTTTAGTTAAACAAGCGTTGCTATAAGTATTTATAGTTATCATCAGAAAGAGTAGAATCCACTAGTGTTGAGGCTGCATTAAATATCTACAGTTATTTCTGCATCTGAGAGCTCACAATATAAAAGTTACAGCTTTTGGAATAAAGATTCAGTGTACGTTTAACAAGGTGATCTTGTGCAGTAACAAAACAAGTTCAGAGGGCCTTTAATGAGTGGGTTTTTATATGGCAGGTGCTGCAGCCTTGAAACAGTTTTGAAGTTTTGAAGTTGAGCCCTGCCCAAACGACCCAACACATTGTTTGCTAAGCATTTGGAATTTGCTCACCATGCAAAATGTTTGTCCGTTTGGCTACTTCGCAACACATTGCTTGACAAGCACTTTCTGCTTGTGACAAGCTCTGATTTGTCATTAATTGAAGGCTTCAACTTTTCAAAAACATTGCCATGCAAATGCTGCTTAATTCTGCGTGTCAAGCAATGTTTTGCGACGTGGCCAGACGGGGAAAAATTGTTCGGGAAGCAAATCTGAAATATTTGGCAAACACTGTTTGCTTGGTTGGCCAAGGCTTTAGATTTTGAAGTTGACTGCGTTTCACATAGAAAGCAAGTTCTTTCTTGTATATTTTTAAATTAAAATTGCCAAGAGTCAATGAAAAGAACGAATGCAAGTGAAGCGAGCATAGATATTTATGAGCATACAAGGTTTAGCTACGGCTACTCTCTTACTCAAAAAGTCTGCCACTTGTTAGGTAAAAGGCCAGACTGAGGGCACAAGAATTCTTTTCTTTTTATAGTTAGTATTAATGCCAAATTGAGGGCACAAAATGCTACGTATAATAAGGGCAGGTGCTGCGACCCCCAGAACCCCCCTCTATAGTTGCACGCATGAATTTAGCTTATGCAAATAGCCGTATATATTCCCTACTGATTTTTTTGCATTTTAAACACAGACGGAAGGCAAAATTAAAATTCTATTCACATAGGTACACTGATTTGCTCTTCAATATAATGTGACACACGAGAAATACAAAATGAACCCTTTCAGAGTCATATACTCATCTTTTTATAAGCAACCGCTTACAAAAACTGTAGACTCAACTTTTCTACAAGTTCAAAACCATGATACCTGGATTAAACAAGCTAAGAGTTGTGTGTAATTTGTTGCTTTTTTCCGAGGTCACTCAAAAATATAATTTGCCCCTGCACTGTATTGAAAAATGTTTTTACATTGTTTTGAGAGCGATTTCTGTTTGTTTGAAATCTTACTAACTACTTTGGAGGCCCTTTTAACGAACGTTATTTGTCCTACGTTAGATTAGGTAGATTAAAGGGAATGTAAGCATATATATATAAGCCTTTGATAAATTAGCCGTGCAAAGACAATAGACTTCGACATGCGCCGCAACATATTTGGGTAACTTAACTACGTCAACAGGAAATACTGCTATCTGATTGGCTAGAATTTTACCGCAAGTGACTTGAGCCACTTTTATATGCTTACATTCCCTTTAAAAATTGAAGAAACTAAAACAATGAAAAAAATGTGAGCAAGTTTAAGAAACGCGCTACCAATCCCATACCTAAGTTTCTTACAAAGAATGCGTGTATTTCCATTTTAACTGGGTAAACTTTTATTTCCGGGATAAAGAAACTTGCACTGTATCATAATTGAACAAAGGAGAATCCACAAAAAACATTAACTAGTTTCTAGTCACGTGACTGGTTGCCAGGCAACCAAAAACAATAACCATTTTTACGAATTCGAGCTATTAACATAAAAAGGTATANAGTGACTTGAGCCACTTTTATATGCTTACATTCCCTTTAAAAATTGAAGAAACTAAAACAATGAAAAAAATGTGAGCAAGTTTAAGAAACGCGCTACCAATCCCATACCTAAGTTTCTTACAAAGAATGCGTGTATTTCCATTTTAGCTGTTAACCCTATGTTAACTGGGTAAACTTTTATTTCCGGGATAAAGAAACTTGCACTGTATCATAATTGAACAAAGGAGAATCCACAAAAAACATTAACTAGTTTCTAGTCACGTGACTGGTTGCCAGGCAACCAAAAACAATAACCATTTTTACGAAATCGAGCTATTAACATAAAAAGGTATATTTTTACTAAATAACTAGATAGAACCAGCAAAAAATATTCAAATATTATCGCCTTAATTTGCAGTTTCATGTAGTTTTATATGAATATTTTTGGTTCCTAATTAAATAACAAAGTTTGGTAATGGGGTGAAAAACTATTACCCCTATTACTACCGGGGGGCACAAAATGCCCGCGGCAATTATGATCTTATGTAGTGTCGTCATTTCGAGAGATAAAGAGCCTATATTTGTGAATTTTTCTAAAATTTAATAGGCCAATTAAAAGTTGATTTTTTTAAATGGTAGACACTGATCACGTGACCAATGTCTTTTCGATGCGTGGTCAGTTTGAAATTAAAGAAGTGAGTCTAGTTTTTGCTAAGATTATCAGACATGATCAAAAATTACCATTACCATTCGATAGCTCTCAACGAGAGCTTTCAGATGATGTATAATTTTATTTTTGATGACATCAGCAATTATCTATTTAATATTATCATCAAGTCATCAAAGTTTATGACGTCATATAACTAATAGTGAATGTCATAAATAAAATTTTATGGTCAAATTTGGTTCTCTTGATCGTTTCAGAAGATGTTAAGGTATTTCAGAGTATTTGTATCAGTAATTAGGGCTTTTAATGAAACAATGACAAACTTGTGTGTAAATATATAATTAATGAATTAAGTAAATAACGAGTTTAGATAGATATTATATTGCCAATTTTTGCTCCTTCATGATTTGTGATACATTCTACAGCCATTACCATTATGGAAGGAACTACCAAATAGAAATTGAAATATGGCCAATTTTACCAATACCATTTTCCTCCATTATGACGTTATAGTGACGTCATAGATGTAATAAAGAATAAAGAAAGTGCCCTATTGTTTTGAGTTTGGTACTGTCCACCATTGTACCAAGTCTCGCCCTCATATCTGCATATCTGCATTATTCACGGAGTTATGGAGGGGGCACTTTGTGCGCCCCCCCCCCCGGTACTACAAGGGTCCAATAAGCTCGGTTTTAATAGGGTTACAGGACATACGTCGCGTTAGCAGTTGGTTAAAGTGAATGACCTTTCTTTGGCTTTTCTTTCTTTGCCCACTTTTTGGATTATAAATTACAATAGGCTATTTATAAACATATGAGATCTCATCTTTTAACTCAGGTTATTCGCTTTAATACAACGAACAAGTTTGGAGTGAATTTTGGTCACGTTCCTAGAAACTTGCTGTTGCGAGCTCCCACCACTTATGCAATGCCATAACTTGTGCAATGCTATTGACCCAGCCAATAATTAGCGCAGATCTTGATAAGGTAACAGACGTACGTAGTTAATTGACTGTATAAGAATGTCAATCAATTTGGTATGTAAACGCATTTAAAGTCTTTTCGAGCAGCACCGATAGCATTTAGTAATGAGACAATTTTTGCGGAAATTTACGTAAATCTAAATCTAAGTTACCTCGATCAACAATATGACCTAGCAGGCCCAATGTTGCGATAATTTGATGCATTGTGGCAGAGCCAGCAATATTTGCATGAGTTAGCAACCACAACGCATCCTCAATGTGACTTGTAACGTCAAGCAAAGCTCACGATGTCGTCTGTAAACAGATATGAAGCACAAGGCAATCATCAACCTTTCACATATCATGAAATGCTTAGAAGACACTTTGCTACAGCCGCTGTAGACTCTTTACCAAAACAAAATCAACAACCAAGTAAGTAACAGCTTATTTTACCATTGCCCAACCTGGCAGGCCATTTTTACTGCCAGGAGGGTGCCAAGAGCTTGACACTTTCTAGCGAGTGTTATCGAGTAGGGGAGAGTAAGATACCATCTAGTGCCCCAGAGACTTGTTTGTTTAGAGGAGAATTTCTCGAAGCACTTCAACGAGAGGCAAGGCTATCACTTTTGTTTTAAATGACAGTTAGCAAATGACATGGCCTCCGCATGCATTTTTTCTTTACGCATCAATGGCTGAACAATGCGCCACCTGGACTCGTACCTATTCTAAAAACCCATATCTGGTTTAATCGTATTTTACTCTACTATTCACCGCTAGCTTGTTTGTTTCTCACCAGTGTACTGTTTCTAAACGAAGAGGCCCTTTGCCATAAACATTACAGGGAGCGTGGTCGTTCTTGTTCACCATTTCAAAGAAAACAAAATGGCTTCCACAGTTGCGATAAGAGAACCTCTTTATTGAACAGGAACGACTTTGAAATTGGTAGAGAATGACGAAAATGACTGTCTCCCTAGTATTCATCTTTTCAGTGCACATTTTCTAAGTTTCGAAATTCATTGCTACTTGTTATATTTCACCTATTTCATATGATTATATGAAATATTGCTACTTGTTATATTTCACCTATTTCATATGATTATTACGATACATTCCGTATAAAAGCAATTATCTGCTCGTTTCTCAGGATCAGTTTTTGACGATCAACATCTTAGAGTTTTGCTTCTTCCTTCTTATTGAAAAGGCAAAAAATAGGGCATCCTCAGCCTTGCTGACGTTACCCGTATCTTGTGCTACCTTTTTAACATAGCCATCACACACCCCGTCGAAATACGTAATAATCTGCCCATGTGTGGAAATAATAGAGTCGCTATAACAATTTTCAGCAACATAGCGACCTGATGAAAACATTCACAAAATTGAAACTGAACCAGAGTGAAAAATGATTACGCTTGAGAAAATAAGCAAGCAAGCAAGCAACATCAATTTTTTAACGCAGACTATATATGTGGCAGCTATACAGCTGATGTGGGCCTGCGGCAATACGGCTTGTGCCCGCAAAGTTACCTCTGAATACCCATGCTGAATCCTCCTGGTCAAATGAGAAGTCATGGAAGAACTAACGACAGTAAAAGATCCAATTCACCATACGTCAACTTGATACATCAGTAGGAAAAAATCCACCTATATAGGTACAGCAACTGCTATAGAACGGAATGAATATGCATTTTCCAGCACAAGATGTGAGTGAAGGCAATTTCCATAGCGTTTGCTTGCAAGGAATGCTGGTAAATGGTAAATTTCTTCCCTGGGTGAGTAAAACAAAATCACCGTTTGAGCATGGTTTCAGTGGCTACTGTTTCTTGGCTATCAATAAAGAAATATTGGAAAATTTCTTGTTTTATAGCAGACATGATCAATTAGATTTAGAAATTTATCTGACTGAAATCGGCCTCTCTGTTCTTGAGTTATGAGGGATTTTCTTGAGAAAGCCTCCTGGATAAAAAGCGGCCTAAAATCACGATCAAATTTCCGTAATATTTCTGCCTAACAGCAATGACTTGAACACGCTGTAGCATATGTTATCATCTCTGTTGAGGGTTGAAAATGCCATTCCTAGGAGCATAACAAAACTATTCCGGTAGATTTCATCCTCCCAAGAAGAAAGCATGTGGTAACGTAGTTAATTTTCATTGCTGTAAGGCAGGAAAACAAGGAAAGGCGGACGGGGCACATTTTTAGGGGGCAAAACTGCAAATTTGAGGGCAAAACAATAGGAAAATAACATATTTAGGCCATTTTCGAGAGGGCAGGAGGCGCGGCGGTCGCGCCCTCCTTTGTCTCCGGCTTTCCTGACGAAAACTGACGAGATTTGATCATTATTCTTAGCATTTTTCAAGGCTTTTGAAGGGGCCTTTTTCAGAAAATCACCCCTAACGTTGGAATGAAATGGCCGATTTAAGCCATGTAAGTTTCTAAATCTATTCAAACATGTCCGCTTTTAAATAGAAAATATTTGCCAACAATATTACTTTGGTTTCCAGGGAACAGTAGCCCTCATCCAGTAGTTTGGGACTAATCTCTCTAGCCCTTTAGGCCCTTTTTATGTCAAAATATATTGGGCCTGTCTAAAATTTGCTCAACATCTCTTTCCAGTAAATATCATTCATTAGATTCAATTCTTATTGTATCATGAGAATAACCCGGAAAAGGAATCTATACATTTAAAGAGTAAACTATTTTGACTATTGTTTGCATGACCTAGACAGTTCACTTGCACTTGCAGTGGAAGGTTTTCTGCATCGCCACAGAATTTTGCTGTAATATGAAAGCATCTACTGTTCATCTTGTGGATATGCGATATCGACGCAAGAAGTTTGCCTTAACGATGAAGCTATAGAACGGTGAGCCATTTTTGCAGTAGTATAATATCTAAAACGTAAGAATGTTGCCCTATGTTGCGAGTTTTAGACATATGCCAACATAAGAAGGTCGATTGACAGACAACACACTGTTTCATATCAATAAACGGGATTAATCTAAAAACACAGTCTCACGACGATTGCCAACTGCTAACTAAATGGCTCGAAATAGGTGTTCAGATTCAGTTCCTGAAATATGATATTTTTTCATTTTGACGGTGATATTCTCCACCGTTTTAGCTAGACATTTATGTAACCATTGATCTGGAGTGCAATTTGGAAAAAGTCTCACAACAACCAAGAGGGTGGTAAAGGGTATTTCGTGAAACGTGATCGGCTATATTTTTTTCTCGTGAAACGTGAAAGAGGGTGGTAAAAATTATTTCGTGAAACGCGATCGGCTATATTTTTTTCTCGTGAAACGTGAAAGGCCAATATTTATTTACGTGAAACGTGAAAAGCAAAAAAATTTTCCCGTGATTCGTGATCCTAACCCCCCCCCCCCTTTACCACCCTCAACCAACATTTATTCGTTTATCTCCACACCCACTGCTTTATTCACACACAAAAATTAGCCTGTCTTCAAGTTAGGAACGTCTGGGAAACAGGTTGCATAACTCGCGAAATTATGCGAATTAAACGATGCTTGATACTTTATCGGAGATCCACCTAACATCAATTTTGAGATACGTTATGAAAAGCATTGCTCATTTTAATGGGATATTCGTGTTTTTTTTATAGGAATCTGCGAAACTGATCCACTACTACAAGTCTCTTAAAATTCTTATGATTCAAGTACTCAAAGTTTTTATAAGGGGCTTTTAGGATTTTCGCTAAATTCTTAACGTTTACATCCTGTGCTGTCATGAACATTTTACAACGAAGTTTTATGGAGCCGTGCTTCTGTCTAGACATTAGGCACCCAAGTACCCTCCGAGTAATACAATGCAAGAAAGACATAATAATAAACTAAAAATATACTTGGGATTTCCTTGAATAAAAGAACGTTTTAAATAGATTTTACCAGTTCTGAAATTTCTTGGTTTTTTAGTGATCTGAGAGATAAGTTTCTCACAAAGATTTTCTGATGAAAAATACGAGCAAACTAACTCTCACCGATATTCTCAAGAGAATGAAAATATTCCTACTACTCTAAATGCAAACATATTCTACAATGCCCGCTGTACACAGATTCGTATCAGAACAAGAACATACAAGAAATCCATTATGACCTTTCTGACCTTGCATGATTTTGTCATCAAATTTCGCATTGTCTGCTTCCATGGAAGCAAACGATAGACCAGTGCTAGCAAGGGAATTAATTTTAATTCGATAAATAACTCAGAAACAACAGAAGACCCCAAATACCACTGCTGGATGATTAACTGTTATAGTTTACTGCCAACAAACAGCAGAATAAACAAATATAGGACGGTTGAACAGATCGTAGAGCATAAACATGATAGCAGTTTTTATTGGCAACTTTTAATGGCATTTTTTATTGGTAACAAGATAGCAACTGTATGGTCTAAAAAAATTTAATCTTCATCCTTGACAATTTTGATGTGAAAATGTTTGTTATTTTCTAAAACTTTTTCCTGATATTTATGTATGACGAGAATAATATTCCTTGTGAAAATTATCTTGGTATTAAATTTTGTCCCACACTGTGAGTATAGTGTCAGAGAAAGCTCAGCTAAAAGCTTTCTTTGAAGGTGTCGTGACGCAGTGTTGTAATCGACTGACTTTGCAACCAGAACAGTCATGTTGACGGGGTTCAAACCCCACCAACACACCATGAGCGTCATGACAAGTGGTCGCAGATTCAGCTTCTTCTCTACTTCTGCGATCCCAGCACTTGGTGCTAAAAGCCACAACTTCACTTTCATCTTCACCTTATCCAGGACTGCCACTTGTGTGTATCGTAGCTCAAATATTTTGTTTTATGGTCATCGGCTAACATATTCGCATTCGCTGCACAGAAGAAATTTAACCGTTTCAACGAAGTTTACCGTTTATCTTTATTTCACTTTGCATTCACACAAAAAACAATATTGATCTCGACTGCTAGAGGATGGGGGCTTTGGGGGGTACCAGAACCCGCAAACCCGCAACAAAATTTGCAAAAACCCGAAAACCCAGACGCAAAAACACACAAAACCGGAAGCTGCACGTTTGGATGGAAAGTTCGAATTTTTGCCAGTATTTCTCGATTATTTTCAACATTTTCGCTTTCAGCGACTCTTCCTCGTTGTTTTAAGCATCCAAAAGCCAATTTTTATCTCATTCAACTACATAAACTATATGACTTGGAAAACCCGAAAAGCTGCGGATTTTAGATAGAAAACCCGAATTCTGAGCAGAAAAATAGGCTAAACCCGCAACCCGCGAAACATCTCAAAACCCGTAAACCCGCACATTTAAAACATAAAACCCGAAACCCGAGGGCTAAAATTGGCCAAACCCGGAACCCATGAAACCCCAAAGCCCCCCTCATAGAGCCATCTGGTCTTTTCCAAAACATACTGTTGAAAAAAGATAGAGAAAAGAACTAATTGGCAATGAGATCGAATTCTAACTATATGAAGAGCATATATAACGGGTCCTGCAATGTATCTATATGACAAGGAAGGCAATTTCACACAGCTAAAGAAGAAAAGATATATCTCAATTGATGTATTGGCTATGAGAGCCAACACAACATTGGTTCATAATCATACTACAATTAATGTTATTTTGCTGGAAAGTCAAGAACCCATGACAATGTGCTCTAAAAGATCCCTGCTATAATCCCCGGGGATAACTTCAATAGGGAGATGACAGGGGTGTGCCATTTTGACATGTGAAATCACACCCTAAAACTTATAGATTTTCCAAAATACACACCCCAAAATTTACAGGATATGCAAAATGCATACCCTAAAATTTAATATTATGGGTCAAAAATCCCAAAAGTTTACGCCAAGAATTATTTTTGAACATGATGCCCTAAAATCTATGATCATACCAAAAATGATACCCCAAACTTTATGGTTTCTTATGATCTTACCAAAAATGACACCCTAAAATGTATTTTCTGCCTGAAAAAGGCACCACACAAAATGGCACATCCGGTACCAGTATATATGGATGTGCCCCCCCCGGGCTATACTCCAGAGATACGAGCACGACCATAATCCTTTTTTGTCTTCTGGTTTGTGAAGGTTACAACTCTCAGAAGGAATCAGCTTGCCTCAACTCTCTTTAAAAGAATGGCATATTCTTTTCGATACTACTCTTTTATGTTGCATATTAAAGACGCACTTTTCTAGCTCTTTACGGAACATTAATACCAGATTAAAGTTGCATTACAAGTATTTTTTCAACAGGCTCTCCAAAAAGTACTGGCCACACTGGTTCATACACAGCTTTGAGATTATACGAAGCTATGTCAGTCAATGCCTGTATTTTCATTCGAGGGGTTGAAACTGTAGTACATAAGACTATGCAGACCTAAATTATGCTTTAGTGTTTATATCATGTATTTGTTGGGTTTGAAGCATCAGAACCTTTATGTAACAGTGGGACTCCGCAGAACAATAAATGGTTGTTTTAGGTTGCAATTTATAGTATGGTTTGCTTTTGAGGTTAACCATAGCTGTTGGGCTAGTCTTAAACGTTTTTAATTTCATATCTATGATCAATATAAATTTTGATGTATATTATAAAATTTCATGCTCCCTTTTCCCCTTATTTATGAATTGCTGCGGTCGTAAATTTCCCCAATCTAGCCCTGAGGATATTTTCTATATTCCTCTGGGCTCTATTTATCTATAGTTACCTAATTTTGACATCTCGGTTCTTCACTTCACTCAAAATGATCAGGATATTTTTGATGATGAGATAAATGGCCTAAAGAACGTTTAGCCAACGTTAGAGTTTCAGAATTTGATAGGGGAAACCTCAACAAAAAATTGTCAGTCTTAGTTGCGAGGATTGACAGGGGGAGATGAAACTGGAAGATTCAAACTTGAACTGATTGTGTCTGGTGTGCATTTCCTATTTGTTCTATCTTCCATCCATTTACTGAATGAAGTGTTTTAGTTTGATTTGGCCTCAAGAGAAACATCAGACACCTTAATGGATACGTTGGTACATCTTTCTTCACCACTGCATAACGTAAAATTTCGTAAGCTTGCATAATTATGATTAAACTTTCGTTATTCTTTCTTTATTATGTATGTTTCTTTCATCTAGTCGATGTCTTTACTTTACATTTTAAAGTTCATAGTATATAGTTTACACGTCTCATATCCCTAGCGTAATAAGCAACATTATTTGATAACACTTTCGAAAAACACTTTAGTTTCAAACTAGTCAAATTTTAATCTCGAGTTGTAGTTGTCAAAAAATCGTTTGTCCATTTGGTCTCACCATGTGCTTAAAAACACTTTCTTTGGCGGTGTGCATCATTTGGTTTTGAAAGTTTTGACAAAATCCTACCAAAATATATGAAATTTGCATAAATTTATTTAGATAACACCAAAGTAAAATAAAATAATCCTTCTTTTGCAAAGCAAAGCTCGATGCGACAAACGGAATAACTGTTTGACAAACAGCATTTCGAATTCATATCAAAATCCTTCTTTGGCCGAATCTTTTCAAGATATTCATAGCATTTATTCATGTATTCATCAAATCATTCATCGGTGTTTCAACCTTGGTTAACGTTTTCGCCAAAGTAGGTAGGATAAAGTCGTCTTTAGGAAGTAAGGATGTGTCAAACTGTCAAACTTTGGCTAAAAAATAACTAAAAAGTTCCTATTTCTCCAGTTGGGGCTTTTTATAAAGTTTGAAAAATAGCTTGTAGCCTGGAATGGTGAGATTAAGAAAATAATAGCTCTAGCCGATATTCTTTTAATGAATCAAATGTGTGAACGAAAAGCAGTTCATTTAGAGATCCTTACATTCAGTTCTAAGCGATATTTTGACAATATTTCTTACGAAAGATAAAAAGAAAACAAATACTGACAGAGTTTCTTTTAAATATTATTAACATTTTGGATAATCCTGGCTTGTACTTCTACTTTTTTGCATTACATTCTTCATTTTAAAAACATAGACATGCTACACTGTACATGAGCGTTGTCTGAATAATCAACTATAATACTCGAAGACAAACTACAAACTTAACGGTTAATAGACTATTGCTTAACAGGATACAAGCAAAGAACGAATTCAACTTTAGTGGAAGTGGCACTGTTGCAAAAGACTTGTTGGTGCAATCAAGATTCAAAGGTGTTATTTGAAACTTGAAATAACCTTTCGCGTATTTAGCAATTTCTTGATTTATTTTTGCATTTTCCATTGAGAAGGGGTACAGACATTTTTTGTAAGAAACTAAGAAATCGACCCAGTACCGAAAGTTTCTTAAGAACAGTTTTCCTGAACATCTCTTCTCGTGTACATTGTGTTGTTTTCGGTTTTTCTAATCTTCCCAAAAAACTTTAAATAGAAAACTTTCACTTCATCATAACTTTGCTTGATTTTGTGGCTGCTTCCCTAGTTACTCGATTCAATGGTTTCTTCTAGATACATGGGAACGAACGGTCAGGTGCCGACAAACGTTGTATTCATTTGACAGACTACCTTCAAATTTAAGGAGCTTTTTTATCTTTACACTGCTTTCCAGGGAAAATGACTGTTTATCTCAAATAGATGAATGTTTGATCTCAGTAGCCGTTCCTTTTTTATTTCGACGATTTGCTATCTAAAGGAATACTGAATGATGCGTGATCTGCACAGAAAACGGCTGGTGTTATTTTAGAAGTATTGATGGCATCAACTGTGATATTTTCAAGCATAGAGATCTTGCTTACAGTGGTGGCAGAGGTCTTGTCAAAATGTCTTTTGTTGATCTGTTTACACGGAAAATAATATTTTAATAACCGAGACAAGTATTCCAGAAGGAAACGTCAACAGCTGCAAGGGACAAGCTAGAAATGTACCCTTTGATAAATAATGACAGAAAGAAGGAAAATGGGCATATGTACTCATTGCTACATGAAGGAGAAACCGCAGAAGCGAGGAAAGAAAGAAAGATAGGAAGAAAGAAAGAAAGAAAGAAAGAAAGAAAGAAAGAAAGAAAAGAAGATCAATCATCTCTTTTGGAGATCTGCGTTTCATTTGGGGAATAGTCGCCACACGTATCTCAGTCAATGTGAGAATTTAAAAGATCAATTTCAAGTCTGTCCGACACAACTGAACCGACATTTAGAGGATTCTTGTCTCCTTTTGGCAACGGATTTCTTCCCTCGGTCAAGAAATATAAGTGAAGAGGCAAAGTGCCTATGGTGAAGAGAGGTAGCTAGTTGGAAAACAGAGGTGGATGCTTGGTATCAGAAATGAAGATGCAAGCGATATAGCAAGCGATATAGCAAGCGATATAGCACTTTGCTGGCTAGATTGAATTTTTTTCTAGTGTCATACGATTCCCATGCTATCATTTTTTCAAGACAATTTAACACTTTGTTATTCAATTCGTTCGTTGAAATTTGATGTCGGAAATATGTGAATTGAATGTCTGTTGAAATTCGTCTCTTAGCAGAGTTAGTGTTTTCCGGTAAGGTTTTGGGCAAAATTGGCAAATTTAATAGGGCTTGCCTGTCTCGTGCTTTTTTGCTGGTTTTCTTCGTTATTTAATCTTCTTTTTTTACTGCCGACTTATCTTCTTTTATCCAAATTTTATTCCTGCACTTTTTCGCCATAGCATTGTATCTTTCTCCTACTTTTACTTCCGTTTCTTTTTCATCTCTTTTTGCCGAAATTTAATTTGCTCTTTTACCTGCAGCCAGGAAGCAGTCTCCCATGAACAATGTTCATCAGAATCCTGACCTAAACCAATTTGATCTTTTTTCACTTTTGTTTTATTTTCATTGACATCACCTCTATTGGATTACACATATATGATTTCTAATGTTTTTATTCGTCGGCTCTTCTTTGGTTTGAAGCAGCAAGTCGAACTCCGCTTTTATGTATGTCTTCAGCAATATATTTCTCTTTGAACCAAAAATGGCCTTCTTTTTATACATGCGTGACAAGCAAAGATAGTAGAACCTGAATTACAGATATAAATCGGAGAGTCAAAGAAATACATCACGTTTTCAGGAAGCCATTCTTGATCCTGAACATTTCTAGAACCTGCATTTTAGATTTTACGGAAACCTATAGAATGCACTGGAGGTGAAGACAGACGAAATGGAACCGAATACAAATAACAGGGGTGGTGGTGCCAGAGTTTGCCCGAAAAGGGGGCTATCTAAAATCTGAAAAAGATTCTTTTCTGTTTCAAATCAGATTCTGTATTTGATATCCACAAATACAAAATTTAGCTTGAGCACTGTGTCCATTGATCTCTGCCTCTGGGAAATCTTTTTAAATTTGTTCGTAGATTCCCGTCCTTCTTCGAGCATTTTCAAAGTAATCTTTCCAGACAAAATCACCTGTCACCCTGGATCGGTATGAATGATCGTAGTTAGTTGACATAAATTTCAACATCGAAGTTAATCCTTTCACTATATGGTGATTTTAAGGTCACCCTGGATCGGTATGAATGATCGTAGTTAGGTGACATAAATTTCAACATCGAAGTTAATCCTTTCACTATATGGTGATTTTAAGGTCACCCTGGATCGGTATGAATGATCGTAGTTAGGTTGACATAAATTTCAACATCGAAGTTAATCCTTTCACTATATGGTGATTTTAAGGTCACCCTGGATCGGTATGAATGATCGTAGTTAGGTGACATAAATTTCAACATCGAAGTTAATCCTTTCACTATATGGTGATTTTAAGGTCACCCTGGATCGGTATGAATGATCGTAGTTAGGTGACATAAATTTCAACATCGAAGTTAATCCTTTCACTATATGGTGATTTTAAGGTCACCCTGGATCGGTATGAATGATCGTAGTTAGGTGACATAAATTTCCACATCGAAGTTAATCCTTTCACTATATGGTGATTTTAAGGTCACCCTGGATCGGTATGAATGATCGTAGTTAGGTGACATAAATTTCAACATCGAAGTTAATCCTTTCACTATATGGTGATTTTAAGGTCACCCTGGATCGGTATGAATGATCGTAGTTAGTTGACATAAATTTCAACATCGAAGTTAATCCTTTCACTATATGGTGATTTTAAGGTCACCCTGGATCGGTATGAATGATCGTAGTTAGGTGACATAAATTTCAACATCGACGTTAATCCTTTCACTATATGGAGATTTAAAGTGTCATGAGAATCGGTTTAAAAAATGATGATCATAATTATGGCAAGCAAGGAAACGATACAGCAAGTGAAAAATGTTGAATGCTGACTGTAGCTAGCCTTAACAATTCGAACTTGCTGTAATCCATACCTCGTACAATTGAACATTTTCTTCAAAGAAAAAGTATGCGTATAGCTTGGATTGTATGATATTTGTCATCAATTTATTCTGAAAGATGTGCAAACCTTTACTTTAAGTCTAACCATGGGCTTCTTGAAGTCACTGCATAAACGTTGTTACAGAGTTCCAAAAGTGCAAACAATTGTTATAAGCGTTTCTCTTTCGCTTCGTAAGTCTTTCAAAAATGAAGTTATTTTGACGTATGGATAAATAATCTCAGATATTCCAAACTTATGACCAGTGCTTTCAACTTTTGACAGCATTTTCCTCAAAATGATAGAGGATTTGATTTTTGAATCAAACAAAACTTTCTCTGCTGTTTGTCATCTTCTCATCTTGTTGGTCCCACAAATCTTTAGACTATCATGGATATTCTACCTTCAGTAACCAGATTCATGGATATTCTACCTTCAGTAACCAGATCTCAAACATCTTCAGTAAGCAGCTTTCAATAACAATGTTATAGATCTCAAAGGTGCAAGTAAGTAGGAACTTATTCGCAGTGACAAGATGAGCAGTGCAAAGGTAAAGTGAAGATGCAAGTCACTGACGATTTTGAAAATGTTATTCATGGAGATTATGCAATGTATTGCAGCAATACGATTGGGAACCTTGATTTTTCGACTTTTTGTTGTGAAAATGAGGACGTAAGCATGTTGTAATGATCAGAACCTCATCTCAATGCATCTTATTAGGTAAATGTTGTTGACTGCTAAACCCTAAAAAAATTCTTGAAGACCTTCGGTTTGACATGAAACTCTATTTGCGAAACGAGCGAGCATTACGCTTTGGACAGCAGCGCTTCGACAAATCTGTTAGCACGAATTAGAAAATTAAACCAAGGGGAGAAGGTTCATCGAAATGCTAACAAGCAAATGTTGGATGTAGCGCCGTTTTCCTTTCTGCTTTGAATTATTTCAAAAAAGTATTTGGCTGTCACATCAATAGACTTTTTACCTATTCTGCAAAGTGCCTTGAATGATCAACATTTTTCTACATTTTGTAGAATCTGCTGAATTTTCGAATGTATGCAATAGTGATAGAAGCTTTCATGTCGATTATTGGAGCCTGTTGAAATCATTTCTGAATCCCTGATTCTATAGAATTCGGCAAAATGTAGAAAAGTGTCGATCAATCCAGACTTTTTGCAGAATATCTAGAAGATTTATTCCATAGTGAGTTTTCAAAGAAAAGATCACAAGGAATGCATATCCAGAAAGTTACTACAAAAAATTTGAAAAAAACGCTGTTTTCTTTCCTGCTTTGAACTATTTTACGATGGAATTTGACTTGATACTACAGCATTGAAAGAGTAACTGCAGAGAATATGAGAAAACGCTGTTTTCTTTTCTGCTTTGAACTATTTTGCGATGGTATTTGAATTGATACTACATCATCGAAACTGTAACTGCAGAAAATATGAGAAAACGCTGTTTTCTTTCCTGCTTTGAACTATTTTAGGATGGTATTTGAATTGATACTACAGCATCGAAACAGTAACTGCAGAAAATATGAGAAAATGCTGTTTTCTTTCCTGCTTTGAACTACTTTACGATGGTATTTGAATTGATACTACAGCATCGAAACAGTAACTACAGAAAATATGAGAAAATGCTGTTTTCTTTCCTGCTTTGAACTATTTTACGATGGTATTTGAATTGATACTGTTTTGAATTGATACTGTTGCTTCATACTACAGCATCTAAACAGTAACTACACAATACACGATATATGAGACCAACCTCTATTTCTCTTGCTCTTTCATTTAATTTAAGTGGAGCACTGTTGAGTAATGTATTTCATAAACAATACAGAGCTTTAGAGACTGTCGATTGAAAGGAATATTGGAAATGAAAAGTTAGCTCAAAGGCAGAGCAATCTCGTATTCATTCAACGTATGCCTTGATTTTTCTAAATGAAATGCTGCTGAATATAGTAAAAGAAAGTAAATATTCAAGAAGGTAGTTTTGAATGCATCAAATGCTGAATGCTTTGGATAGACAGTTGTCTGTCGTGAAGCAGTAAAGCTGTGGCGATAGAGCTCTTCTTTCTGTCAAGCACTTTGTTAATTTTTTGTTTTACAGTAAAGCTGTCCAGGGTTTTTGAGAGTTTTATCTTTCTTTCTTGTTTTTTTGGTGCCGCTTAAGGAGGATTCTTGTGGATGTCCTTAATTGGCTTCAAGATGTTGGGAAAGTGAACGTTTGAAATCAGAGTTGTGTTTTGTCTATAAAGAATTTCAGCTGTGCAGGCGTACCGGTTTGCTAAGTCTGACAGGAGACAAGGACAAATCCTTATTGTTAACTGCATTGAGCTCTTCTGCCGTTGGTCTGCAACAAAATCTCCTTTCACATCCCTACAAAGGAGTAATCCTGTTCTAACACTTAGTCTTGTTAGGCTATTCCCATTGACCTCGCCTCTCTAGCGTACGCTAAATATTATGTGGTCTTGAAGGATAATGAATTGAATCGGCTACATGTTCCACAATGAGTTTCATGATTGTTGCATTTTTTAGTATCTTTTATCTTATTAGGAAAATACGATAAGGCATGTTAATAGCGTATTTCCAAGCATTTCTTCCGACTTAATTGTTTATCCAATTTCATGCTCATTGTGCTTTTCTACCCTATTGTTTTAAACTGATCAATTCAATTCAAGCGCAATTCTGTTTTGTTTGTTTACTTGGTTATCCTATAATGAGTTCTCACGTGAATCAGGTTTTTGTGCATTCTCGTCCAATATCATAAATCTTAGTTTACGCTATTGACATTGGTTTGCCACTACAGTGTAGTTGTTAACGGCTATACAACACGTCATAAATAGCGTAACCATGGTGATTCAGCCATTACAGTGATGTGAAAATTGAAATTTGTTACAAATAGACCACTCTGTCTATGACGAAGATAATTGTTTCCTTTCAAAAGATGTAAAGTCTATGTAATATTGTTGTAAGTAATAACATTAATCATATTCATAATTTTGTTTGTCCATTTTGAGTCCACTATTGTTGTACTGGTATTCCCGAATAGATTTTAGTGCTGTTTTTGACAGTTATTTGAGTGATTGAGCTAGTGATTGATTGATTGATCGATCGATCGATCGATCGATTGTTTTCCAAACAAGTGGGCCCTCCAATTTATAGGTACTTTCTCTGAAAGTTTTTGATAATATTTTCGAAATATCTACGGAATCAAAACTACAACGAAATTACCGATTTTCAACATCAAGCTTCATAAATTTTTAAAATGAAGAATCTCCTCAAAGGAAGAATCTTTAGTTAATAATAACCTTTTCCTCAATTTTCCCTACCCGTTGCTCTTGAAACCACGTCTTGGCGTTTATGCTGGCGTTTATGCTGGCGTTTATGTTTTGGCAGTGAGTAAGATCTTGAATTTTATCTAAGATTTTAAATGCACTTAAACGCGCAAAGATAAACGCACTTAAACGCACTTAAACGCTCAGTGAGTACCCAGCTTTACAAAATATTATTAAAATGTTTACTGTTACTTTGATTTTTGTTTTCATTATCATGTTACTTATAAGATCTTTACAAGTATTCACATCACTGCATTATCAAAGCAAATACATTGTTATCACCATTATTATTATCATCATCCTTTTCATTGTTGATGTTGTTGTTATTATTGCTAGGGCTTATAGGGGCCTTAGTGAAATTGAAATGTAGACACGAGACGAAAATTTGGTTAATTTTATCGAGCAATTTCCTCTTAGCATAGAACTGTGCTTTATCTTGTCTGAGGTTATCTTGCTTTAAATCCTGGATTGAACCATTGAACCGAAATTGCTTGGTCGCTAAATAGTTTTCTGAGTATTCGTTCGGATTAGATGACCGTTGGACCATTGGACCACTGGACCACTGGACCATTGGACCTATCGATATGAGGATAAGAGTAAATAACTAACAATTACAGAGACACTGTTGCTAGTCCGTAAAAATGGAGTAATCATTTATCTGTTTGATAAAGTAAGGTCCAATCCAAATATCAGAAAGTGTTTGGAAATTGGATGGGCTGCAGGGGGCCGAGGTTTACAATCATAGAATTTTTATATTTGCAACACAATCACAAACAACAGCAGAGAACAATCAGTTGTTACATAAAGCCAAACCATATCATACTAACGTCAAAATTAACTGTTTTCATACAATTGTATGATATCAGATTTTTGAGGCATACACAGTTGCACAAATATCGAATGAGAATATTTTTGTCTGACTTTGTAAACCTCAGTCCCTGGCAACCCGTCCAAACACTTTGCTGATAATTGTACCTGAGTTCATGGGGAAAAAACACGAATTGCAGTTGCAGTGTCTCTGTATTTGTGAGTTGTTTACTCTTACCCTCAAGTCATGATAACTGTCTTCTGAGTCTGTAGGGATAAATTTCCCCTTCAGCTTGTTGGGAAATAAGGATGTAAAGATCGCAACTGATTCGTTTCGGGTATGGTTTTCTTGAATTTGTTGTGTGCTGTGAGGTAAATCGATCTGGTTTCGCTATTTCGCTGTTTCCTTTCGTGACACGTGATTTCGTGATTTCGTGGTTTACAAACAGCCCATAACTGGGGCTTAAGAGAATATTAAATGTGGAGTTGAATCAAGCAAATGACAGACAATTAGATGTTCATTTTATGAGGAAAACAGCAATTAAAGATACAAGAGAAGCTTTAAAAAGCAAATAATCTCGGAAAAAATGATTTAATAAAGCACTGCAAAAGAGGCAATGTGATATGTCAAAGGACCCTTTAGGGGACTCACGGGATTTATTATTGAGAAGGTCGTAGGAGTATATCATTTTTAGAAAATCTCATTACATAACAATGTTTTTCAGCTTTCAAAAACTACAACAAACTTCTAAAAAAAAGAACAACTTTTATAAAAAATGAAACCTTCAAGAAAAAGTTCATAAGCTGACTTGACAAGCCTTGAAAATCATATGTGAAAATGTTCTTTGAGGACGTTATTTAAACCTTCAAAAGCTGTAAAAAATGTCAATGAAAATGTATGGGGAAGTTAGTTTCTAACTAAAATCAAAGTACATATCTGAAAAGGCAGTATTCAAACTCTGTTCTATTGTTCCTGAGCTAGGACGTAAAATCTAAAGGGTTAATTCTTAGGCGTACAAGGTGTCCTATTGCCCTTAACTCTGTATGTTCTTGCAATCAGATTCCGAGAAAGCCCGTCAATGTTAACATTGACGTCATTACTGTTTTCAGCAACAATGAGTCAATTAGAGATGGTATTGATATTCCATATCCTTACTTGAATGCAAGCAACCATACACAGCCATTATCCTTTTTACCTCGACGTTAGCAAGGCTAGCTGATGTAGTGGTTAAGGCGTTGGAACTTCAGATCTGACGGCTGGAGTTCAAATCCCAATGTGAGCAAATTTTTTTATTTCTGACGATTTGTGTTTACATGTTTCCTTTTCCTCACTTGAGTCACTACAGTCACATCTAAAACCGTTTTAGATTTGAAAAAGCGTCCTTTATCATTCTATAAAATGTTCAAAGTTTTACACAACGATGAGGGGCTAATTCAGTCTAACACTAGGTTGTTGTTGTTGTTAGGAAGCCGAAAAAGACCANAGACACGAAATCCCCCCATCCCATAGACTCTACTTGAACTTTGTGCCCGTGAGTCAAAAATGACGGCCAGAGGTCTGAGGCATGGTCCATGGTCTGGAGGTTCCAATGGTCCAAGGTCTGGTAGATAGAACATGCCTTTTAATTCAAAGATTTGGTATTGTTGTAATTTCATATCTTAAGCGCACTTCCGATTAGTGATTTCCTTTACGTTCTGGAAATTATTTCCGCAAGATTGTTTGATAAAGTTTCTCCTCAGACCTTTTTTGAATCAGAATAGAAAATTCTGAAGTGGCCCATAGCGGTCATAAATATTACATAAAGGAAAGGAAATCTATCTTAATTAGAAAATTAAACATTATTACCATTTTTATTCTTAATAAGAAGAAGCGATATGTTCTCCTTCTCAATTTAGTATCAAAATTTATAGAAATTCTTCAGTAAATATGTAATGAATAAAAAGTTCAGATCACTTGTCTAGAAACATAGACTGCAGTCTGCTGTTAAATAGGTAAACAAAAGTTACGTTGCTCTTGGAAACAGCAAGCTTGCTTGCAATTGATTATAGACATGACATTTATGCAAAGTTTTGCAACCATATTTCCTTACTAACAAGAAAACAAATGTAATATTATCCCTTCCAAATAACATTCATTTGAAAACTTTCTATGATCATGATTATTGATTAATTTCTCTTGCTAATTCAGAAATTTTATTTCGACCCTCGGAAGATTTAAAGACAAATGACGGATTTAAGTTTGGTGTCTGGGCAATCGAAATATAGCCTATTGTATTTCATTCTATTGGATCATCTCAATGGATCATAAAAACAATAGGACAAATGGAGGCACGCGGCCGTCTTTTGTTCTATTTTTTAAACTAGATCGCTGTATATCCGTCAATAGACAATAACGCTAAAGATGGCGGCTCCAAAGACTCTATTGTATTTTGCTGCAAAGCATTCTGGTAAAAAGCGAGGTGCATTTCACTCTTTCAAAAAGGCGTACGAGTTTTTTTTCAGAACGAAAGGATTTTAAAGAACGCCGGTCAACCAGCATCCTTTGCGCGCTTCGCTTGTTGCCTTTCGACTGCGGCGGCCATTTTCATATGACACCATTCTCTGCAAAGCGCAACCTCAACTCAAAGGATGCTGGTTGACCGGCGTTCTTTAAGGATCTTTGGTGGATTTTTATTGATAACAAAAGTGGACTGCCCCTCGGTAAAAAGCTCCCTGACGACCACCTAACGACATAGAAATTTTGGTCTGCCGTTTCGACTAGCTAACTGGTTCGAAAGGAAACCTTTTCAAATTAGAAAAAGTAAGTTTTGATCCGAATTGAAGTTTTANCGCGCTTCGCTTGTTGCCTTTCGACTGCGGCGGCCATTTTCATATGACACCATTCTCTGCAAAGCGCAACCTCAACTCAAAGGATGCTGGTTGACCGGCGTTCTTTAAGGATCTTTGGTGGATTTTTATTGATAACAAAAGTGGACTGCCCCTCGGTAAAAAGCTCCCTGACGACCACCTAACGACATAGAAATTTTGGTCTGCCGTTTCGACTAGCTAACTGGTTCGAAAGGAAACCTTTTCAAATTAGAAAAAGTAAGTTTTGATCCGAATTGAAGTTTTAGTTAAAGATTTACGTTGAAATTATAACATTGTCCTATTTGTTTACATTGATTACCTGTTCCAAACTTTACCATAGCTAGCTAGTCGATACGGCAGACCTAACTTTTCATGTCATTATGTGGTCGTCAGGGAGCATTAGGGACTAGGACGCTGGGAATGGGAGAATCTATATCTTGATTTATGGTTGCTAATGAATTATCTGTGTGTGTGGCATGTTGATTAACAACCGAATTTATTTCTTTATTTGTCAAATTCAAGTTTAGCAAAGCACCTTTAGCCCCCAATGAGATAATCAGGGAAGACTAATTTGTTTGTTGTTACATTTAAATCAAGCATCGCCAGACCTCTTTTAGTCAACCGATTTTTCTTTGAGTCATAAAGCAGTCTGATAATCGGATTTAATGACGTACGCAGGCATTCTCTTTCGCTACATTATTTCTAATTGGTATGAACCAATATCAATGTTGAAGGAAATGGTGTATTTTTCAACTCTTGTGGGATGTAATGTGTCAATAATCTACCGTCTCTTTCCCCATGCGTCTTTGCACCTCATGCCGATGGCATCATGCTTCTATCAAAAAGAGGTATGGGTTTTGCAGACTGGCCAATTTACTTGGCCAATTTTATTGATGCAACCTCGCCTTGATTCGAATTTCCCTTACATTTTTTTAGCGTGCCTTCTACCTTGTAGGCCCATAGCACAGAAACCAGAGAATATAATTGTTCTTCTAGCAATCGGATTCGTCTGCTAAACAAGTACTTAACTGTTTGTTTGTTTATGAGTCCCTGTTTGAGTGGTCTCATCTTGGTGACGGTTTCGATTTGAAGTGAAAACTGGGATTATACTGCTTCCTCCCGGAGGGCGCTATGTATATTTTGGGTAATGGGGACGCGCCATTGGGGGGGGGGGGGTATCGTTATCACGATTTTGGTATAAGGAACGGTATCGATTTTCACTATTTGGTATTCATTCATTCATTACTCTAGTTTAAGTAAGCTGGAAAGATTTCTAGCTATATTACAGCTAATTTAGGCCTACTATGACTGCTGCATCCAAGCATGGTACCCCTGGTTTAATGTCCCTTCCGAGGGACGGTGAAGTGAGTTGCTTGCTCGGGCATCTGGAAGGCCACCTATCCGGATTTTGACATAAAACGACCAAGCTGACTGCTGAGGCTCAGTTACTTAACGGAAACTGTATAAGCCGCTCGGTCTCTCACCCCACACACTACGGTATAAAGAGCGGTATTAATTTTCACGATTTGGTCTAAAGAACGATATTCATTTTAGTGATTTTGGTACAAAGAACAAATAAATAGGCCATTTTTGAAAAATGAATGGTACACAGCTTGGTTTACAACACTGCTGTTTCCCTGTTTGCTGGAAATAATTTTTAATCGGGTTTATTTTTGACCTTGTAATCATGGTGTTTCACTCTGTAACTAATTGATGTCACATCTGCAACTAATTGATGTCACATCTGTAGCTAAGTGATGTTACAAACAGGGCCACAATGTACACCAAATGATGCCAATACGTAGTAGATATAGCAACAAAAATAAATGATAACAAGAATAGTTTGAAAGTTCACCCTTGGTGTGAAATACTATTGAAAGCATTTCTGGTCATTTTTGTTATTCCATTCACTATGATTCTGATCATAGCTTGTGGTATAACCTCGTTTGGTCGTTAGTGTGGACAGCTTCAGATCTTCAACATTCAGATCTTCAACAAACAAGCATTTCATGCGATAAGATCGATGTCCCTAAATTTAAGGACAGTAGTCCTGAAAATATGTCCCTATTCCCAAATCATATATACCTCATCGTCATGTGAGTGCCAACCACAGTCACTTTTCATGGTTTTCCCTTTGAGCAAAGCAGATCCAGGAAACATTGCTGTGGTAATGGCCTGTTTTCAAAAGCTATTGTTAAATTTAGGGCCACACATTAATGATATATTCTTATTTGAAATGTCAAAAATTGGCAAGATATCATTTGCATTACATTTGGCAATGGTAATCATAAGCTTCTCGCGCCAGCACTGACTCAATGTTATTAATGTCATGTATTTATGTCATTACTCGATCTGCTTGTTTCAAACGACAGTGACACAAATGGTTGGAACGTATAAGAGCCTCCATATCAATTGTATCACCGTCATCTCATGTAGGTTATCTATAAAATCGAAAATCAGTTTCGTGATAAAATAATTATCTGAGAAGGATGTCTGGAGCGAATCTTTTATTGTGGTTGAGCACAGAAGAAGCCGAAACCCTTCTTGGTTTGAGGCTGCCAACCTATTTTCATGCTTAGCATTCTAAATTCAGACTGACAAAACGTATTGGCTGAAGGTTTGTCTCCCTGAGGCCTGACTATCTCCTTCAATGTTGTTCTGTTACATCATATTTCTCAATCGTGCTGCACCGCAGATAACAAGAAGCCCCACCAGAGATCTTCAAACTAACATTTACTTTATGAAGTAAGATTTCTGCTTTCTCTATCTAGTTATTGCTCGTTGTAAGCCAGGGCCATTTAGAAGCCCCATTATCCCTTGATAAAAAGTATTGCCAAGGGATCGGTCGGTAATTATCAAGGAGAGGGGGTGGGGGCTTTTAAATATAGCCCCAAAAATTAGGCACACAGTAGAGCAAACATAATATTGTTCGTTCCCCAGTAAAAAGAGATGAAAAATGCTTGTACCCCAGTTGTCCCAATAAAGTATATCAATGGTGTCACTGTTACACTTCTTTGTACCTAAACGTAATCTTGAGTGTAAGTTTTTAATTTGCATGATATGAAAGAAGCAACCGAAGAAATAGTATTAAGACCTTACAAGACAGAAGCAACATAAATGGATACGCTATGATCCAAGCTAATAAGCCACATTTTAAAGACCTTATGCATCAAAGGAAAACTTTTCATCTAATTATGGCATTGAAACATTGGAAGAAATTTGGTACTCCAGCAAAAAATGCTAAACAAATGCCATAACCCAGGCTAGAAATCGTTAATAGTTTTAAACCCCACCCTCCATCCCCGATGTCTGCTCACTGGAGGTTTGTCAGGCACAACAATGATGAAAGGCAACAACTGACAGTAAAAGGAGCAAGAATTTGCCCTGACTGATAATGTCCCTCCAAGTCCCTGCTCTAAACAATACCCAGTTGTTCTCCTTGATAAAAATCCAAACATAGCTCAGTACTCGTATTTTTGTCCACAGTTTTCAATTTTGGGAAATTTCCCGCTGGTAAATCGCTTTATCTCGGTAACTGCAAATGGGCAAAATGAAGTGCAGGCCTCGGTTGGAAGAAGAGATTCGCAAACGATTTTTTTTCAGACATGAAAATGGAAACCTCGTATAAATCAGCATTTAACAAAATAGACGTTATCGTACAAATTTGAGTTGTTCGTTGCTAACAGATCGGAGAGCTGAAAGGAATTATCCTGTCTGTGTATTGAATGCCGCCCAAATGTAATCACTTATTCTGCTTCATAAAGTCATAATACCTGATTGGAGAGAATTTGTTCCCATTAATTTTTAACAAGTTATGACTTTCATGTAGCTTCCAGATTTCTTTTCATAATTCTAATTCTTACATATCAAACGCTATCCATGACAATGAAATTCTGCAAATCACAACATATAACTATGAATTTCGATGATATTGTTGAAGGATAACATCACTTTACATTGGCAACCTCACTTTGCATGAAGATGAGCGAAACGCTATTCAACAACATGATATAATGCACATGACCACCGAAAAGGGGACATCCGTTAGGGGGGCAGTTCAGCACGTGGGCAGATTTATAGGATAAATGGAAAGGAATCTTGATTTCTTAGGTGACTAGAAAGTGTCATGTCATGGAAACCAATGGCTGACATGTTCTCTTCGTACCCCAGGGATACTTGCTGTTGGTAGGTGACGGAGTGGTCAGACACAACACCTTCACCAAACCCGACAATATTCTGAACTTTCGGGCCTACATCAATTTTTCAAAAAATGTACAACATAACAACTGGTTTTGAGGGAATATAACAGCTTTTTAGAGGAGCAAAGACTCGATTATCTAAATTAGACATATTCTACCCCAAAAATATATTAAATATTCAAACCAAAAATATGCTAATATGGCTTTTTCGAGATTCAAGATGAGTCTGGACCCCCCCCCCTCCCGTCATATACCAGTGGCAATTCTCCCTTGGGGGTTTACTTGTCATTGAAAAATAACGCTCTATCCTGCGATGACAAGGTCGAAGAAAAATCCAAAGCAAAAGTAAAGAAAGTAGTCATCTGTTGGTGACTGGTATAGTTAGCCAATTAGATTGTAGATTATGTGAGACACTGCAGAAGTAAGGTAGCTTGCGCAAATTTAATTGAAACATGAAAACATCTTGCGCAGCGTGACTAGATTTGAAGATTATGCAGAAAACAAAGAAATTTCCATCTGTTGTTTCTGTATACGATGAACTATGGTTTTTTGCACCTTGCATTGCATATCTCACTTGGATCACGAATCGCTGTTTCCCTGGACGACCACAGCTAAAGAACATTATTTTGGTCGCAGAAGAAAGGAAGCAATTTTGGCGGCGTCTCATTCTCTCTTGTTTTCAAGTCGGTGCTCTTTGATATGACCTAAGTTCTGATCTTAGGAAATTGCGGTATTCGAACGCCACAGTGTTGGGCGAAGATTGGCAATTACTCGAACCACAGCTTCTTTGTCATTTTGCACTAATTACAGTAGTGAGTCTTTTGACCGTTAGCATTGCGCAGATAGAAGTAGCACTACTATAAAATGTAGATTTCTAAACTTCCAGGTTTGTGTTTCGCATTTAAATAACTCATCCACTTGCTTTTTTTCAGTTCCCTTAAAAATTCTTAAAAATTCTAGAAGCTTGATGAACGGCGTCCGAGTTCGACATTCTTCAATAGCGTGAGAGGAAAACCCGTTAAAACGTGTAATCAATTTTTCGCTCGAAGTTTTAAATCATGCTGAATTGCAGCCAACATGACATTGTATGAATATCTTTTTCAATATTTGGCAGCAATGTTTCATGAGACTGAAGAAAGCTTTACATTATACTATTACAAAAACTACTTTACTTCTTACTTAGCCTTTATAAAATTGAGGTTTTTGCGCAGTTTAGACCAATTTACGAGAACATGAAAAATAACAGAATGGCTGTCACTTTTCTAAAATCCGTTAGGGGATCATCTTTGTGGTTTCTTCAAGTTATGACAAAGTTGTCCCCAACCCCATTCCTCGGTTCCATTGTCTAGACCTATGACCTCAAATTAGTTTACTTATTTCCTCCTTGGTATTGCCTTGGGGCTTACTGTCAAGAAATTATACTCCTACCTATATTTCTAACAGTGAAGATAGCGGTATCTCATATCAACAGCTCATGTGCTCCCAAATGTAGTTGCTTGCAATCTCCTTGGAATGAGTCATTAGCAACATTGCAAAATCCCCCCAACTGCAGATAACATTGGTATGATTATGATTATATGAACTCAGGATGCATGCCCCCCTTCAATTACTTTTCCACAAATCGATCATGTTTATCGTCCTGGTGATGGACCGTCATGCTATTTATCGGCAGTTCTCCTTGAGTATGGACCATCTTCCTTTGTATCTCAACAATTTGGCACAATTTCGTTATTTAAATGAACTATGTAAATCTTTTTCTAAACATTCTGCTGTGTATCACGTGGCTACCAAGGCATATCACCAGAGCGGACTGACTGACTGAGTGGGCCTAATCAACGACTGGAGCCACAAGCATAGTCATCGAGATTGAAGAATCACAAAGAAGTAAACATTTATTGATGTACAATAGTTTGTAAGTTTAAGAAATTAGGTGCAAATCGGTTCAGATACAAAAAAGTTTAATATGACTCAGGTCTGTCTCACATCAGCAACCCCCAGGGTAACATTAGTGCAGCTAGAATTCTCAGCAACTAAAATCAGTAGATATAGCTTAAGCACACCATAATGCATTGCAAGCGTTGGCAGTCGCCAGATTTGGTTTGCAGAGATGGCAGGAGGTCACTTTGAAATATGTAGCAAACACATTGAGCTAAACTCGGACAAGTTGGCTCTCGAAATTTCCTTTGTATCAGATTAGGTCAACGAAGTTCCAAAGAATGTAATCATACAGGTCAGGATTTTGTGTACACAGGAGCTGTCAAGCCCACAATGCTTTGCAATAAATCTTGAGATGACTGTGAGTGATCCTTGGTGAGTGATATAATCTCTGATAATTTTGCTTGAGGTTGAAAGTGTCTCCACTACTGAATTAGACGCCCAAATTTGACCTTTGAAATGCAAGCGAAGGAAAATTGCTTTGACCTACAGAGAAAACAGATAACAGATATTTTCAAAACCTTGTATCCTCTATCTTATCTGCAAAATTTGCAAAGGTATGGACTTTCGCCTGTCATTGTCACGAGGGCATGGTATCCCAAGGACGCCTTTGTTCGCCATATTTGTGTTGATAAGGAGACACAGGCTTCCGAAAACACGAAACAGAAAGATGATTCACCGAACCAAAACCCCACCAAAACCTGGGGCAAAATTTTATCTCTTGCAATCACCTAACAACCATCGTCAATATGGAAAATTCATGACTTGAGCTGCTGGATGGGCTCGATGAGGCCTTGTCATAATCAAAGGGGATTATGTACTTAGGTTTTTGTTAGCCTACCGAAATCAAACATGGCGGCTGAATAATGCCCTTGTTGTAATGTTGGGCTGTCTAGGAACGATCAAAGAGAAAAGCTGGATCATTTCTTAATCACACGAAAGAAGCCTTTTAACACCCTGATATCAGAATTCCACATCCATTCTTTTCATGTGTATTCGGTTTTCTGCGACCATTAAGGTGCACTTATAGCAAATCCAATTTCAAGATAGTTAGTCCCTCTGTCTCGTGAACGATTTACAACTATGGATTTCCTTGGAAAAGTCAACAGCATAATCAACGTCACATAATTTTGTGTTTTATGCATTCCCTGTTCTGGGTGTAGTTTGCTGAAAAATAGAAAGTGACGGCTAACCGGTACATTGGTAAAAGACCCTCGGTACGCGGTATACTGCTTTAAGAAACCACCCAGTACGGTACAATATTAGGGACAGTGCAAAATTTATTTTATAACATGGCCGGTGCAAAACCCAACAGGGCAACTACTTTTTTTGAGCTTATGCAGAACGGGGTCAACACTTTTTATTGGGCAAGTAAGTACGGGGCAGTAACGTTTTTATGAGCTCAAGTTGCAGTTTGAAACATAAAATTGTTCATTTTGAAGACGAAATTGCAAATCATGCAAGCTGAGAAATGCTTGAAGAGATAGAATGATGATGTAGAATTTCCATGTCAATTGCCTGCAAGAATGGACCATCAGTCACATCTTATCGTCTTCAAAGTCAATATTTTGTTGACAAAGACTTGTAAGAACAAAAATGGGTTTTGTAATGGTCATTAGCAAATTCATCTGTTGTACTGTATAACATCTAATACATCTAATGCTCACGAATACGGGGCAGATACATTTTTTAAGGAAATTGTGACGGGGCAGCTAGATTTTTTGCAGTAATTTCATACAGGGTAAGCAGATTTTCTTGCAAGAATTTTTCTTCTCCACCGGCCATGTAATATAATAAATTTTGCATTGTCCCTTAGCCGGAAGAACTGTACATTCAAAAAGTGAAAAACATCAGTACTCCACTCAACTTTTGACTGGTACATGGTACACGAACGAACATTTTGGCCCGCCCACTATTATAGATAGAGCTGTCACCCAGGGAAGTATTCTTATTAATTCACGACACGGGGGTCCAATCAGGGTTAAGGAAGGCCAAAGGTACAATTTTGAAATTTACCCTCAAATGGTGGTGTGATTTTATGGAAACCCCCCAATGGTAGTGCATCAACCTAAAATTAGGTAATTTGGCAGCATCTATTTATGAAATTTTCTGCAATGGTGGATGATGTCTAGATGTAAAAACGAATTAAACAAAGCAAGAGAATTTAAAAATTCATTAATAATGAATGCTGCAACTATTAGCAGCCCCCAATTGACAGATGTCTTTTACAAATAGGGCCATTTTGGTAGCCATTCGGTAAGACCCTCAGATCGACTGGATCCCCCTGTTATACCATAATGGGAGTAACCCCCTTCCCGGGGAGCTGTCACCCTTCCGCCCCTGAAAAGGAGCATGTGGTTAATTGCCCCTCAGCAGGAATATTATACAGCTCTACTTGGTGCACTGGTGTTGTGTCCATTTCTTACCGATAGTACCAACAATAGACCATTTTGACATTTAGAAAAAGGGTCTGGGGAGAGAAATATTTTCTGGTAAATGGCTGCCACGGAGCTATTTCTATTTCTTTGTGTCTGCCATTTACCAGAAAAATATTGCTCTCCCCAGACCCTTTTCTAAATGTTAAAATGGTCTATTGCCATTTTGGACTATGCATAATTCATGCTTGGGAATGTTCATATATGAGGGAAGTTTCTATACGACTTTCATCCATATCAAGCAAATTTTAGGAAGAGCAAGATTCCAGTAAAGCCTAACTTGTCTTTCTAATACTATAGGAAATTACAAGACTTATTTTGGGGGATTTGACCTCATTTTTATGTTATGAAATATCAACAGGTATGGGCACATTAGACTGATTACTTGAGTGCCTTTTATCCCTGCGGTAAACCTTGCTCAACAGGGACTCATAATGAAACAGTGAAAAAGCTGACCATAACTTTGTGAATACATCAATCGAATCATGATCGAATCACTGCTTAGGTTCTTTTCAACCGTCACTCCTCAGAAATTATATGCAATAAAGACCACGTTAAGAAGGCAGTTAATCAACAAAACAGTCAATCATAAATACGAAGAAGAAAGCTCATTTTACCTGCTGTGAGAAAAATAAGTCTTGTAATACGACTCTTTTCGTGTTAGACTAAACGGTACCTGAGAACAGTGGCGGAATTTGGGGGGGCAAGTGGGGGCAACTGCCCCTCCTTCACGATGAAAAATCAGCTTGGCGCCCCCTTTTGGTGAGAAATGCGCCCTTCATCATGACCCTACCGCACTCTTTTTTAACTGTTTTGATTGGTATATGGGGTGAAACATACAAATCAAGGCATTATTTAGAAGAAAAACCAAAGAATCTTCTTAACCTGGAGTCCAAAAATTTTCGCACGCATCCGGGGCGCTTTCGTCCTATTGTATTTTTGGCGCCCACTCTGCAGGTTGCCCCCCCCCCCCTTCAACTTTGGTCTGGATCCACCCCTGCCTGAGAAATCTCCAGCTAGTTTCAGCAACAACTCGTCCAAATCTAATCGATTGCACCAATCAAATCAAAGTTAGAAAAACCTTTGTTACTTACGAAATCTCGCAATCTGACTGGGGGGGCTGGGGGGAGGATAGGCCACGATGAAGGATGTTTTAATAATAATAATAATAATAATACCTTTTTTAATGTTAGTTTTACAATAGTGTGGACACTAATATACACTAACATGAAGCAATTTTAGAGATTGCATTATGGAACTTATTGACTGCAAGCGTTGCAGGCGCATTGGTTATCGAAATACCAATCTTTTATGAGCATTTTGAATTGATTTGCATTTTTGGATGACTTTATCTCATTTGGAAGAGAATTCCAAATCTTTGGACCCAAAAAGCTAATAGATTTTATACCATAATTTGTAGTTTTGATTTTAGGAACGAACAGAACGTCATTTCTTCGAAGATCATACCCAGTAGATTTTGGAAGAAAATAGTCTTTCATAAAAGCTGGATTCAAGTTGTGGAAAGTTTTGTAAATTTCAAGCGCCAATAGCCTAATAGAATGAATATGAATTGTAGTAGATTCGGCCTTGACGAGAAGACTACTGTACGATGAAGTATAATCTGATAGTGCTAGTCGTAAGGCCCTCTCGTTGATTTTCTCGAGTTTCTTTTGGCTTGCATTACTGCAAAATAACCAAATAAGTGGACAGTAATTGAAGTGACAAAGGATGAATGAATTTACAATTACTTGTCTCTCTTTGTTACCCATAAATCGAGCTAGTCTTTTGATTGCGTTAAGCTGCATGGCAGCTTTTTTGCAGATTTTATCAATATGTGAGTCAAATTTTAGTTGATCATCGATTTGAATTCCAAGTAGAGTTACTTCATTACTCACGTTTATTTTAAAGTCATTGTTTATTCGGAATTCTTNTCCGTTTCGAAACAAGTCAAGACAAGAAGCTCGTTTGATGTCCTTGCATATCGAGACCCCGCCTTAATCGCCTCATAGTTGAAAAGCTGTCCAGGCCTCCTATAAAGTGTACAAACCCCTGAAGTGGACATTGCATAGTTAAGTCTCTTGTTTACCTGTTTTTATTCCGGGACTCCAAGAGGGACTACATATATGTCTACTGTTTTTTTCTTTACTTGAATCACTCTTTATCTCTGGATACTTAAAACGAAAAAAATTTCGGACGAATTCATTTTCCGACGTTTGTTGCGGAATTTCGGACGTTTTTAGAAAAATTTCGGACGACTATGGAAAACGGTCGAAACAATTTTCTTTTGTTGTTTTGTGGTAAAAATGTTATAATTTTCCTGATTGTGCTTTCTTTTAAGCTTTGAAAGGGATGCTTGTCAGAAATTTCGATTTTAATAATCATTGTGGAGTGATTAATAAGAATGGTTGCTAAAGTGAATTTTGCTCAAAATTATGATGTTTCACAAAGTAGCTCTCCCAACACATTCCAATTTTATACTTGGTTTGTGAGAAAGACATTAATTTGTAAATAGTAAAAATGCTTTCCTGTGATTGTTCTTTACTGCAAAAAATTTTCGGACCACAGCAAATTCAGGACACTAAAATTGCTAGGACCTTTGAATTTGTCCGAAAATATTAGCGTCCGATATTATTTGCGTTTAATGTATATGGGAAGCTCAAGGCTCATTATTTAGCAACTTGCTTACTAAAAGTCCCCGAATTTCATGTGTCAAATGGGATTGTTAGTGGGTGAAAGCCTGTTTTGAGCTCAGAAGGGACGATTGGAAGGAGCTTGGGACGAAATGACTTGTAACGACAGTAAGAGTTAATTCTTCAACGCTACAGTTTGTCAATATAACTGTGGGAAAGTCCCTTTTAACGGACACCTCATATCAACTGATGGACAGCTTCTCTTAGTGGACACTTCCTGAAACGGGAACCTTCCAACAGCGGACACCTTCCAACACCAGATAGTATTCAACAACAGACATTTCCCAACAACGGACATATAATTGTGATCTGTACTCTTTTATATTTAGGTGGTAAGTTGGCCTAGTGGTTAGCTCTCTCGCCCTCTGCGAGGAAGGCCGTGATTAAGAGCCCTTGATGACAGGAAGGAGACCACGAAAGGATGTATTCACAAAGCATGCCGGTTGCAAAGGCTCCTTTAAAGTCTTTGGGATGAGTTGCGAGTAGGGGTGGTCTGGTCGCCTTCGGTAATGGGCTCCTTGCGGGCTCTTCGACCAGACGATATACTAAAAAATAAGTACTACAAATTTTCTCTTCTAACGACGACACTTTAAGCAACGGACTGGACGAGTATGACAACGGACAGCAATCTTCGGTCATGAAGATGTTCATTTGATAGTTGCTTCCCCGTCGTTTTTAGCGACGTTCATTCCAACTTCTGGTAGTGATGTCTTTGGTGGAAGAATTCTCATCTCCCAGTTTAATTTCAGTTGTTTTGGTATATTGAAAAGACTGATTGAAAGATCATCTTTACTCTTTGTAACTGATGAGGTCAGGTGTACGCCATAAACCTCTTTTCTCATCAATCATCGAAGCTTGTAAACAAAGCATTGAATGCTTCTAACACCGTTGAAAAGATCTTTTCATTTCTTGCCTCCAGACTCTAGAACAGATGTTTCTTCTCTCAATTCTTTTTTTATTTCTTATTCAATGCTACAAAGAAAGCCTGCCAAAAGGGCATCTCGATCTAATATCAATATTTCGAGTTGATAATTCCTCTGCCGCCAATTATTTGATGCAGGAGCATCCAAGTTGTTTGCATTCATTAGATTAATTTAAATTGAAGATGCTATTATATGTTGACAGAAAAATACACAAAAGCCTTGTGCCATATGCAAGACGCTACGTTAAATGAATGTTGTAATCGGAAACTAGCTCTTGGCTTTCTAGTAGGGTTTCTTCTTTATATATTTGGGCATAACTCTTTCAGTAAAGTTTCTTGTAAAGTTTCTTAATTTTTTGTGTCAAAACTTTTTGTTCCCAGATAATTACAAGAAATAACCGAGCTATAAACTATAAACGTAGTGAAGTAATTATTCACCTCAAAGATACCAAACAACTTAGCAAGGTCCAGATTACAGTCGTTCTGGCTAGACATCTCATTTACATGAGCGTTTTTAATGTGTCATAACGTAAAATTGCACATGAAACGAGACTTTTCCCATTTGCTTTTGACAAGTAGAAATATTCTACTTTTGAAACATGTTTAGAAGTCGTCATAGTAGCTCAGCACCTTCACACACGATTACACATGCTTTTTTAAACAATTTGTTGCTAGTTCTTTCAATTAAAATTGATCAGTAAGAAAGTAAGAAGCAAGCAATTACTCCTTTGCTTCAATTTGACTTCCNTTTCCCATTTGCTTTTGACAAGTAGAAATATTCTACTTTTGAAACATGTTTAGAAGTCGTCATAGTAGCTCAGCACCTTCACACACGATTACACATGCTTTTTTAAACAATTTGTTGCTAGTTCTTTCAATTAAAATTGATCAGTAAGAAAGTAAGAAGCAAGCAATTACTCCTTTGCTTCAATTTGACTTCCCCATGTATTGTTCTTGAAAAATAGTGAACATTTTATTTTACCATCTACCACTGACAACTTTGCAATAGTCGGCTTGACAACCAAATCATAGGCTTTAAATCTTTTGGCTTCCCCATGTCTTGTTCTTGAAAAATAAGGAACATTCAATTTCACCTTCTACCAACTGACAACTTTGCAATAGTCGGCTTGACAACCAAATCATAGGCTACAAATCTTTAAAATTGGTAATGAGTCAAGAGCACATAAGTTTGTCCCTTTTCTGTATAGGAGTTTGACATTTGAAGACGTCGCAACTTCAAAATTAGCAGAAATACCAAAAGTGGTGTAATTCTTAAAAAAGATGATGCCAGAAATGCTCCGTCTGGAATTCCGGTAAATTAGCTAGAATTCCTTTCAAACCATTTATTTTAAAGAAAAGGGTAAATAACCGTCTACACAACTCATTTTAAACATTTGTAGGGTAGACAACCAATGAATACACCTCCTCAGACTTTGTTATTCTGGTACTTATAACGCTTGCAAAATTTTAATTTAGTTGTGATCAATCATCTGATTATTACCAGGTAAGCAACAAATATACAACGGCAGAAATGGTTTTCAATATGGCCTAATTATTCCAAAAAACCAAAATACGTTATATCGAGTAGGCATTCAGTATCGTACCTAATTGATTGACTGGTGGATGGATGGATGGACGAAACAAGGGAGCCCCAGTGAGTAGTTATGCAAATGGGACTGCTCTTAACCCTATTTTACCCAGGGGGATTATGGTCCCCCACTTGAAACATGAACTATAGCTCTTAGCTGACAAGAGCTGGAATGTTGAAACTTACCGACTTTTCATAAAATTTAATCAAATTGCAAATTTTAATGTTTCATTGTCGCAAAAGGTAGTCACGTGACAAGGAGAATCCCTTATTTGGAGAGTGGTAAAAAATAATATCACAAACATGTTAATAATTCTTTTTTAAATCTAATTGTAACAAAATTGGTACCAATCAATTGGTCTTTGAAAGAGCTTTCATTGGATATATAAATTTTCTATATTTGCTTACATCAGCCAAAACTAATCTATATGACGTCATTCATATTGATGGCGTCATATTTATAATGAATAATGATAATTTTTTAAAAACTTACTTGCAATAGATAGACAATCATATTTTCTTTATATTTTTTTCAAATTTGTGATTATTAAAATCTAAAATAATTAGAGCATTCTCTGTTTTCAGTACTCTAGCTTATATGTGACCACTTGCCACTGTTTGGTTGCCTAGCAACGATACAAGTGATCAATTACAACCAGATTTTGTTATACCCTTTTTTACTTGTACCCTTAGATGTAGGTACCGTTCTGGTAAGTAGCAGCAGGAGTTATTTACTGAGATTAACAGGGAGAATGTCCCCCCTGGGAAAAACATCAAGAAAATCACCCCTGGTAAAATAGGATTAAACTGAGGATTCAAATCAATGGCGGTAACTGCGACGATTTTAGTGAGTTTATACAAAGCTTGACATTTCAAACAATAGACCTTTCCCGAGTATCTTTGCGAAAATGAGACCAAGGTTGGTATATTCCAACGCGTGAAACAAGAAAAGGAATGTCGATTTCGTTTTCATAGTAGTCAAAGATTAATCGTGCATTTCTGAGACAACTATGCGCTTTGAGGGTCAACCATGACTGGAAAAGAGGTCAAGGTTTTTTCCTTTGTTTTATCCAATTGAAATCGAGACTCAGGAGAGGTCTAATTGTATGTCGAAAAGGAAAGAAGATTTTGGGAGAGCACTAAGCAGATCACATTATAAGAATTGCTATCACGATGACGTAATCAATGCTTGCTAGCTCTGAGTTTAGATTTAGATTACGGTCAGACATCATTTGTGTCTGATGTATAACTAACTAAAATTGTTAATCATGTTTACCCCTCAAGCAATAAATCTTAAATTATGATGCTCTGTGTTTGTAACAAACAAAAAAGTTCACCAAAGTGTTTCCCGTCCGCGTTATATTTTAGAAATCTGCAAAGATAATTTCATATGGCCACAACCATAGAAACCATGCGAAATTAGATTAAGACAAGGCTACACTGTTTCATAAGGAAATTTCAGACGCCCCACATTTCCTATAATGACTAATTTACGCTGTTAACTACTCTTTGATCAGGTAATCAGTTTTAGATAATAAATCTGGTTGTGCTTCGTTCCACAAATTGTCTCACAAAATAAGTGTATCTAGAAGTGGCAATTTGATTAATTTATTATGCTGATTGTTATCAATGCCCTACCAGGAAAGCAAGAAAGCCGCGGTTCGCCACACCGTTGCTTTTCTCATTCGCTTTTTCGTTAAATGAATATCTAAGCCATTTACAGGGTGGAACGCGAAGGGATTGGGACCAGATTAACCTTAAGAATTCGCAGTTCCCGCCCATAGGAATGAGCTGATAGGATAATTTATCATGAAAACTTCAACCTAAGTCAATAGACTACGCCCTAGCTTAAATCAAGAGTCAGCTTATAGTGACCAAAATTCTGCTATTAAGAGCAAAGTTAGGACAGCGCAGTTTAACCTGGTAATAATGATAATGATAGGCGATAAATCAAATGTCTGCTGCTACATACCGGGTGAGTCAACAAAACGTTTAGATGTTCAAAATGATATAGCTCTAAAATAGATGTTCACATTCCTATTAACTGATAATACCTGTGTAGCTAACATAACAACTTAGATAAAGACATGTAGTTTGTCAAATCGGTGGTATCGTTCTCGTATTACAAGCGATTTATAGAAATGCTTCAACTCAAAATCCTTCAAAACAGGCCTAAAATCCTTGATCAAATTTGCTAGCAATCCAGACTCATGATTCTAGAAAATAGAGTATATGATTATGCAGCAGCCTCTTTATATACCAAGTAAATGTTTGAGCTATAGGATAGACAGATATAATTTGATTATGATAGCTGTGGGGCTAGATTGCTAGCAAATTTGATCAAGGATTCTAGGCCTGTTTGGAAGGATTTTGAGAAAAAGCATTTTTATAAAATTGCTTGTAATATGAGAACGCTACTATCGATTCTCACAAATTGAATTTTTTTATCTAATTAACTAAATATATTAGCTACACAGGTATTATTAGTTTATAGGAATCTAAACATTGTTTGAGAGCTATAGCCTTTTAAGTGTCTGTACATTTGTTTGACTCACCTGGTATCAATTTTGACAGAAACAGATGTAAGAAGAGCCGCTTGAGTTCCTTAAAATATGGATTTATCATAGTTTACCAAATTTGAAAATATCTTTCATTTTTGTTCCTTTACGTTAAGCATATGTTTTACACTGTCTCGCCTTCTATAGAAGACTCTAACTCTAGTAGATATTACTTTTTACCATAATTCGAGTTGTTTGTTATCGGCTGTTGGAGAAGGTATATTTTGTACTTCTGCAAAAGCTACTTACTGTAGCGGGCGGTTTGACTCCATACATTTTGGCTCAACTTCGCCCAAATAATTTCGTTACATACAATTGGAGGATTTCGTTTCATACAACTACACTAAATTTCTTGTATTCCTGCTAAATTGCTCAAAAGTGTACACTAATAATCAACTGGACACACGATTGCTTGTACAAGTAAACTGTTGAGGTCTATAGTGGATAGGCAGCACTTGCTTAACACAATTAACAGCTCCTGCTAATTCTACTTTCCAACTCCTAATGGATTTCTCGTGGAAAGTGAGGTGGAATGTGAGGGAATCAGTTCAGTGCAATAAATATCTTCTTATCTATACCTAGCGAGCTAGAACCCTCAACTACTGCTTTTAGTAGTTTCGATGGGCTCTCGCTAAGCAATGCATGAGTTCCCAAGACTTACCTATTCATAGAGATTGGTGGAATTATTGATAGTTAAAGACAAGGCAAAAACCGACAAGGACCTTAACCGGAGACAGTTTGGTGATTTCCGACAAGAAAAGTCCTTCTGAGCTGTAGACATGCTTCTCTAAAGAGAACAATTTGTACTTTGACAGTGAAGGCGATCAAGTCGCTAAGCAGACTGACATTGGCAGCCTTGTTCAATTGCAAACAATGGGATAAAACCACGTCATGATTTTAATCAACTCCTATTCAAAAAGAAGCATGTGCTGTATGATGATGATGATATTCTTCTGCTAATCCGCTTCCTCTGCCAAAGAATTAGTTCTGAAAATCTTGCAATAATCTGGATTTGCGAATTAAAACTGCCATACATCCTCAGTTATAAACTTGAATTTAGTTCTGCTGCAGTAAACAAGAGATATATTTTATGCTTTTCTCGTGGGGGTTCTTTGTAAATTCTGCGAGTTGTGGCAGTTATAGATTATACAAAAGCAAATGCGATCGTGAGCAGAAACCACATCAGCAGTGCGCAGTATGATAAAATGTGAAAGTTTTGTTTCAAATTTGCTTGCTCGGTGACTTTTAAAGACGACCTATTTATTCCATTGCCTCGGTGGAATAGTTAAAGTCCCTGAAGTTAGACCAAAATCATAGTTTATTCAGATGAGCTTAGTTTATATTCGAATTTGATTAGTTTTTCTTATTTTGTAATTAGAAACTAGATTTATTTATTCGAATGAAAATAAGATGACAACAACAACAGCAATGACGTAAAGTTTCCTCTTGGCGTACCGAACACAATAAGAACCCACCAAAATCAACTCGCTGTAGTTTCGGCTGTGGTAAAGTTAAGGGCCTAAAATTGAGAGTCTTACTAATTGTAAGGTGCAGAGTCCTAAAATTTACTCTAATTTCGACTTTGTAATTTTTGAGATTGTCAAACTTTCATGACGTAACGCCAGCAGCCAGCAGTACCGATACGCTCGTAGCGTGTTGGCCCCAACTCATAATTTGAATATTGACAAGAGGGAGTACACCGCTGCAGTTTTTATCGATCTCAAAAAAGCTTTCGACACTGTGGACTATGAAATCCTTCTGGAAAAATTGGACCACTATGGCGTCAAGGGTAAGGAATTGAGCTGGTTTCGGTCCTACCTTTTCAATAGGAAGCAATTTTGCAGGGTGAATGGTCATTCATCTGTAACGGAAGGGATATATTGTGGAGTCCCGCAGGGCTCCTGCCTAGGACCCTTACTTTTCCTAGTTTATGTATATGACCTCCCCTACAGTTTAAAGACTCCTGATGTGGCAATGTATGCTGATGACACCACCATCTNGGGGAGTACACCGCTGCAGTTTTTATCGATCTCAAAAAAGCTTTCGACACTGTGGACCATGAAATCCTTCTGGAAAAATTGGATCACTATGGCGTCAAGGGTAAGGAATTGAGCTGGTTTCGGTCCTACCTTTTCAATAGGAAGCAATTTTGCAGGGTGAATGGTCATTCATCTGTAACGGAAGGGATATATTGTGGAGTCCCGCAGGGCTCCTGCCTAGGACCCTTACTTTTCCTAGTTTATGTAAATGACCTCCCCTACAGTTTAAAGACTCCTCATGTGGCAATGTATGCTGATGACACCACTATCTATTACTCCTCTCCTTCTATTGACGATATCAATGCTGCAATAAATGCTGACATTGAAGCGCTTAAATGTTGGCTTGAGGGCAACAAGCTATCGCTAAATGTCGTAAAAACGCAAGGGATGATGATAGGTAGTAGGTGCAAACTTCAAAGTATTAATTTGCCTAGTTCTTCTAAACCTGACCTAAACATTGGTAATGAGGAGATAACTATGGTCAACAACACCAAGTATCTAGGTTTATAGGTTGACCATCAACTTAAATGGTCTACTCAATTGTCCTCTACGATCAAAAAAGTCTCTAGGGGTATCGGTATGTTAAAGTATTCTAAACAATACCTACCTAAGGAGAACCTTCTGATGCTGTATAGAAGTCTCGTTGAGCCCTACTTTAGGTATTGCTGCCCTGTGTGGGGATCTTGCGGTGCTTCGGCCCTCGATAAGTTGCAAAAACTTCAAAATCGAGCCGCCAGGATAGTCACAAATAGCCCCTATGATACACCAGCTCCACCATTAATCAAGAATCTCGGCTGGCTCACTATTCGAGAACTGATCGATTTTGAGACTTGTAAGATGGTATTTAAATCTCAGAATGCTCTTGCCCCTGATTGCTTGGGAAGCATCTTTCAAAAGGTATCTGAAGTTACTGACTGTCAGCTGAGGAACTCTAAAACAAGCCTTAGGGTACCTCTACTGAAAACTTCAACTGGTCAGAAATATTTTGCCTACAGAGGGGCCAAGCTCTGGAATGCCCTAGATAGTGGTGTCAAAGCGTCATCCTCCCTCTACACTTTTCGAAGTAAATTTAAAGCCCAATTATGAACCAACTCGCTTTTCTTTCTTTTTTAATCGATGAATATTGTAAATAGGTCTGTATTATATATTTAGTTATTATCAAATTATTTATTTTAGCATGGCTCCCTGTAAAACAGTATTTAAATATTGAGTGGATTACCATGGATAAAAAAGTTATAATGAAATGAAAAAATGAAATAATCATAGAAATTCTTTCGCGCTATCAGCCACTTTTGACTTCAGTTTCTCTTTTTCTGTACTTTTCAAATCGGAATAGTGTAGAATTAAAGTTCTGGACTCCAGTTACTATTGGTAATGGATTCAGTAAACAGCATGTGAATAATCTGAAGACAAGCACCTCTTCGTTAGCAATGTTTACGTTAGGCCGCACTATGTTTTCTCCAATTTTCTCCGCTAAAACTTCCTTCATCTCCACTTAAGTCGCTCTGACCCCATTCTAGAGTTTTTAAAACACCTAGAGACATGTTCTTCGGTAAACGTAGTTGAGTTGTCGATGTTTTCCAATATATTTCCAACACGAAAACACAATTTCCCATACACTCACCATACAAAACACACTAAATCGGCCAGGTGTTTAACTGCTAGTCCCTATATGCATTGCGCACCGCGCTAGTGATGACGTAATTATGGGAAAGGCCTATTAGCTGAAGTTGTTTTCGAACCGTCTGGACTTGCACGGGGTCTAGTTAATGAGATGAGCTCAAGAGTTTAAACTAGATTTTTCTTTCTAGAATATCTGTCATAATTTGGTCCAAAATTTGAAACTGGAATAATATTTCTTCTAGAGTTTGCATGCATGATCATTTTCCTTTTTTCCTAGGTATGGTTTCAAAATCGTAGAGCAAAATGGAGGAAGCGAGAGAAACTTACAATGGCCTATCAACAACAACAACAATCTGGCATGCTTGCTGCTGGACCACCCTGTGATATTCCGACTCCTTATCACCTTTCCGGCAGTCCAAAACAACCAACGCCAACAAGGCCTGGAGCCCCAGCCCTCACTCACCATGGACCATTTCAGCCATGGAGCCAGCCATACTATTCCCAACAAGGCGGTTTTTCACCGTTCCCTGACTACCACGCGTCTCAAGCTGCCTATTCGCGACAAGCTCAGTATTACACAGTACAAAACAGTTCACGAATTTCATCCGAGGCAGACACACTAGCACAGCCCACTTCACCGTATGCTCAGAGTGGGTTTAGCGGTTCTGTAAAAGGACATAGCCAGCTGATATATGCATGACTAGATGGTAAACCTTAGAATATACTATCAATGGCTGATGAAATATGCAGAAAACAATGCTGTGAATAGTTATAAATAAAGTTGTGTTCATTTCAAGTTTGCATGTAATTAAGATACTTCGCTGAATTAGAGAGAGCGCTGTGTCTTTCAGGTGACCTGTTTATTTATGATTCGCTGCTGCACTCTGGCGCAGAATAGACTCAGAGAAAGAAACTCCTTTGCTGAATCAAACCAGGTAGCACTCTGTAATGCTAATGATAGGACCATCGAGGTGGGAAATGCGCTAACAAGGAGGCATCGAGTACCATATTATGAGGGCTCCTCCTGCAAGCGAGCCAAACCATGGAGAATGCCGGCAATAACCGTGTATCGAGAAGACAGACGCAACTATTTTCAATGGCGATATTATCTACTAAGGACAGCTGAATTTTTTAAGTTTTGCAACTTTTGTTGCAAACAACGACAAGCAGAAAAGTTGTGATTTCCCAGTATTATTTTATTTTCGGAGATAAAACATTTCATTTCTTTGTTTCAGCTAAATATCGTGTGTTTGGCCCAGTATCATTTCTTCATTTTGCTTTTATCGTTTTTTTTTGCTGGAATATTTGATCTATTTTCTTAATTTTTATGGAACACATAAGAAAAAAGATTGAGCTTTCCACTCGAAACAACGGGAAATGTTTTGATAAATTATCACTGACCAAGTTGTCATATACAGTTATCTCCTATTAAAACCTGGTTTCCATAAAACTTAACGATCGTAAGAACAATGGCGATCGACGGCGATACCGTCTTCAATCGTATAGTGTTTCCATATGTCGTTGACAGCGTGCGACTGTCTGCAACGAAGAAAATAAAAACCGTTTCTTGTTGGGGATACGAATCATCGAGGTTCAAGAGTAAACGGTTATCCCTAAAAAGGAGACCTATGCTCATGCGCAGGAAGGTATATAGGTTCCCCGTCCCTTGATTGGCTTAGAACTTCACCGGCATAACAATTGGCTCAGACAAAAGTGGCAGTCCTCGGTGTCCTCAACAATTTCAGGCCCTGGAGAAGGCGTTTGAACAAGAAAGCTGAATCTAATTACATCCATATTTTGATCGTTTACACAATGCGTTTCTATTAAACTTTTCATTGATCAGGAGAGTCGTAACAGTCGGGAAAGATAGTTCAGTTCAGCCTTCTCGACGCTTACCATTAATGATCGCCCATTTTCGTAAGGATTGTATGCAAGGGTTTCCATAAAATCGGTATTTCAACGCAGACGATTGCAGACTGTAGCTGATACCCACAGAAAAGCTCAAGGAACTCTGCTAATAACGCTAAGTTCCTCACATCACGAAACAAAACATTCCAATTCTTCATTCCATGGAAACTGCTGAATTGAGACTGTATCTATTAGCCAAAGTTACGTTACAATATCATTTCCGAAAGGCCGATGATATACGGTTATACGTAGCATAATAGGGAAACCCTTTGCAAGTCAAAAGTTCAGATCATTACATTCTTTGTCGAAGCTATGTTAGTTAATACTCAAACTTAGCTGTTTCTTAGACGTTTCCTTACTCTCGGTTACGTTCATGTACACGCAAAACATACCAGAATGTGAAGATGCCTCGAAATGAAAAATTGTGTAATGTTTGAGGAAAGATTATTTAAGGAGTATGAAAAACCTGTTTGAAAAGCATGTTTTAAATAAACCCTTCGTTCGACAGCAGCTTGAAGCAGAATAATGGAAACGATAGCATTTTGGTCTGAAGATTGCAATTTATGCGCTTGATAGGTTATGATTACAGCTTAGAAGTAGTATTATCAAATACATTACATTATTGAATATTTTTCTTGGGGCTAGTTATAGGTAGAAATAATTTGTATTTTGGGTATTTGATTTTAACGTTCAATATCATTCTTTTTTATGTTCGTTGTTGTTGTTGTTGACTTATTCTTCATACGCTTGCATTCATTTACTCATTTAAATTGTATATATGCATTTGTAGCATAAAGAAATTTCGTGGCATTACCCGATTCTTCCTTCTTGTGTTCTTTCCGTTTGCAAGAATATTGTTAACAACAGTGTACCGGTTTCCCAAACTAATTTTATGCCTATGGATCAATTTCTGTGGAATAATTAAAACAGAAGGAACTGCCAAGGTTCGCTTGAACGTAGGTCTATTGTAGATTTTGATAGCATAGGCATCAATTGTTTAAAGAAGATCATCTTAAACTTTAATACAAAACGCAGTGGTGATTTGAAAGTTTTCAAAGCTTTACATAAATTCTCTTTATGAAAAGAAAAATGCTAACATTTTGAACATAATCAAGATATACAAAATTGTCACAGTAGAATTACAGTAAACCACAGCACGTAAAGTTCCCTGCGAGTCATTCAATCCAAAGAAAGATGTAATAATGCACGGTCCAGATTTGACGCCTATGTTCATTTTAATACCTACTTGCAGTAGGTTGAGGAATCTCCGAGTAAATCAGAATCGTCAGATTTTAGAACGGCCTAAACAAGTGCCTAAATACTAAAGCACGAAGCAACGATTTCAACTTCCGCTTGTTCGATGCAGAGAGATGTCATTCACATCGATCTGGACTGACGATGTTTTTCTCTGTACAGTTGAACTTCGATAGCTCAATTCAGTTATCTCGAACAACTCGCCATCTCGAATAGTTTAGTAATTCCCTCAATAAGCTACGGCTATCCCTGGGAATTCTGGCAACTTTTTTGTTTCAAATCGAACAGTCATCACTGTCATTTGATCTGAAAGCCCATTTCCTCCTGATTTCAAATCTGAAGACNCATTTAAATTGTATATATGCATTTGTAGCATAAAGAAATTTCGTGGCATTACCCGATTCTTCCTTCTTGTGTTCTTTCCGTTTGCAAGAATATTGTTAACAACAGTGTACCGGTTTCCCAAACTAATTTTATGCCTATGGATCAATTTCTGTGGAATAATTAAAACAGAAGGAACTGCCAAGGTTCGCTTGAACGTAGGTCTATTGTAGATTTTGATAGCATAGGCATCAATTGTTTAAAGAAGATCATCTTAAACTTTAATACAAAACGCAGTGGTGATTTGAAAGTTTTCAAAGCTTTACATAAATTCTCTTTATGAAAAGAAAAATGCTAACATTTTGAACATAATCAAGATATACAAAATTGTCACAGTAGAATTACAGTAAACCACAGCACGTAAAGTTCCCTGCGAGTCATTCAATCCAAAGAAAGATGTAATAATGCACGGTCCAGATTTGACGCCTATGTTCATTTTAATACCTACTTGCAGTAGGTTGAGGAATCTCCGAGTAAATCAGAATCGTCAGATTTTAGAACGGCCTAAACAAGTGCCTAAATACTAAAGCACGAAGCAACGATTTCAACTTCCGCTTGTTCGATGCAGAGAGATGTCATTCACATCGATCTGGACTGACGATGTTTTTCTCTGTACAGTTGAACTTCGATAGCTCAATTCAGTTATCTCGAACAACTCGCCATCTCGAATAGTTTAGTAATTCCCTCAATAAGCTACGGCTATCCCTGGGAATTCTGGCAACTTTTTTGTTTCAAATCGAACAGTCATCACTGTCATTTGATCTGAAAGCCCATTTCCTCCTGATTTCAAATCTGAAGACTGCATATTCATATCATTTGTGCTTTCAAGGTTATAAATAATACAACACAGACAGGTAACAGATCAATTTGTAAAGTTTTGTTAAGGATGTATGGGGGCAGTAACCTGCGCTAGGTTTCAATCTTCGGTAAATAATTCCAAAAAAGTTAAACAATTCACGAGCAATTTGATCACATATTTGAAATCAGAAGGAAATGGGTTTTTGAGATGATGGAAGATTGAAGTCTGTGCAATTTGAAACAAAAACGTTGCTTGAATTCCCAGGGGACCAAACCCCTTTCCTTAGCTCAAAACTAACATTCCTCTCAATTTTTCAAAGTGCGCTCTTCGAGATCCTTCGATCGATGCCTGTGTAACAGTGTTTTGATGAGAAACACCAACTGTACAGCTAAAACGTGTTTTGTCCATCTAGTGATAAAAGTACAGTCTGAGAGATCTCTCTCAGGGCAGTTATCCAGTTCTTTTGCAGCTCTTGCAACGGGCTTCACGCACTTTTGACCAGGCGTACCATTATATTTTTGAAGCAGCAAGTTTACACTTGATACTATTTAGCCCCATTGACCCCCCCCCCCATGAATCAGGAAGTTTAAGTCTTTGCTGAAAAGGCCTAGAGTTATAAAACTTACGGAATTTCATTAAAAAAAAGAGATGCAAAATTGCTCAATGACGGAAAGACTGCAAGGAGATTACTTGTTTCACAAGAACAGTACTATGTACTAAAAGCCAATGTATTTTCCAGATAGATAGCCGAATCTAATTACTTTATCTCCCTGTTTACTTGCAGTGACTAGACTGTTTGTTCCAAGTAGAAACATGACTAATAAGGCTCTGGTAAACACGACTAACGACTCGTCTAATACCATACCAACAAAAATAACAACAGGCGCTTAATGTGTGCTCTTTTCTTTACAGCCCTACCCCTTGAANTGTCCAAAACTAATTTCATGCCTATGGATCAATTTCTGTGGAATAATAAAAACAGAAGGAACTGCCAAGGTTCGCTTGAACGTAGGTCTATTGTAGATTTTGATAGCATAGGCATCAATTGTTTAAAGAAGATCATCTTAAACTTTAATACAAAAACACAGTGGTGATTTGAAAGTTTTCAAAACTTTACATAAATTCTCTTTATGAAAAGAAAAATGCTAACATTTTGAACATAATCAAGATATACAAAATTGTCACAGTAGAATTACAGTAAACCACAGCACGTAAAGTTCCCTGTGAGTCATTCAATTCAATCCAAAGAAAGATTTAATAATGCACGGTCCAGATTTGATGCCTATGTTCATTTTAATACCTACTTGCAGTAGGTTGAGGAATCTCCGAGTAAATCAGAATCGTCAGATTTTAGAACGGCCTAAACAAGTGCCTAAATACTAAAGCACGAAGCAACGATTTCAACTTCCGCTTGTTCGATGCAGAGAGATGTCATTCACATCGATCTGGACTGACGATGTTTTTCTCTGTACAGTTGAACTTCGATAGCTCAAATTCAGTTATCTCGAACAACTCGCCATCTCGAATAGTTTAGTAATTCCCTCAATAAGCTACGGCTATCCCTGGGAATTCTGGCAACTTCTTTGTTTCAAATCGAACAGTCATCACTGTCATTTGATCTGAAAGCCCATTTCCTCCTGATTTCAAATCTGAAGACCGCATATTCATATCATTTCGGCTTTCAAGGTTATAAGTAATACAATTCAGACAGGTAACAGATCAATTTGTAAAGTTTTGTTAAGGATGTATGGGGGCAGTAACCTGCGCTAGGTTTCAATCTTCGGTAAATAATTCCAAAAAAGTTAAACAATTCACGAGCAATTTGATCACATATTTGAAATCAGAAGGAAATGGGTTTTTGAGATGATGGAAGATTGAAGTCTGTGCAATTTGAAACAAAAACGTTGCTTGAATTCCCAGGGGACCAAACCCCTTTCCTTAGCTCAAAATTAACATTCCTCTCAATTTTTCAAAGTGCGCTCTTCGAGATCCTTCGATCGATGCCTGCGTAACAATGTTTTGATGAGAAACACCAACTGTACAGCTAAAACGTGTTTTGTCCATCTAGTGATAAGAGTACAGTCTGAGAGACCTCTCTCAGGGCAGTTATCCAGTTCTTTTGCAGCTCTTGCAACGGGCTTCACGCACGTTTGACCAGGCGTACCATTATATTTTTGAAGCAGCAAGTTTACACTTGATACTATTTAGCCCCATTGACCCCTCCCCCATGAATCAGGAAGTTTAAGTCTTTGCTGAAAAGGCCTAGAATTATAAAACTTACGGAATTTCATTAAAAAAAAGAGATGCAAAATTGCTCAATGACGGAAAGACTGCAAGGAGATTACTTGTTTCACAAGAACAGTACTATGTACTAAAAGCCAATGTATTTTCCAGATAGATAGCCGAATCTAATTACTTTATCTCCCTGTTTACTTGCAGTGACTAGACTGTTTGTTCCCAGTAGAAACATGACTAATAAGGCTCTGGTAAACACGACTAACGACTCGTCTAATACCATACCAACAAAAATAACAACATGCGCTTAATGTGTGCTCTTTTCTTTACAGCCCTACCCCTTGAAATGCGCCCCTTCCCGCGTTCACACCGGATCAAGCTCTTAACGCAGCGATGGAATTTTACCAAACATAATATTTGTAGCCAAAACCATACCTTACGATTTAATGTGAAAATTTATGTAACTGAAAAAACTTTAAATAAATACTACATGTTAACTTGACCCTTAAGATTTGATTTGAAGCAAAATGTAATGCATACTTTTATGTTATGTACTACAGGGTGTCCAAAAACGCAACTGTTTCAGAAAATGATAACGTTTGGATACATTCAATGCATACTACCTGAAAGGACAATCTATTAAAAATGAGAGACTCCTATAGACTGACTACCTCAGTCCCACTTTCGCTTCGTTTATTGAATTGGATGAGGGCACTCCGCTTCAACTGGGACTGATAATCAAACTATCTGAAAATCCGGCCAAACGCGCCAGAATGCAGGCGCGACCAATCAGATTGCAGTATTCCAAATATTAGTCGACTATGCCCAAATTGACCAATGGGAAATCAACATTTCATCCTCGCTGCCAGGATTAGCCTCCTTTTAGCCTCCCATCATCAATGGCCGAAGAAAGCTGCGAGGATTGCTGTGGTGAAATCTGAAGGGCATTTTGGATTTTAAAAGCAGGTTTTCAATGTCAAAGTGAAGGAATCTTCAAGCAATACATAGAAGAAGTACTAATCTTGGTACTGGTAGGTTTTGTTTTCTCTACAATCTTAATGACGCATGAATTTGAAGGATTTTAGAATCGGTGAGTTCGAATCTTGTTGAATTGGCCTAGGCCCTTTTAAGCCCTAAGCGCCCGGCATCAAAACGAGGTTCATCGATTTTTGGCTGATTTTTCGAATTGTTTGATTATGAGTCGTAGTTGTAGCGATTATCAGCCCATCAAGGAGCGAAACTACGACGATTGCAGTGAGTCTAAGACTCCTATACAAATGGGTTTGCACAAAATGTCCTACCAATGTCCTGCACCTGAAATAGGCCATACGCACTAACACGTATGGCGTTTTAGTGCGTATGGCCTATGTCAGATGCAGGAAATTGGCAGGAGATTTTGTGAAAACCCACCTTTGTGGCAGTTTATTTTCTCATTTTTAAGAAATGAATAATTTCATTAATGTATCCAAACTACATATGATTGGAAGAAGATAAATTGTTGTTGATATGCGTTGAATTAATTGAAAATTATAATCAACTATAATTGAAAATTTTCCAAAAAAATAATAAAATTTGAAAAGATGTAATGTATACCACCTGAAAGTACAATCTATCGTCTTTCCTATGATATGAAGTTTGGATGCATCAATCGAAATATTTATCATTTCATTGATATTTTAGAAATTATGGCCTATTTCAGATGCAGCATGCTGTAAGAGCAAAAGCAAGACCTTTTCTTATCGTAAAAAGTTACAAAACAGATTTTGCAAAACATTTCAGGCCTAAAAGTACTTGAGATGATGCCCTAAGATAGGAAATATACAAATTTACTCACATGGGATACATTTATTAAAAATGATCTGATAAGCACTCACAAAGATGAGTTTCTGCCTGCATCTAAAATAGGGCATACTTACCGAAACGTCAACTAAGTGAAACATAATTCAATTAATGAGCCAACGCTGGGTATCAGTGGAAAGAAGATAGTGTGTGCTTCCAGATGGTATGCGTCAAATTAATTCAAATAAAATTAGTTTCTGAAGAATCTCGAAAAAAAAGTGGGTTGCGTTTTTTGAAACACCCTGTATAACGTATTAACGGATTAGATGTATTCAAACTATTTACAAGTACACACGGGCTTCCCTTTTACTAAGCAAGTACCTTTTAGCTGAAACATCATCGATTTTACCGTCAGCTTGTGCCAGAGCGCAAACACGTAATCAGAGACTATTTTCTGATATAAAGAATGATATCAAATTGCAAAATTCAATCCATGCCTAAATTGTAAATCTAACCTACACACATCGACAGCAAAAATTACCGGATGTTCAAACGAAGATACATTTTGACCATTGTACTTGAAGAAACAATCTTGATTTGATTGATTGAATAGCTACTATTGAAAAGACACGATGGAATAAGGATGACAATGTAAATAAAGTTCTTAGTTTTACAGGGTGCTCAAAAAAGCTGAAATTACTAAATCAGGCCAAGGTTCTAGCGATCAATTTTAAGTGAATTAGCTTCATATCGGAATTGTGTACGAACTATAGTCTGTCTCAAATTAGATGTCACGTGAGATTTGTGATAAAGCAAAATTGACCATGCAACACACTTCAATAGTTTCTTTTCGCAGACTTTTTCGCGTGACATCTAATTTGAGACAGACTTTTAAAGCTAAAATTGATACTGGACGCGTTTTTGGACGTTACCTAAGTAAAGCTCGCGTTTTGTGAGCAAACCAGCCTTTTTTGGGCAGTGGCAAATACTACAAAACATGAGATATATAATGTTGATGCTATTTTTTTTAGAAAGAAATCAAAACTGAAACTGACTGAGTGTCGTCTCAAGCGTTAGAACAGCCAGTCGATTAAATCATGCAGCAAAACGATGCTTACTAGAATTTGATTGAAGGAAAGTACGCGCTAACTAGCTAGTTTAGTTATATCTATTTCAATAGCATCACGTACTTCTCGCTGAAGCTGCCAAAGATAAATCTATTCCATGAAAACTATCAAACATGTATAGCTTTTGAACACCCGGTAGTTGCAACAAGTTCAGCTAATTAAATATCAATCAAAATGCACTCTATTAAATAATCAGATATAACTGAGTTCAGCCTCTTAAATGTAACCTAACATTCCCAAACTCTCACACAAAACTATCACATACCAAACAGTTAATCAATTTGCAAAGTGAAAAAATTGCAATTAAAATAGACATCATTCTAATCAAAAGCACAATAAATCTATAAAAATATAAACTAAAAGTCTACAGCAAACTTGTCAAGTAAAAAAATCAGTGACTACCGGGTGAGTCAATAAAAACAATCCCCGTTTCAAAGGCCACAGCTCCCTGGATATCAAGGCAATAATATTGGCAAATATGTTATTTAATTATGGACATGTTCAAATATATTTTAAAATTTACCTGACTGCAATCAGCCACTCCGTTTTGAAATTATGAGGTATTTTCTCGAGAAAGCCCCTGCAATACTTTATAGCGATGACTTGCGCATGCTTTAGCAAGCGCCATCCCTTTTGGAGGACGAAAGTGCCCTCCCTAGGACCACAAAACATTTATTCCGGCCGATTTTTTCATACCAAGAGGGTAACACATGCTAAAATGTTTTTAAGTCATTGCTGTAAGGCAGAAATATTTGGAATATTTGGTCGTGATTTTAGCAATGTTTTGAAGGCTTCTTGAAGGGGCTTTCTCAAGAAAATCCCTCATAATTTCAGAACGGAGTGGCCATTTTCAATCAGGTAAATTTTAAATATATTTGAACATGTCCACTATTAAATAATATATTTGCCAATATTATTGCCTTGATATCCAGAGAGCAGTGGCCTTTCACATGGGGATTGTTTTTATCGACTCACCCGGTAGCTTTTTCAGCCAACCTAACCAAATTAAGGGGAAGTTCAAAATCTCCACATAAAAAAATAAAAATACAATTTCTCAAGCTGCACTTTTAAACCCATCATCTATTTCACTGGAGATGTTTCAGCATTTTAAAAAATCGACAAGAGGGTGAACACAATTTAGACCTTCCACCTAAGACACTGCATCAGCATGTTTTGTCATGTAGACATGATCCAACGTTTAAATGTACCGTCAGGCTAAAAACACGTAATGAAAAATGTCGACTAGCCAGACAGGTGTAACAGCCTACATTCCATGTTCTCGGTAAAATAAATTAGGATTTCAGAACGAAATTATGCTAGCTAGAACGCGACGCATTTGCTTTTGCCTAAATTTGCCGCACCCCAGCAACGATAAGCTAATTCCTTCAACTATTGCCTGTAAAGCTAAAATTTGAAATTTAAGAATTCTGCGATTCTACAATACTTAAAGTTGTGAAAATAGTTGAAAAATATTGCTCAGTTGCATCTGTATCAAGCGTGCACCATTTGATAATTGCCAATCATTAACCAGCGTGCATTATCAGGTATTTTAGCGTTACTGATTTCGATAGTTGTTCACTTACAATCAACACAAAGACGGCTGCCATTTCTGATGAGGAACTTGGCACCTGCCAATCTCTTGTCACACTGACAACAAACAAAGCATTCGTCATGATGAAACTCTCCTCCGTAATCCACAAATTTCGTGTTACCTTTAATAGCCTTGTAGCATGTGCTGCATCGCTTTCCAAAGTGTCTCAAATAACATGGCTCACAAAATGGACTGTCGTCCTGCCTGTAGAATTGCTGACCTGTCAACACAAAACATAATTGTCAGTAAATAGGCTCATTAAAGGAGGTTGATGGACTTTTTACTGGTTCGTTATATGTGCGAAAATGATGATGCGAAAATTTAGCATGCTACATAGCAGGAAGAGAGAGCAGGGAATACAGTAATAACCCACTCCCAAGAAATCTGGTTTTTAAAATCAGAATGTTTTGGTCTTTGATATTTTGGCAAGGGCTCATTAATAATGTCACAAAAGGGCTGGATCCAGGAACTGCTTTATCAGAAATGAATTTGTTGATTTAAATCAATACTTTCAAATATTTTTCTGAATATTTGTTAGGAATGAGCAAACTTAGGTCCGTTTTTTAATAGCACGTTCTTACTCCACGCAGACGCTTTTAATTTCAAGAATTTTGAGAAAGGTACTCGAGAGAGCTACAACATGGACAAAATCGTGCTGCCATGCCTTAAATTTCATTTCCATAAGCATTAAAATTAGGGTAACTTTAAAAATAAAAATAAAAACTTTTAACTGTTTCCAAGCTTAACCGTAGGATGAACAATCAAGCTCGAAACTGAACACTTTTCGAATATTTTCCTTTGCAATGGGTGGTACGAAATAAAAGTGAGCGCTTTGTACCATGTACCATGTACCAAAACATGAACCAGAATCAAATATCATGGAACAGTGAAAATAGAAGGAATAAAAAAGGTTAACTGTCAATATTTTCAAGTCTAACTTAGATGTTGATACCTTATTATTTGCTAAAGGCTAAAGATTCGAAACGTTCTGACCGCGAAATAGTCACATTCTACAAAGGCTAGATCAGTGGGCCTAAGAGTGAGTATGCAAAACACAGGCTCTTCAATTTCGATATTGTCACATTGCAAAGGTCTCTATTTTATGTAAGAGATTCTAAATGCAAGTAGATCTCGCTAAATTTGAACTGAAAAACAACTTCAGGCCTGGTTATCGGTAACGTTTCTTGTATGCCCATGCAAAAGCAGACTTTTAAATCTGAAAGTTCTTGCAGCTGTTTATTATTCGGAAATCACAACTCCTAGAATTTCCAGTCTGAAGGAAAGATCATGCTATCAACATCTAAATTAAACTATTGAAAGCGTCAAAATAGAAAGTGCGAAATTCTATCTGTCTAAGTTAATCAATAATTCTTCAAGTTAACCTAGAGTTAATAAAACATGGGGAATGTTTTATTATATCAAAAGCTGAATCCATCTACGAATTTGTGAAATAAAATAAAACAGAAAACAGAAAATTGTGAACTGGTTCCTGGAAGTAAGCATTTTAAAACCAAGCAAAAAATAAACCTACCAGACAAAGGTGTACGGCATTGTTCACAAATGAAACACTCTGGATGGTAAGGCATGTTTTCAAATCTCACCACATTGCCTTTGATAGTCATGTTACATTTCACGCAATCCTGGAAAAAAGTAACAGAATTATTTCCCAAGAAGAATGCAAAAAACTTCCCGTATACTTAATCAGTAAACAGTGTTTACTTATTAGTGTTTACTTAATCAGTAAACACTCAAATAAACGCGTCCATGAGATTGTTCATCCCTTGCAGATACTCGCCCTTGGAGACAATCTGATCATTTTCAGGTTACGTTCAAGAAAATGAAAGCAATCACGTAGCTTTAACACACCTAAAGGGTGTCTCAAAAACGTTTGCTCTCTTTGACTCAAACGGGCGAGGTAAATGAAAATAAGGTCAATATAACAAACAAATCATTCTGACAAATACGGTCACGGATTAATCCGAGGACAAATTCCGAGGAAAATGCCAGGACAAAAGAATCGATTAAACTTTCTGATAATTTCATGATATATGGTTATTTTCTAGTAAACAGACTTTTAATGAAACTATTCGAGGAGAAATATCATTGTGCAGAGTTAAAACCGAGGGAAGCATAAAGCGTTTGGGCTCACTAACTCACTAAGATGTACTATCACCGATGCTCCAATGATTTTAGGAACAAATTAAACTGAAGAACTTTACTCGAGTTTGGTTGCATTTTATTCCAGTTAGTGAATGGGGCAAGATTGGAAGAGAGCCTGATTTTTGTCACAGTTATTCATGAATTGAAACAATTTTATTGATTTGACTCATTCCTATTTTGAGCTGATTAGACTAACATGTAACAATCTGTTACGGGGCCATCCCTATCTCCAATTTATCAAGAACAAAATATAATAAATGCTGTATCTTTGATATCAATCTTGCCTTTCGTGAGGATACTCCAAAATTCAACTTCGTTCCTAAAATGTTAGCACTAAAATTATTTCCTTTAATTTCTGAGCCCCTTTAGTTCATGCAGGACAAACGCCAGACTATTAAAGGGAGCAGTTTACGTTGTACTAGGTGCGCACAAATAAAAGGGTAAAATGTCGAAATAGAAAGAACTTAAACGAAACTGTTTACCTAACTGCTCAAATAACTTTAAAAATTGTTGTTCGTCATTTTAGAGATAAGGTAACGAACCAAGCTATATTCGAACTTTCACCAGGTATTTTAACACTTGCAAACGCAAAAAGTTGGAGAATTCCCTGCAGTTGGCTGTCAAAAATGTGCAGTTCTTCTTGAAGCACCCAGTAATATGGTCACCGAAGTTAAGCATGGCTGGACCAGATCATTACTAGGATGCGTGACCTACTGGAAACACCTGGTAGTGTACAACACCAAACTAAGGTGTAAAATTGGTACCTCAGTCATGAAGGCAATAAAAACATCAAAAACGCCAACTGTAAGGCTGCACGCTGTGTCAATAATACTCCCCAAGGGAGAAAAAATGCCTGAGCTGAGGCGATAATGGAATTGTAAAGTGCCTTTGAATATTGAATTATAGTAAGGGAGCTATATAAAAGCAATAACTTTACTTTACTTCATTATGAAGAGTGAAACTATGATAAACTGTAGTAATTCTTTGTTTCATGGACACTGTCCATGGTATGAAACGTCTGGTATCAACCAAACGGCAGAAGAAGGCCAGCAAGTTTGGCATTGTGTTTAGAATACACATTGGAGCCGAGCCGCGTAAAATCGGTATGGACCCAAGGAAAGGCTAGCTAGAATGACAGGTGGAGTCCAAGTGAAAAAATGAACACCTCCTTTGCAAACAGCACTGGTTTTTGCTTTCAAATGGACAGATAAAAAAACACTAAGAAATGACGGCCTTACCCAGCACATAATCTGAACATTTTCGTTAACATGAGCTTGCACACCAATTTTCAAAATTTTACCACCCGAATACTTCTTTAACAATCAACTCCAATACGTTCTTACCTGCAAGCGTGACTCATAACAACTATTACATGTCTGTGTTCCAGGTCCGGTGCGTACAAACTTTTGAGTTCCAATTGGGTGATTACATTTGCTGCATAAGAAGCATAACTCATGGTAGTACTCATTGTTTTCTTTTACGCCAATTTTCTTCTCCTCAGGCATAAATTCCCGATGGCAACCAGCACAAACTTTCGGTGGCTCAGTTCCACGGCAAACATTGCAAACTAGTTCATTGTTGACACACACGAACGTCTGGCTTTCCTGAAGTGAAAATAAGCTAAGATTAATGAGATTACCAAGAGCGTTAAAAAACAACAGCTCCTGTTGTAACGGTTGCTGTTGAAGAGATAACATCATTCATCATTAAAAACGTAGGTTGTTAGCAAAACAGAATCTATAAATTAAACTTTGAGATAACATTCTTTACGATCGGATGGATACTAGCTGAAATATAACCAAACCTAAAACATCAGACTTGCAAACGAGAGAGAGTTAAGCTTCTGTATAGGTAAACAAATTAGTTATTGGTTGTGGTTACTTTGGGAAGCACAGTGGGCTGAATGGCTGGCTTATTTTGGGGAAATTTTGCTTGGTTTTTTGCGATTTACTGTTTGCATTCTCTGTACCTTGCTGCTCCATTGTGTTTTACATGCTTTTTTAAGAGTTGAGATGTTCATAGGTTTTCTTATCAATCTTATCAAGACTTGTACGACTACAATCACAAAAATTTATCAAAAGTATCGTCATCATGAGTGTTTACCAAAATGCACCTATTTAGGCTAATTCACTTGAATAACATGTATACTAGAGTCTCTCGAAGTTTTCGAGAAATATATGATTTTCTTTGCTAGAGTAAGGGCTTTTCAAATTATTTGACTTAAATGTAAATTTCACTATCCCTTGCTAATGTTTGTGCTGCCAAGTTCAGCAAAACCCTGTTTTTCAAGGAACTGTTATTCACAAATAGAACAACTTTGTAACAAATCTCTTTCACAGTATTTTCAAAAAGTGATGCTTTTTTGGAAATCAATTTCAAAGCCAACAATGTGTCAAGTTGGATTTTAGCAAATTTCCACTGTTCAGCCCACTGTGGAAAGGGCATAAGCTTTCAACAGTTGTGCGGACGAGGCTCGTTTTCCATGATGCAAATTATATTTAGTTTAAAGTTTCGACATTTTACTCAAAACTTTTGTGCCTCATTTGTTTACGATCAGGTCTATCTATATTCCTGAGACGTTGTACAGTAGCATCGCTCCTGTTTTGTCAGACAAATTTGGGCCACCAGAGCCACTCTTTTCAAAACTCTGTAGAAAAGGGCCTGGGACTAGAAAATGACAGAAATCGGAGCAGTCATAGTTTTTTGCTCCCCGTGGTATCATCATCGTAGCATTCTAAAGTAGTTCGTTTCTGGTGTCTTCAGTAAATTTTTTGTAACATTGTTATTGAGTATAGAAACACATGACAAAAAGCCCGCGAAAACACGTTGCTTACGCCATTTTCCCACTGGAAACAAACTTGGTTGTTTCTCTGTTGCATACAAAGAAAGACTTCAGAGGATTTTACGAGGCATGCCTGCTATGGAAATGTAAGTAACTTGTGAATTCACGTAGTGTTTTTTTGCTGCAACTTCTCCTTCGTTCTACGAACACAATGTTCATCCAAAATAACGATGGAATGTTTAAAACAGTAGCCTCATCAATCTATTGTAGAAACTTGCAGAAATTTTAAAGTTTCAGCAAAATATCTCTTCTCCAAGAGTGGAAATCGGAGATCACCAAAACTCCAAATTATCGCCCCTGTTTTATCACATGTATTTCTACAGTCATTTGCTGCAGGAACGTGTAATTGCTGTTCGTTCTGCTTGATTTACGTTACCTCTACGGTGGCGAACTGCATTAATTTGCTAATGACAAGTGGGGATGATGAAATGGAGTTGACGTTGTCCTGGCAACTCGATGCTGAGAAATCTTTACTCGAGAGAAGCAACCTCGCACCACACAACTTTTCACACGGTTTACTCAGTGAGACTGAAGGATAATTTACTTGTAGGTGCAATACTCGTATTTCCTCAATCTCGTCCCCAGAGTGAGTTCGTTGCTCTACCTCTACTCTGGAATACAAGTGGCCGTTCTGCAATTTGATTGGCTATTCGAAAACAATAGATAACACAAATTATTTCTCGAAAATTTATTAATTATTCGAATAACAACAATAAAATCTAGTCACTAAGCAACAACCACTACAATATTGCTTTGTTGTTTGGAATCGAGGTCACATAACGAGCGTTACCCTGCCAACCGCAAATCCATAATGGCTGCTAATCTGTCCATTTTCTGGACAGATTTGTGCAATATGTACCAGGGTGTTCACTCGGCTTCGTGACTAGTGTATGACGTAAGAACACCCTGGGAACGAGGTTGGACAAGCCCAAGGCCATCAGCCCAAGCCCGCCACTCCGATGCCCTGCACATGGCCCCCATTCACCAAAATGACCCCACCCCCACCGAAACTGAACACCGGCCCCGATGACACTTCATGCAAATGAAAATAAAGCTTAAACACTACAATAAAAACATTGAAGCCCTTCTACAGGTTTACAGGAAAAACATTGAATTTAATTTAATCAATCCTTCATGACAACTGATTTCTTTTATCAAATAATTGAGCTTTGATTTTGATTCCAAGATTAAGTGAAATATGTAAATCGAAAGGGGATGAAAATGAAATTACATTTTGCATGGGGAGGTCTCAAACATAATTTCTGTCATAGGGTCAAACAACTTTGTAAGATCTTTATCAATGAGATAGCCCTTCATCGATCAAAACCATCAGTTCTTTACACTTTGCCTTCCTGGTATGTACGGTACAACATCCTTTGCGCATTACTTCACAGGAGCCACATTTTCTCACATGCAGAACATGTCATGTATAATGTGACCCCTGGACTGTGGTTATGCAATACTTATCAAAACAAATTCAATGGATAATAAATACTATCAATCTATTTGCATTATAAATCACTAGTAAGTAGTAGTTAATGTCCTGTGTCCCAGGGCCGTAGGAAGCATCTTAAACTTGGGGGTGTGACACTTCCTAAAACAAAAAGGGCATTTTTTGTTCATTGCAAAATCTTGGGAAGCACGTGCCCTCAGTGCTCCCTGGTTCCTATGTCTCTGAAACTGACCTTGCCTCTTTCCAAGTTCTTTCTGGTATAATGTCTCGTTCAATTCCTACCCTGACCATCCCCCCCGGGACACCCCCGGGCATTTGCTCAAAAAATATTCCCCGCCCCCGGGCATTTGACAGTAAATTTTTCCCCGGCCCCCGGGGCATTATACAACATCAGGAGCTTTTCATTATACAGTTACCGGGAATATGGCATATTTTCAGTGCCCGGCCCCCGGGCATTCGCCAGAAAAATTTCCCCCGCCCCCGGGCATTTGTGCAAGCAATTTTTGCTGACCCCCGGGCTGCCCGGGGGGGGGG
>REGM01000168.1:636532-687617 GCA_004194415.1 Aurelia aurita
TTAAGGTTACTGCCCACCCTCACGGCAGTAATTTCAGTTTTTTCCTCCGAGGGACCGTATTGTGCGTGGATGATAGCGAACCCATACATCATTCGATGCGTAATTTAATTAGGAATACCCCCATGTGGAAATCCAGTTGAAAAAAGCGTCAGTAAATAATTTATCAAAGTTATCATGATTTTAAAATACCCTTCCTTCAAAGGCTATTTAGAACCCCCAGCAACACCGTAGAATCATGAAAATAACTTAAGCCGATAGATCGTTTCCTTGTTTACCAAAGTGTGTCTGAGAATTTTGATATAATATCCAATTCGTAAGCTATAGCTTCCGCAATAATTGGATTAAGTTTCTTAGCCCTCCCGGTAGCTTTGTTCGGTCTAAAATCCAGACCAGTTGATCGTCAAAAAAACGCAGACACACTTTGGTAGCTACATGCATTATCTCCCACTGTGCCAAATTTCTCATCATTTGATTGGTCATGCGGGTTCTAAATAGAAACTTAGTACCTACTACTAGAGGACTTTTCAGTTCCGAGAAAGCTGGCTTTTAGTGAAGGTTCTTTAAAACGTGACTTCAATGTTGATCAGACCACAAAATAAACCGGGTCAAGGCCATTAGCAACATGAAGCGTGTGACTAAGTACTAATGTCAATAAATCGAAATCGAAATCGGCAAAGTTGAGAAAGTTGACATCCCACAGGTGGATTAACACGCAATCATTTCATCTTGAAGGTCAAGTGATTATCGTTAATCCCTTCCTATTTAGGAATAAATCTCTACTGTAACTTTTAGTTTCTTATCTTTAACTAAGAATTATCATTACTTCCAGTGCTTAGATATTGACTGGGAGGGTTTCAAATTGTAGCTTCGACCCTGTATTATTGATAAAAGGAAAAAACTTAAAATGATACTTTTGGTCATATTAACCAGGGCAGTAACCTTAAATATAAGTGCTCATTCAATCAGATGCTTTGGCATTTTGGTAAGTGTGACTCCCTCAATGATACATGCCCTTCACACTCCTATATAACGACAACAATTTTCGGACGGGCAAAACTTTCGAATTGAAAACTTTCAGAAGATCTGACATGTTGCTGTCCGAAATGTTATGAAGTTGATGCAGACTATATGGTGCTATGCTCTCCTTTTGATGCTATTTAAAAATTGCATAGAAATTAGACAACCTGTTTTTGTAAAAGTGGTTTCTAAGCAGCGAGCTCTTAGCGCAAGGATACTTGGATAATAATCAAACTTACCAACTGCGTATTGCATTTTGAGCAAATCAAGCATTCTTTATGGTAGTGCTTATCTTTAACAAAGAGATCCTTGCTTTCAGGCCCAATTGATTTCTTGCATATGCAGCATTTGTTTGCAATGTTCTCAGTAAAGCAGCGCTGACAAAAGGGCTGGTGTTTGTTGACAATGTACTTCTTGCCAGTCAATGGCACATCACAATGGTAACATGCAAAATGCTCAATGTGCCATGATTTTTCCATTGCTTTTGTAAACTCACCAATGTAAATCAACTAAAAGAAAGGAATATTTTTACTTTTACTGTAACGATAGCAACCATATTTGAAACAGCCATCTTTTTATAATGGAGAGTATACGGGTGTCTGCAAACCACGAAACCATGAAACAACGAAACGAAACAGCGAAACCACGAAACAACGAAACGAAACAGGGAAATAGCGAAACAGCGAAATGAACTATATAGATTTTATACCAGAAATAGAAATAGAGAACAATTATATTTCTCAAATAATTTTGAAAGAGTCATGTGAATATTATAGATACTGAAATTTTTGCTGTGCATGGATAAATGGAAATTCCCGGTGGGGAGGGGGGCACTCCTATACGTTCTTATAGTATCATGCTCGTACAAAAGGTGCAAAATATGCACCCCAAAGGCTGACTTGTTTCAATAAAATTCATACCCTAATCGCGGAAGTTTTTCTTCAGAACATACCCTTTCCCGTGTCACATTGAATTTCTCAAGGACATCCCCTTGCCCGAATCGCTGACAACTAATCGAGAGTTTTCGTTTCTGCGGAGGAGAGCAACTTCACTTGTTGGAATGGAGGGAACTACTCCCGAACTCCAACCCCTCTTGTAATCAATCTTTTGCTAGTCTGCTAAGTTTGTTGAGTCGTCATAATTATAGTTTTTAATGCTTGATTAAAAATATCGCTACAGAAGAATTTTTTGCNGTTGTTTCGTGGTTTCGCTGTTTCGTTTCGTTGTTTCGTGGTTTCGTGGTTTGAAAACACCTAGAGTATACACAACCACGATAGAACCTGCCATGGCAACGCCACTTGGCTTTCATCTATGTACATCAGTCAGAATTGATTCCCGGCTTTCGTGCAATTTTAATCCCCTCGAGAGATTGTGAAGTACCGGGTGAGCAAAAAAAAAAAAACGATCCCCGTTTGAAAGGCCACTCCTCCCTGGATATCACTCAATAATGTTTGCAAATATATTATTTAATGGTGGACATGTTCAAATCGATTTTGAAATTTACCTGACTGAAATCGGCCACTCCATTCTGAAATTATGAGGGATTCTCTCGAGAAAGCCCTTTTGGCTTCAAAACAGGTCTTAAGTCGCGATTAAATTTTCCTAATATTCTATTCTACGGCAATGACTTCAGCGCGTTTCAGCACGTCACGTATTATCCTCTTGGGAAGATGAAATCGTGTTGTGTTGTTGTGACACTTTCATCCTCCAAAAGGGAGATAACAAGTGCTAAAGCATGTAAAAGCTATTGCTGTAAAGGCAGGTTTCCACTTAAGCGAATCTGGTCGCGCGACCCGTGCTATCGCTCGAAAGCAGTCGCGTGAATGATTTCCACTTGTGTGAATTTGGTCGCGCGACCAATGGTTTGGGCATGCGTAATTTATTGCAGTGAGGCAGCGAGGCAGAACTAAAGGAATTTGATTGGCTCTGCTCGTGCTTTTCGCGAAAAAGTTGAAGTCAATCCAACTTCCAAAATCAGTCGCGCGATCGCGGATGAGAGGGGAATCTTCGTCACTGAAACAAACTACGCATGCCCAGACAACTGGTCGCGCAATGGAAACCCGCCTTAAGGCCTAAGTTGAACGTCGCTCTTCTCATGGGCGCAAGGCCGTAGGAAGCAGCTGCAGATTGGGGAGGGGCCTTTGGTTCTCAAAACAATAGAGAACAATACATCTAATTATACTTGTGACGTATCACCATTGTTTCCAAAATTATTGGGGGGGTCTCGAGCCCCCCTGCCCCCCGCTTCCTACGGGCCTGCATGGGCCGAACCTGATAGAATTAAGATCGAAAATAGAGCGACGATGAATTAAAAGTCGCACCTAACGAGTCGCTCCTAACAGAAAAACAATTGAAATATTTGATATCCCTAGCAATCTTTAGAGCACGAGTTGCATTCTTCAGCTTTTGTTCTCAAAATAACAACGAACAAAAGCATGTTGAAAAAATTGATGCAACCGATGTTGGGAAAGCTGAACACAACGATCTCTGAGCAAGCAAAACAATGTTTAGACTTTATCAAGGAAGCAATGCTGCAGTGTTTTATTTCCAAAAAAGGAAAATAATTAATGAAAAACTTAATCATAACTTAAACCTGGTAGCTAACAAGGGATGAGCTACTTTTGCAATACCACGTGTCTGCGTTAAAAGTTGAATTTGTGTACCTCATGCGGAGATCAGGCTTGAAATGTTTTTTTAGTTTGTTCGATTAAAAATCAGAAAACAGTCCCCAATGTTCTGTCTCAGAAACAAAAAAATCATTACACAGAAGTCTCGCTCATCAAATCTGAGCACATCGGTTTGAAGTTTTTGGGCAATTACCTTGGTTTGGCGAATTGTAATAATAATCCAAGTATAACACTTGAATACCTTCTCTATGTTTTTCTGGTGCCAAATAAACGAACACAGAATAAGTCTAGACTTCGTTGACAAAGCATACGTACGAAGTTACTGCTTGGCTTCATAACAATATTGGCGCTTAAAATCTCTCACCTCATCACAGCCTCCACAGCGAGGCTTCACAAGCTCCGAATAGTGCCTCCCACAATAAACTTGTCCATGCTTGAAAAAGCAGACATGATCGACAAGCAGTTCACCGCAATGATTGCAGACGAAACACTGTGGATGCCAGCATTTATTAGCACCACCAAGCTGGGTAAATACACCAGATTCGCCGCTGCTGATATACGCATGACAGTAATTACATTGTTTCGACATGGAAAGAATACCACGTACGGCAGCTATGAACATAAAAATAAATTATCATAATAACAGTAATCAATATTTGGATACAAAGAGAGATGAACCGTAAAAAATGAGTGTCACAGAATCAGTTCCATACCGGGTGACTCCCAATGTGCATTGAATTCATTCTATGTGCATTATGTGCGGTGACTCCTTATGCAAGTCCCTATGTTTTAAAAGATTATAGTTGCTAATGCATTTACTCTACATTTACAAATAACGATATTGCAATTGATAAGAGAATTCAATGTTTATGCATGTCTTTGCTATTTCCAAATGAGACTCCTCTCAATTTTGTATCCCACCAACAGTTCTGTAACACGTTTTTCTAATCTACTCGCTGCAATATATTTTGTATTGGTATAAGGCATTAAACTTGTAGTCTTTCAGAAATTCTGTACTTGATTAAATATTCACATTACAAATATCCATCTTGACAAGAAAGCATATTTTTGAGCTTTACACAATAATTAGAAAAAGAAGATCGTGAGCCAAAATTGGATTTGAACCATACAGCCTTGCAGATTTCTTCGCAAAGAATACAAAACTCCTCTGCGTTTCTGCGTAGTAACTAGTCCCAGTCCCAGTCTCCAAAAATGTTGGAGAAAAAGATTTTTGAGAGACTGGGACTAATGATATTATAAGAAAAACATGATCATAGTCCAATAAATAGATAATTCACATAATTTTTCAATAATCCATGTTTCATTCACAATCTTGTGTCAGTGGTGTATATTTCTGAAAATATGAAATTGTAAATGATTTCAAGCAGTAAGAAGCAGGTCAACTATTTCTCGTGGCTTTTTGGTTTGAAGTTATAATGCAAGCACTACAGTCAGTGGTCCGGTGTTTATGCCGGCCGTTGATTACATCCAGTGATTATGACGGTGACTGGTACATAAAGCGAATATCCAATTACAAAATTTTCAGATATGATGTCAAAGCTTCTCTGTTGAGTGCCCATGGACTCAGACAGAAATTTAAAGCCACACATTCTTCTCTATGGAAATGTGAAAAAATCCAATTATTCAATTCAATTTATATATTTGTTGCAACCAATAGCCAGCCAGCCTCAGCCGCTAAATGTCATGTACCCATGATCTCCAGATAGACTCCATCATGACTGACTTCCCAATACGACCCTCGAGCCATGACAAACTGCCCATGACCACAAAAGACAGGAGACAGGAGACAGAAGACACGATTTTCTCACTATCCGACAGACTCCCACTTCGTACTGTGAACTCCGTGAGTCAAAAATGACAAATCGGTGTCTCTTATCAGCAAAATGTGAGTCTTATTTATTTTACTTAGACGGGACTTCTATTTTTCTTAGATGATGAAAATTGTAATTTTCTTAAGCGCAACATTAGAAGAAATTTAATCGACATTAAAAAAAAGCTTCAGCTAAATCTTTTATATAAGTGTGCTGGATGATCAAGAAAAGAGTGAAACGAGAAAACTTATTACACATGTATAGACTAATCGACTGAAATCAATGATTTGAAATTTGATTGTAGCTGTGATGTTGAGGCTGTTGGTGTTACTAAAACTGGCTTTGCTACATCCCTACTTGCTACATCCCTGCTACATCCCTACTCTGCTACACCCCTACTAGACTGAGTGAGAATTTGCCTGTGATGTCGAGGCTGTTGGTGCTACTGAAACTGGCTTCGCTACATCCCTACTATGTTTTGCGATATTTAGCGACATCACAAATTGGCAAAAATCAGGATTTAGTGAAACCAGGCAGATCTAAAACCAGGATGATCTAAAGTCATCAAAACATGAGATCAATTTGATCAGTACAATAAAATAAGGACCGCTTTTCGGATTAGCTTGGGGAAAGGCTTTTCATAGCGAAAGTCCCAGTGCCTGCAAACAATTCTCAATAACGAAAATAATGTTATTTTATTTCTCAGGTAACGAAAATTCTAATACAACAAGGGGATTTTTTGGATGCATCCAATCTGAGTTGATATTACCAGGATGATATGCTCATTGTGTCAGCGTTCTGCAGCTGATCGACATCGCTCCCCTCTTTTTGATGCATATCGACGGGTTTTAGATCTGTTTGATTTAATAAAATCATTATTTTTACCAGTTTGCAATGTCGAAAAATAAAAAAAAATATTAGCGATGCAGACCCGCCATTTAGCCACATAACAACGCTTAACTCACTCTGGTCGGTCGATTACTCTCATTTCTATAACAAATTTTCTCGCTTCACAATTTTGGGTCACCCGGTAGAATGCATCGGAAATGTTCATGAAATAAATTCCACCTTCAAGTTTGCCTTCCCATGATAGAAAAGCAAAGATTAATTGCAATTAGCGGGTGATGCACGATCGTATATGTCAGCAAACGAAGATTGTTTGTTTGACTCGTCCGGTTGATTGCAATAAAATTTGAATGCATCTATATAAAGATCTTCCTTTCGTCGTAAATGTCTGTACTTCGAAGCATGCAAGCACTTGATTTTCCATGCATAATGCACGAAGCTTCAAATTTAGCAGACATAACGGGAAATGCCAAGAATACATCTTCAAAGTTCTTTTAGAAGTATCACCGCTAAATCTAGCATAGAGGTGAAAATGGATCAAGAAGCCTTTTTAATGCAATTATCAAACAAGGTTACATCCTCCCTTTCAAATGAATACATCCAAATAACGAGTTTCGCAATTCAATGAAGCAGTTTTAGTGATATTAACGGCATGTAAATAAACGAAGAACAAAACAATTGCTTTAAAGGTACTTCTACAAATCGAAAGCGAAACTACTTCCGTAATAAATAATTCACACATCAAATGAATGTAATCACACTCTTCCTCTTGCTGTGAACGCTGAAACTTTGATGTCTTTAAGAAGCGGCTCTTTTTGCAAACAACTATGAATCGTGTGGATATCGACGGCAATTACCAAAATAAAACTTTTATAACATTCTAGAAATATCATCACACATCTGAAAAGCAAAGGCTTAGAGTCCTTTCATCAAAATTTTGGAATCAGTACCGGTTTCTATTTGCTAAGAAAAACTGCACTTTAGCAAGTTCTAGCCACGAGTTAGCATTTGAAAGAAGCTGTTTCCGTATAGGTATCAATGGCATGTAGATACATAAACGAAAAGCTAATTTTTTTTTCTGGAAATACCTTTTTGAATTTGTGAAAACATCCTATCACAAATAACTTTAATGCATTTACACAGAATTCTTCTCTTTGCTGTAAATGCTGAAAACTTTGATGCATTCTAGAACCGGCATTGCTTTGTGAAAGCTGCGAATTGTGCAGATACCGATGGAAAGTGCTTAGAACAATCTATTCACAGTTTGTTCATGTTTGGGTAACGAAGTGAGCGTGCTGACTTGGACACTGCCTTTGGCTTTCAGATCTTAGTTGGTATAGTCTAATGCAATAAACCAATGCATGGTCACTTAAGCTGTTGCGCAACACTCCAAACTTCGGAATTTCATTTATTTCATTAGCTCTGATATTTAATTAACTCTAGAAAATGCTCTACTAGCTCTTTTGGACCCAAAAGTGAGCAGCTATTAATGTGAGCAATCCCCAATTCAGTTTCAAATCCTCGAAATGCTCTTTGGAGTAAGTCTGTTCGGTCAGGCTCCGTGTAAAGGCCAGATGTTTGGCAAGGTATGTCGATTGTTGTAATATTAGCTAATGTTGTATTCAGATTTTCTAAGCAGGTAGGACATTTCCAGTGGAGGTTAGCTGACAAGGTAAGTTGTGTCTATTGACTAGGAGATGCTTTCCCACACTTAATATGGCACCGAAGTTCACAGCTATCACACGTCAAGGCCCTTCGGTTTACAACCATCAAAATTTTGCACACCGAGCAAGGATGCTTGATAGGGCCAGGGTTTAAGTCGATATCTCCTGATAATTGCATTAACACTGTGCTGTTAGTTAAACATTGGAAGGTTAGACTGTAAGTTCTTGCATAGAAATTTATTCTCGAACCAAAGTACATCTTTTTGTTAGGCCCACCAGACCTAGGCCTAAGGTCACTGTTCAGTTTGGCAGTGCTTGCTGCAACAAATCTATTCGAATCTTCAGCATCACTCGATCCCTTTAAAGTTTGATAACATCTACTGATTTTGCTGATGCTACAATTGGCATTTACTTCGATATTTCCAGCATTAACACAAAATAACGTGCACACAATCAGATATAGATAACACGCTACGGATTTCACTCTTGGCGCCATTTTCACCCTAATTCTACTAAATGTAACGAAGCCAACTAAGCTATTTTTAGAAATCAAACATCATAAAAGCAAAAAATTTGAAGCTTTTAAGAAGTTAGCTTGACGTTTCCATTTGAATGTCAAAGCCATTTTAGCATATTTTAACAGGGAAAGATGATCCAACATGCAACACGCCTTTAACGATCAACCTACATACCTTGCTGTATCGATTTCGCTCGAAGGAACTGTTTTGAGACATTAAAAAACCCTATCTATTTGCTGAAAGCATCCATCGAGTGAGTGAATTCAAATTAAAACGTTCGACGGAGCAACTGAAGAAAGTATGAGGTCGATAATAAATAAGGACTTTCCAAAGGCTGACTTAAACTTTAAAATATCATTAGTAAAATCAGGTGATCCAATAACAAAATAGTAGCGAGTGGTATGTTTAGGGAGGAGAATAACTTCAAAACTTAGCGATCACGTTCAGCCCACATTTTTCTAGTCATAGAAAATGAAACTCAATGCATCACCAATTTTGGAACCATGGGTATGGGTCTATCCTTAACATTTTTTCACTTTTGTCTCATTTTCATTATCGAAATTCAAGCTATTGACTATTTTGCAAAATATCAACGATAGCAAAAACATCAGCATGCCTAGAAATACCAGGTACTCAATATGACTACCGAACTAATGTCATATGTGTACGCTAGGAAACCTAGAAAGAACTCCCAGGAGCTTTCAGGCCACGTGCCTTCATTTGGCAAACAAGCTCTCCTATGCTATATGATACTATTATGATAGGAAACTTTTATTCAATAGCATCTTTCTCTTCCCTACCATTTCAATAACCATGGTTTTGACATGAAAATAAAGTTGCTAGAAGTTTCAGGAAGACGACATTCTCCTTTTTTGCAGGCTTAGAGCATAAAAGTGCTCGAAGTTGGATTCCACTCATCACATACCTTTAGTCTACTGCTTTCGTTATGATTTAGTATCTTGATAAATTTGTTGCAAAATTGTTGTTCCTGTGAGATTCTAAGTACGTAATGGTCGGTTACGAGGGGAAAAAGTAATTTGCTTCCCGTTGTTGTTCCTGACTTCTATTATAAATGCTGTTGTTTGCGTAGAAGTCGCGTGTCTTTTTCACAATGCACCAAGACAACAGGAGGGTGAATCAAATTTGAAATGTTGAGAAAGCAAGGCATACCTATTCCAACGACATTTTCTGCTCGTTCTTGACTGAGGTCGAAAAATGACTGCTTCGCTTCTTCTTTCAAAAACTTTGCATATTTAGTAGAAAAGTCTTGCCTTGGCAGTTGATAAAATAGTTCTCTGGCACGATACTTTGCGCCATCTTGTCGGGTCTTTGGAATTTTCTCGGCTGGCAGTTGGTCCATGAAGTTTGCAATCTATAAGGACACGATATAATACTTCTTTGGCACCGTAGATTGAAAACATGCTAGCTCAATTCGAAATTCCTATTAAATGGCAAAAGCCAAGCCATGAAGTGTGAAATCTCGGCTATGACATAAAATAAATGGACATAGGAGCATGGACCAGAATTGAGTATTGTACTTGACACAATTTAACTTGGATTAATACAATTATGGGAAATTTCTGTTCCTTGGAAGTTCTCCATAATAAGTTTCTAATAAAGTATTGATGCAAAAAGCAACAACTACGCTCTCTAATATCCTCTCTAAGTAGGATACATTTTGGTATAGCTTGTGGGAAAGAGTCTCCCGGGTATCCAGCAACAGGGGATTTTAAAATCTTAAGAGTTATCTTGATTTGTTTCAAATCTGCCTCAGTTACAATAAAAAACTTTTATGATACTTAATATCTGATCGTTTGTCAACAAACAACATTTTCCACTTTTATTCTAAAAAACTATTAAAGCTTAAACAATATATGGTATCGAATAAAATAACACTATTGTACATGTGACATTTTGAATGTGAAATAGCTCACCCCTGCAGATCTAAGTCCTCTTGGGACCCACATATACCCTTCAGACTTTGCCGTATCATATTCGGATGAAAATGGTGGCATTGTTTCTTCCATGCAGATTCTGTCGAAAGGATGGAAGCCAGCACTTTGCGGAAGATCATGCTCCCATAATCCACATCTGCAGTTTCCACAGCCTCTCCTGTAAAGTTAAACATACGGCTGTTAGCTACCATATTCCCTTATTTGAAAATTAGCGGTGCATGAAATTAACGCAAATTTGCCAAATCCACGTTAATTTTAGTTGCGGATATTTAAATTAGCTTAGTTTCTAGCAGCGTTAATTCCTATAATAAAGTAGACATCATGCACATAGATAAAAGGGATGGGTATTTCGCAATGAAGACATACGTAGAAAAGCAAGCAGTTCATTCCAAGGGCAAACATTTCACACCATAAATTTCAAAGTATTGCGAAAATTCGACGCCTATGCTGACAGACATACTAATTCACGCAGAAACTGCAGATGTCCACAAATCGGATGTTTTGCTAAAAATTAGCTTACGTTTGTTTTTAAAGGGAATCTAAGCGTACAAAAGTGGCCCAAGCCACTTGCAGTCAATTCTAGCCTATCAGATATCAGTATTTCCTGTTGACGTAGGTCGGTTACCCAAATATGGTCTTTGCACGTCTAGTTTTTATCAAAGGCTTGTATATACTTAGATTCCCTTCAAAACAAGGTCTTACAGTGAAACGTATCGCATTTTGTAAATGAAGGGAATTCTGCAGCAAACTTAGTCCTGATAACAGTTGCTATTAGGCCGCAATAGATAAGAAAATAAAACTCCCAAATAAAAGGGGAAAACGAGATAATTTTGCCATTTAAATTTATATGTATTGTTGCACCATATTTTTGGCGTAAGATTGTTAGTTAGATCGATGTTAAAAGCTCAAAGATTTGACCAACGAATGTTCGGCAATTTTCGAGTTGCTATTCCTTTGAAGGCAGCACTAAGTCACCGCGTACGTTTCTACCATTTCAATAAAACGTGAAACTTTTTGAGAAATCGTTAACATGTCATTATGTTACCGATCTCTAAATTTTCTATTTGAATATTAGTATCAAGGACCAAATAAATTTAATAGATAATCATTATATTATCAATTCGGGAGGAACACGACGAAATTACGGCATGAAAAACCACCTTTTGAGCGATAATGTGTCACACAATATCGTATTTTAGCCAAAAAGTTGTCTTGTGATTTCATATGAAAGTTAGAGTCCTAAGTGATATAGCAGCTTTGTCAATTCAATTTGATCATAATTTCTAGCATTTCGGTCGGAGTATATCTCATAACCAGGTAGCTTGTGAAAGCAGTATAGCAATATATCTAAAATCAATTTGATCTTTGACAACACAGCACACAAAGACATTATCATAATCCTTAATATAATCCTATTTGATAATGTTATTACTACCTATTACTATCATTATCATTGCTGATGTCCATGGTTCATGATAGTCTTGGTATTAAATAATCTAACCGAAATATGCCTTGAAAACCGGTCCAACAAATTCCTTGGTTTTAAGAACCATTTAAGTGTCCTGGCAGTTCCTAAAAGTGCTGATTTTTGTAGTAGTTCTACTCTTGCCCTATTCAGGGCAGGGGGGCGTTTTTCACCCCCCCCCCCCTACCAAACTTTGATATATTGCGCTAAAACGACAGCAGATATAACAACCCAGTCTTGGCGACTTTTAGTCAAATTTAATAGGCAATTAAATTTTTGATATTTCATTGTTCTGACTTTCATCATGTGACCACAGTAACACCATATTNAACCAGGTAGCTGGTGAAAGCACTATAGCAATATATCTAAAATCAATTTGATCTTTGACAACACAGCACACAAAGACATTATCATAATCCTTAATATAATCCTATTTGATAATGTTATTACTACCTATTACTATCATTATCATTGCTGATGTCCATGGTTCGTGATAGTCTTGGTATTAAATAATCTAACCGAAATATGCCTTGAAACCCGGTCCAACAAATTCCTTGGTTTCAAGAACCATTTAAGTGTCCTGGCAGTTCCTAAAAGTGCTGATTTTGTAGTAGTTCTACTCTTGTCGTAGCTCCGATTTCTTTTAAGTATCCATTCAAGCTTTTTGGTATGGTGCCGAGTTCTCCAATGACGATAGGTATAACTTTAGCGTTGACCTTTCATAATGAGCGGATTTCTCTAGCCAGATCCTGATATTTATTTGTCTATCTTCTCCTCCTGCTTTGCTAGAATCCTTGCATCTCCTGGTGTTGCCACATCGAATATTTGACAGCTCTTGGTTTCTTTGTTAATCACAATATGTCGGCTCTTCTGGCTGTTATTATTATTGTTATTGATTATGATGACGATGATGACGATGATGATGATGATGATAACGGTTTTATTATTATTAATAGTATTAGCATTATTATTAGTGGGGTTACAGGACTTAACTGGGAAGAACAATTTAAAACTGTCAAAGGGAAAGTTCCTGGAGGACTTACATCTTTAAAAAAGTTCGAAAACATCCTCCCACAATCTCGGTTAAGAAATGTATACCGTGCTCTTATAGAAAGTCATATGCGATATGCAGACGTTATTTGGGGCAGCCTCTCAAATTCAAGAAAGGAATCCCTTCAACATCTTCAAGACAGAGCCATCTCCATGATCGGTACGTCCAGGATAAAAGACGAATGGTCAAATAACATCCAAGATGTCGAACAACTTATCAAGTTTGATCGTGCAGTTATGGCCTATAAGACCATGAACAGACTCTGCCCAAAAAATCTCTGGAATACATTTCAACAAAGATCCCAATACTCCAGTTATAACACGTGATTCTGTAGAGATCTCCAGATTCCCAGGTACAATCTAGAGTATGCCAAAAAAGGATTTTGCTATTCAGCTCTTAAGGTCTGGAATAAAATCCCAATAAGTATCAGGGAGCTTCCTGCCTTGTGCCAATTTAACCCTATGAAGCCTAGGGTTTTTGATGCTCTAGGAAGACTAGGGGGGGCTGATTCGGCCCCCTTATTTTATTTCTGTTCTGTACAACATAGAGCCATGAAACTTGGCATGTGTATAGTACACCATGAGATCAACCCAAAAATGGAATCTATTTTTAGATTTGTCACGTGACCTGCTCATGACGTCACAATGTTACGTTTTCAAAATCATAAGGGTTCAGTACTAAAAATTTCCAATCGCTGATTACCAGAAAACGAAAAGCAGTAAGGATATCAGTTCAATTTGTATGTATTTTGTCGTCAAATTGCATTTGCTTTGCAAAGAAAAATTTATTCAAACATGATGACGTCATCACAAAGGTTCAAAGAATGTGCGCATGCGCATTGCATAAATACGGTGATTTACTGGTCCAAATTTCAAAATAAGTAGTCAGTTCGATAGAGCATCAAAAATAGGTTATACTCCTAGCTTCGCATCAATTTCTCAAGTTCCCTGTAGATTTTATTAGGGTTTATTTAAAATTTGCGGTTGACTTCTTTTGAAATTGAATTGTGTTTACCCCCGGGAATGAATTTAATTTTTCTAAAAAATATATTTTTGGGTGTAAGAAAGATAAAAAGTAACAGTCAAAAAGTTAGAGAGTGGTAAGTGCAGTCAGTACGGATATACAGCAGAAAAGCTGCTAGGGGGGGCTGATTTGCCCCCCCCCCCTAGGCTTGATTGGGTTAAAAAGAAACTAAAAGCACATTTGATGAGTTGAAAACCAATTAAAACATAAACACCCTGAAAGAACATGCGTGTGTGGTCAGGCTAGAATCATTGTTTGTTTGTTTATATATGATCTTACTTTATGAAACTGTAAATTGTGTGTGTTAGTAGTAGCGCTGAAGGGACATTGTGTACAAAGAATTTAAAATGAAAACAATCAAAGTCTGGGGGAGAGGAGCAAAATAGTCAGGCGGAGAAGCAAAGTCAGGCGAAGGAGCAAAACATGGGACAAAACATGTCTCTTTGGTCATGTCCTTACGGACGAGCCACAAAAATGTTGTTTCAAGAAGTTGGTTCGGAAAGCGCAAGATGAATTAGTTAACATCTCTGAGTGGACGAGACTGAATAAATTGAGTGCCAATCCAAAAAAACAGAATACATGTTTATGCCCCCCCCCTCATAGAAGTAACAAGATCAGAGCAAGAACCACTCAAATTAAATGGCTCAGAAATAAAAGGAGTAAAAGTAACAAAATCATTGCGAGTAATCGTAGATCAAGAGCTCAATTGAGGTGAGGGGGGGGGGGGGGGCAATTCAAAGCTGTCAGAGCGAAAGTATGTGGGGCCTTGCTTCTTAAAAAAAGCTGAAAAACATTATTGCACAATCTCATCTCAGCAATGTTCATCGTGCCCTTATAGAAAGTCATACAAGATATGCGGATGTCATCTGGGGAAGTCTATTTAACGCCAAGATAGAGTCATTACAGCGTTTTCAAGAAAGAGCCATTTTTATTATTTACACTACCATTATAAAGGATGACTGGTCAAAAAATTTCTTAAGACCTCAACAACTGGCTACGTTTGATCGATCAGTTATGACATATAAGATCATGAACAGACTATGTCCTCAAAATGTTTCGAATAATTTTCAAAGGAGATCTCATTATTCTAACTACAATACCGGGTTTTGCGAGGATCTTCAAACCCCAAAGTATAACCTACCGGGTGTGCTAAAAAAACCATCCACTTTTGACAGGCCACGATNAAGGATGACTGGTCGAAAAAGTTCTTAAGACCTCAACAACTGGCTAAGTTTGATCGATCAGTTATGACATATAAGATCATGAACAGACTATGTCCTCAAAATCTTTCGAATAATTTTCAAAGGAGATCTCATTATTCTAACTACAATACCGGGTTTTGCGAGGATCTTCAAACCCCAAAGTATAACCTACCGGGTGTGCTAAAAAAACTATCCACTTTTGACAGGCCACGATAAATCTTACACTAGACCGATTTTGAAGATTTATGACCCAATCTTGATCTAAAATCCAGAAGTAGATTCTGAGAGTTTTTGTAAATTTTTAGTCTTCTGCTTCTGGAGCTATAAGCAAGTTTCTTAAAATTTCCGGTCTCAAAAATACTGAAAACGATCAAAAGTCATCGATCAAATTTTCTAAAGACTCGACATGAATGGACAAAGAGGAAACTTTTTCATGGTGATTTGGGGGATTTGGAAATCGACTAGTTATATTCTGCAGCACGAGTGTTAGTTCAACAACCGCCCTGTTGCAAAATTCTGAAGTAGTTGCAATGACGCGCCAAGCCAAAAACCGTTGCCCGCATAACAACTCAACGAGAGTCTATGCTTGTTTGACCTCATGGAGCTTCATTGTTCGTCTTTTTAACTCCCTAGATACAGGAATGCAGCACCTACTACATGCACGAAAGTATTAAATTAATGAAATTACAAAGAGAACGAAATTTCTTTGTATGATTGAAAGTAATGTTACATTTCTCCCAACATTGAGCAAACGCTCGTGTGGCAAAGTATAACTGGTCGATTTCTAAACTCCCAAATTACAATGAAAAAGTTTTCCCATTCACGCCGAGTCTGTACAAAATCTGATCGACGTTTTTTGATCGTTTTCGGAGTTTTCGAGAACAACAATTTAAAGGCACTCGCTTATAGCTCAAGAAACAGAAGACTAAACATTCACAAAAAGCCTCAGAATCTAATTCTGGATTTTAGCTAAAGATTAAGTCATAAATCTTAAAAATCAGTCCAGTGTACGATTTATCGTGGCCTGCCAAAAGTTGATAGATTTTTTGGGCGCACCCGGTAGAATATTCCAAAAAGAGATTTTCTTACACAGCTTTAAAGGCTTAGAATGATATTCATGTACTAAGTAAAAAAAAAACAGTTAAAAGAAAGTGAAAAGGTCATTTGACGAGCTGCAAATCAATATAAAAACGACCCCCTGGAAGAACAGCATTAACTTTTGAAGGAAAAGCTTTAATATTGTTTTCAACACGGATTGTAAATTAGTTCATATTTATCTGTTCGTAACTTATTTAGCTGAAGGTTTTCCGTGTGAAAATAATAATAAAAAAAAAAAAATGAAAACGTTTCTCCAGAACATATTGCGCTTCGCTTCGCGGCGCTGCGCAGCAATTAAAGTTTGACTTCGGATTTCCTTGCGAGGACACTTTGACAAATGGCGCAATTATCTTAGTACAGCTCAACTAGCCACAAAACAGGTGTAGACAAATTTTAAAATGTCTTATCTCTTTGCGGTTCCATGGTTTAAAGATATACCTATATTTGAAAGCAGTTTCTTCAAATTATTAGGTACTTTACTTTTAAAACTGATTAAATCCCTAAAGTTTGTCAGTGGTGGCTGTAGTTTCGTTCATGGTAAATACCTGCCCACAGCTGCAATTTTAGAAATATTTAGTATTTTTTTCTTTTTTTCTTTGTGTGTGTGTCTCTCTCCTCTCTCTGGGTCTTTTAACGTCATCCTCTAAATCTTCTCATGGCTTATTATTTCCTTTCTTCTTCCTAAAAATCCAACAGGTCAGGAACAACGGCGGACTGTTTCAAAAGTGGAGGAGCTAATAGGTATTTGTAGCCCTTCAGAAGAACAAATAAATATAATTAAATGAAAATACGAAAGAACCGCTTAAGTTTCAGGGGTTTTAGCCCCACCACTCAGCAAGACTCAGTGGTCCTTGTAGGTTCTGTTTTTTTATTCAATGTTTATATATATATGTACTTACAGGCTGATGTGCTAGATCACATTCCTGGAGGTTTGTCCTGTATTCCCATGAATTTCGTTTATTTGATATAATTTACCATCCCTGAATAGTATCTGACAATTGTCCTTACATCTACTTACTGTTAGTTCTGATATTTGTTATTTGTTATTTAGTTGTTTGTCTTTAAATTGTATCTTTGTTGTGTATTTTGAATGAATAGACAAAAATCACCTCGGGTTTCCAGAATTATATTGGGTTTCCAGAACTTCTATTGTTTATGCACTTATTTTAGGTAACTCCACTTTCAGCAATACCACCTCGCTTACAGTTGCACTTTTCTCGACAACAGAGCCTACAGTACAACCAAAAACTCTGTAGAGTAAAATTGTCGGTGGTCATAGACAACCTGGTTCCCAAGGGTATCTGTTGTAAGTCTACCGGGTGTCCCAAAAAAGTATACAGATTTGGTCAACCCTAACGATCAGAATTTAGCATGAATCAAGCCAAAATCGTTTTTAAAACATTACTCAATAGTTAACTTAAACATAGATAACTCATTTGTCGACATTGGTGCTTTGAGGGTAGATATATTAATCTTTGGCGTTTTGGCCTAAGCAAATTCTTAAAGCACAGCGAATAAGTCAAAAATAGACTTGAAAAATTTGAACCAGGAGGAGAACAATTAAAACCTGCACAACAAATGCGTTTCACCAAATATAATTTACGTGACGCTTACCATCAAGGGAGCTCTGAAGTAAACTTTAACATTTTAAGTGAAACAAATTGTGAATATTGCTTAGGCCAAAACACCAAAGCTCTGGTTTGGAGGTGGAGGCAAATTTGTCCTTTGAAGATTTATATCTCTACCATCAAAGCACTAATGTCAACAAACAAGGTATCTTTGTTCAAGTTAACTACCGAGTAATGTTTTAAAAATGGTTTCGAATTGATTCATGCTAAATTCTGATCGTTAGGGTTGACCAAATCTGTATACTTTTTTGGGACACCCGGTAGGCTAGCGCTAAACAGATACCCTTGGGACGTGTTGTCAAATTTTGGCAGATTTTGGCTTGAATAATTAGACTAATTTTTAGCATAATTAGGCAGACATCGGGTACTTTCAAATCCCATATTCGACATTTCGAAATAGATATTCCATGATTCGGACACCACTCATTATTGTGATATTAAGCCGTTCGAACGTTCTTTAAATCGACTGAACGCAACTTCATCATGGTGAGAAATTTATTTTATTTTGAAAGGAGCCAATCAAACAGCATAATAGCCTAACAGGATCCAGGGTCAATGTAGGCGTTGCAGTTTACGGAAAACCTTCATTGACACTGGGTACGAAGTTGAGAACTACCATTATATTGCAAAATACTGCAAGCTAGGTATCAATTAAAAGAATGTCGCAAGCGTTCTGAAATTTTGTTCAATTAAAGGGGGCTTAGTCCCTTGGAAACTACTTAAAAGTTCTTTCTATCGATTTTGGAAACATGATGTCTTCTTTTTAGGAATCTGCAAGCAGCATAGAATATAATCATTGCTTTTTTTCTGTGAGCTCTGTGAATAGCTGGAAGATATTTCCATCAAATTTCCTTAAGAATGTATAGGAAAAAAATCTGGTCCAATTTGGCACGCACAACACTTAAGCAAGTGGCTCTTTGCTAAATCTGACTTCATATTAATATTTGCGAATCCCTGCACTTTCGATTGATGCACAGGAGATCTGAAAAATTCACGAAACAAGAAATCCTAAAAGTCCCAGGAGACTAAACCCCCTCAAGTAACAAAAATGTTATAATGCTTGCAAGAATCAAGTTCCACTCACTAAGTTCCTTTGAATGATACCTAGTGTGCAGTTTTTTGCGGTAGTTCCATGGCCAAAAGCAGTTTTACTCTGCATAGTTTTTTGTTGTAATTTACTGGCTTTTCCATCTTCATTTAGTCTCGCTTGAATTCTCATGAAAATTGCATTTGAGGATATTCATGTCCTGACAGCCAACTGTGAAATTTTAACTTTGAAGTTTGATTCGTTCAAACTACTAGAAACAGGCGGCTAGCCTAAAACCGCAGGTCATGCAGTGAATACTCATGTAGAAAGCAATGAATGCCCAACATTGGTGGGCATTGATTGTAATCAAGCACCACTTGACGTATCTGAGACTGTGACACTTTGGAAGTAAAGTTTGGATTATCGTACTCGTACTTTCAAAAATCAGTAGGCTGCAAGCTTAAAGCATGTACGTCCATGGCCGCTAGTTTCGACCTGCTTCATTGAACCTGCATTTTATCAACCTGCATGCCTGCGTTTTACACTAGCCGAGAAATATGTGCTATGTAGGAATTAAGAAAATAAATGTACAGAGCATATTGAAGTTGAAGGAGCGGAAAGCCAGCGCAGTTAACAAAACAGTTTTTGTGAACACAAGTGTTCAGCTNTTTGTGGGCATTGATTGTAATCAAGCACCACTTGACGTATCTGAGACTGTGACACTTTGGAAGTAAAGTTTGGATCATCGTACTCGTACTTTCAAAAATCAGTAGGCTGCAAGCCTAAAGCATGTACGTCCATGGCCGCGCGCATGGCCGCTAGTTTCGACCTGCTTCATTGAACCTGCATTTTATCAACCTGCATGCCTGCGTTTTACACTAGCCGAGAAATATGTGCTATGTAGGAATTAAGAAAATAAATGTACAGAGCATATTGAAGTTGAAGGAGCGGAAAGCCAGCACAGTTAACAAAACAGTTTTTGTGAACACAAGTGTTCAGCTTACACTCCTTCCAAGAAAGATGCTTCAAATGTGGTTTCATGAATTTTTGGTTCCGGATTCGAGTTCGGCGCTGGGGCATTGCACAATCGGTCAAGAGTGCCAAAACCCCCAACACAAATTCCATCGAAAAGCAGTCTATTATATTTTCTTATAACTTTCGATATATTGCTGATGACGTTGCAAACAAATTTGTAATTTTCTTGCATTTCTAGGTACCAGAAAAATTTATGAAAGCCGAGAAAAGTCAACTGATGGATTTTGTCCTTCACGAAAAGCAAATTTGCCAAACGATTCAAATACCTTTTTCTAGGAAACTTGGCTAGTTGAACAAGTTCGATTTCAATTTCTCCTTTTGGTTAAGCTTCTGTGAAATTTTGCTATGTCAGATTTCAAAGGAATATTGTTCATAATTTTATATCATTTTTCACAATTTGGCGCAAACAAATGATAAAATTTGATAAATTGTGAACTCATTGCAGTTGTAGAACTCTCAAGGTTCATCGGGGTCCAAACTGTGAAATTCGCAGTTTTCTCCTCGTTGCCGCAGCTCTATCAAACAATTTAGTAATTTTCATGGTATTCATTTTTTATTATCTTAAGGACGAATTTGAAGGAAAATGTCAATTTTCCAAAAAGATGTTAATGAAGACGATGTTCGTCCTGATACGTTTAACACCTGTTGGGGTAATTGTCATTAAATTTCTGCACGTTTTAGGGAATTGCCCGCTGAACGAGTGATCTGACCCACTGTGCGTTGGTCTGTGTGCAATTTTTCATGAATGCTGTGTCTGGGGTACTGGTTCTATGGGTATTTCCGAATTTTGATTTTGCAGGGGGTTTCGCCCTGAAATTCGTTTGGAATGTAACTATATACCCCGGGCCGTTTTCACGGTCAACTCCTTTGTGCTAACTTCAGTTTTACATCTTCGTGGTACAGGTATTGTGGACGCTGTTCGTGTGTGGGGTTGCGCATGGGCTGGGATTTTGGTGCTGGATCCGGGTCTGGAGCCAAACAAATTGTATCATATAGTTTTCTTACAAACATCCCTGGTGGTTGAGTTTTGTTAAAGTGGTGCATTGTGAAGTAGCTTACCATTATGTAAAGGCCGCCGGGTAGACATAGCCCTTTGCTCCCCGTGGAATCGTTTTAGTAATATCGTATAGTAATGTGTAAGTAGCGTAGTTGTGAGGTGTAAGTAATATGTGTTGTGAATGTTTTATTGGAATGCACAAAAAAGAGCGAGAAAAAGAAAGAAGCTTGCGACTAAATATCAGAGATACCTAACTTGGGTTTATCACTTCTTCAATTGGGGCACAAAAGTATTAGGACGATCGATTCGATTAAAAATAACGTCTAAAAGTCCTATAATCCATCGGCCTCGTAAAACAAACAGGTTTCTCTCCAACCCAGACCTCACATCAAACAGCTTTGGCGGAGAAATTTTCGTCATTTTCTTTTCTGTTTATGGGAACCCAAAAGTTGGCTTGATGTAAATTTGTTGGTGACATAAAAGGTAGAAACCTCGAAGTGCTGGTTTCAATTTAAACGGGCAAAATTGACAATATAGCTGGTCGAAATGTGACTCGGGCAATATCTTTTGATTGAAGGGAAAATTGGTTAAATGGCTTTATTTTATACAGCTTGTTTATAATTTTTACCTTCGAACGAAAATTTGAAGGATGCTATACAAATTTGGAGAGATCCGAGAGGGAAGTCAAAATTGCGTCGAGGAGGTTAGTTCTTACCAAGCTTTAAAATCTGACTTGTTTTTATTTCTGCCTCATAATATTCTTCAGTAGAAGATTTTGGCGTCTTGCTTTATCAAATATGAGCTTGTAAAAAGAACGAGCTCCGAATTCCTTTAAATTTCCGAGATTTAAGACACTTCAAAATAAGATCACCATTTCGATGATTTCGTCTCGTGATTCACCACAATATTTACACCACTAAAAATTTTGGCTTCTGGTAAGCAGAGAAAGAAATGATGAAGATCTTCCCGCCAAAACTGTTTAATTTAATGTGTTATGAGGGTAATGTGTAATATCGACGCCATTTTGAATCGATCGTTCTAATACTTATGAGCACTGAGTGTACTAATGCACATATTTGGTGATAGGATCCAGGCGGCAGTCCAGTAACATATGTAACTAAAAGTAACTCCCAAGATTGAAAAAATTTCTCAAAAACTTTACAAAAGTCAGATTTTGATGAAATTTACATTGCATCAAGTATCAATAAAAGACGGCTATTGAGAAAACATTATTAAATTATCAGCTGCAATTACGAGAAATGAAGTCACAAAATCATCAACGATAATCACCAAACGTAATTTTTGATCCGTTGATTCACTAATTTGCAAAAAACCTTCTTCCTAATTTCTGGTGGCAACAAACAGGACTTTTAAATTGATCTTTTTAATGTCAAAAAAATGAATGTTATTTTTTAGTATGATACCATAACACGGGGCAGTAAAAATGCTTCTAGCTATGCCATTTACAGCCAACGCTTTTCAATACCCGTCATTCTGTAGCAGTATCTGGTAATGTTACGATATTTTTCTGGAAAAAGATACGAGTTGCAGTGGAAACTATGCAGTGAAAAGTTTGAGAAAAATTCCTCGTAATACATACTCTGTGACGTTTGGGTTATAGACCTGGCCAGAACGGGTCATTTCTTGGTTCATTTTGTTGCAGTGATTTTTGGGCCCATCCTTTTCCACAACATCATCTGTTGTAAAACCGGTTATTGATTTTCGTTCAAACGTGTCTCTTATGTTGTTGTTGGTGCAGTATAACTTGAACTAAAATCTTGCATTCATAAAGTGTTTTTTTAATTTTCCATCTTGGGGGTTGCCTTTTTGGCCCACCAAATGTATATGGAGTGCAAGAAAAGGAAATAGTAGAAATTTGAACAGGAAATTTCTGGCATTCTTAGATCAGCTTAAAATGTGTTAAGATGTTGTTTATCTCTCCATGAATTCCATGTCAATTTACTTTTGTTGTCTTTTGAGGTTCCTTTTCCTTTCTGAAGCTTTCGCGAACAATTAGTGCTGGAGGAGAACAACTTAACCTTCATCCTCGCGCTTCGTCAGTTTTCACAACGGATTTCAAGAATTACAAAGAACAATCACTGGAAATGATAGAAGGGACATAAAAATAATGAGAGAATACATAGAGTACACACAACGTTACCTCCAAGGATGTCTTGAAAACCCTGGGCAGCCATCTCTGCAATTAAGACACGATGTTCCCTCGAGGCCTTCATATTCAAATCCTTGAAACTGAAAAACAAAAGAGGGTTTCACTTTAGTCATGACAGGCATCAAAAGTCTCAATTGTGAAATTGGATTGTAAAGGGTTGACAACGCTCACATTTTGTTTCAAGCAAGGAATTTCTTACACTGCTTCTCTTCTTAGCATATCATTTTAACTTTACATCTTCAAGTTTGTATATTGAAGAATGGCATAGTATTATTTGTCAAATTCCATCAACATTTCCAAAGCAAGATAGTTTTAAAGGGGACAAGAACATCATTATCTCCTGCCAACAGTCAGTAGTTTTGAGAGAGAAGGAGGCGACGAGGGGGTAACTATCTTTCATATGAATCAACAAATATAGACGATCTGAACCAATTTNAGAAAACTGACCAGGATCATATTGTCAAGCACCTTGCTCGTTTTAAAACAAGTAGCAAGAGATTGGAGGCGAAAAGCAAGATTCAATTTTTCGAACATGTGATTTCTGCAGTAGTTAAATAACTATAGTATATACTATTACAACGCCTGAATTTTACGTTTTTTTTCCAAACATTGTATTTGAAGACGCTAAAAAGAGGTGAGTTAGTTTCAATGAGAGGGGCAATTTTTTGTCAAAAAGATTATTTGTTTCAAGAAGTATTAAGTGTCTTTGTTCCGAAAACATCTAAAACTGCTGTATTTCAAACTGAAAAGTGAAAGAATACATCACTGCACAAAACTTGATTCATAACTGCACATTTTCGATTCATTACTGCATAAATTGGTCATCACTTCACCTAAAATTAATCCTCGTTACAGTCTGAAAGTCTCGTAACAATAATGTTCCGATGTAAATTTGCCGACAAATGCTAGTTCGAGCTTCATTTGCTGACAGCCATTTTTCCAGGGGGGGTGTCGCACCCCCCACAACCCCCTATTCGTGACGGCCCTGTATACATGACTTTACAAACACGAGAGCCCCGTAAAGTATTGTTCTGAGTCACGAGTGTTACAAACAGTCGTATTGATATTCTTACTAAGAGCCCCCCCCCATAGTACCCCTGGATAACGGATTCACGAGTCAATTTTTCGTTTTTCACGCAATCACGGACCATAAAACAGCATTTTCACGATCACGTTGCAAAAACTTAAGAATGCTGTAGTCTGGTTTGTGTTTTTATTTGAATAACTGGCAAATACACTGCTTAGCTTTGAAATCAAATCATTGCCAAGAACTTGTGATCTTCGGTTTGTGATTAACTTGAAAATACGCAAGAAAGTAAGAAAAGTTTATATTGCTGTTCAAGATGCATCAATCAATCACGTGCCTTTAAAAGTCCATTTCACGAAATAATGACCAAATTGTTAACAAACCACGCTGCACGAAGGAGTCTCTTATCAGGAATTCACGAGCCAATAATATCAAAATCACGGAATCACGCGGGTAAATTAGCCAAATAACGCTTCACATACAAATATGGGGGGGGGGCCCTTTACTAACACAAAGTAAGGCGATGTCCTTGATTCATCAATAGCATTTTTGCATAACTTTGACATGGAATGTCAAAGCAATTTTTTAAACTATTATTCCTAAAAAGGGTGTTTCTCCCATTTTCGGAGAGCCTGAAGGGTGTGGTCACTGAACAAATTTTCTTGGGGGCTCCCCCTTAGCGTCTGATCCCATAAATCACTCTAGGGCCCGAGCTAGCTCTTGACCACCCTGGTCTCTGTTGTTCAGCAATATCGCCTATACTAGCCTGACATCCAATGTGAAACCAGCTAAAGTATGTATCAGTAAAAGTCGTTTATGTGTATGTAGTTTTGGTAGTCATATATTTAGTTGTAACTTAGTTGTATGTACTTTATGTAATGGCCTTGGGGTAGTCATGATCTTTTGCTCCCGGGGTATTGTCCTTGTAGTGTTGTAAAGTACGTGGTGTGTTAATTCGTTTTTTGTAAAATGTTTATACTAAATAAATAGAAAGAACTCCCTGACCCATCCCAACAAAGCTCAAATACGACAGCACCCCCTGATATCAAGTAGCAAATAAATGAATGTTTGCTTTAGATAGATGGGCTATCCCTTGATAGATAGGCTTTCCCTTACAATGGCCAGTGCATGCTCCAGTCTCACCTGGTCTTATGCTCAGATTGGTCTCCCTTCCCCTGTGGTTGCTGCTGTAGTATTTATCACATATTTCTATCCTTTAAGAGAGGGGAGAAGCCCAAGTGGAATGTACACTGTGTGCCTTTCTTGTGTTCTATTGTTATTTCCATTGTTTAAAGTGAGTCTACGTGCTGATACCTGATTTGTAGAATGATAAAAAGTCATAATAAACCATGCATTGGCCTTGTGTATCTAAGGCGCAGATCGCAAATGGGAAATATCTTACACAAGAATATGTGGACATCTCCTGTGACGGGCATGCCCCTTCAAATTATACGGGGATTGGGAAGCAATCACAATCTAGCCAACTGGGTCCGTCTGCCCTTGCCTCTCGTATGTCGCTGTGGCAATGCCACTAACCCTTTTTGGCACAATACTTCAAATCCATTAGGGCAATTCCAAGTAATGGACTTTACACTCAAGAGAAAATTTGACCCTACTTTTAAACTTGGAATATTTCTAATTATCATGATCACTATGGAAAAGCTACCACAGTTGGCGAAGTTGTTATACATTAAATGCAAACAATTTTAGACAAATAAACTTTTGAATGAACATTTTCGGAAAAACATTACAATCCTTTGAATGTTTTTAGAGAAATCTCAGATAGCTATAAACAATCTATTTACAGCTGTGGCAGCACCAATGGGGGGGGGGGACTATTTCCTGTTTTTCACAAAGGATGGTTTCCCACCAGTTCATTTTAAGTTACAGCTTCTGATTTTTGAAAACAAATATGACTTCTACCTTCCACAAGGTGATACAAAGGAGAGCAAGCAGCTATAGAATACCCCAATATTTTGCCTGCCCCCAGTATTTCAATACTGACCCCTAAATATTGAGTATTATGCTAGTTTACTAGTTTACGTTTATTGCATTAATCTATTAAGAGAGGAAAATTAAAGTACAGGGTGTACAAATGATTTGATGGGTCACTGTAATAAATTGCGCCGAATTGCATGATTCTCCCTTTTCAGATTAATGGACCCCAAATATTGATTTGATGTAAGATTTCAGACCTGAAATATTGGCACGGATTTAATCAGGCATCATTAAAAGTATTCTGTGCCTGCGAGCAAATGACTGGGAAAAATGTGCCTGCAATCAAATCACTCTGAGTAAAGCAAAGATACCAGCAACAAATGTGAAATGATATTTTGTGCCTGCGAGCAGGGCTCGCGCACATTAATGAGGTCTGGCCCCCATATTGAAAGTTCAGGAGTACCCCTGGGTCCATCCCAGCTCGACAGGGGCACACTTGGCTAATTGCTTTTGAGTGACAATGAACGATTCAAAGCAATATCTGGATAAAAACCCCTGGGTTACCCCTACAAATTTGATTGTTGTGGTTTTCAGCATCAAATTTATAACCAACTCCTCTCAAATGTCCAGCTTTTGCAGCTTAAAATGTAAATTTCGCCAACACATTTGATATTTGAATCATTACTGTATATCAAATCTTCGGATCTAATTTCTATTCTGGGTCAAATTATTCCCCACCCCTGGGGGGGTTGGGTCATAGCTGGGTATTGATTTGACTTTGAGCATTAGGTCCCTTTTGGTCGCATGTACCCTGTACCTAAATTATACCTAAATAGCCCTCTGGGAGGCCTGCTGGTCTAACCTGTCATCACCATTCATTATCACTTGCTGCAAGCCAAGCTTCAAAGAGGTAGACTAAGCAACATTCTTTAGGGTCCTCATGATGACACACCTACTTGAAAATGTAACTTTTGTTCAAATGAAATAGGAACTGACTACATTCTTAGAATGTTTCCAATGCAGGGTCGCTCTCGTGCACTGCAAAACAGCCTTCAAATCAGGATTATTATATATCAAAGGTAAAAAATGCCCAAAAGAGGAATTTACTGCAATCCAGGAAATCGATTTTAATTTGATTGAACGCAGATCTTCACGAAAATGTATAAACCTTAGCATTTCTAGAAACATTCATAAGAAAATATATCTGGCTGTGACTTTGTCTTGCATGAGTTTTACCTGTACGATGGCGAAGACACCACCAACAAATGAGCAGCCAGACCCTAGCCAGACACAACAAATGTCAACACCAATTAATAAAATCATTTCATAATCCCTTGCTAAAGAGTTGATGGCTTGCAATAATTTGCATCATATTACAACATTACACGATAAAACACTAAGCATACCTGATCTTTGCCAAGGGTTGACTGCAACTGCATAAACTCCAGCCGCTTGAAGTCGTCCATCTTCACTTCACGAGGAATTAGGCCAACTGAATATTGGCCTAAGTTGTCGAATTTTTGTCTTGACCTGCTGGTTCTAGGCCCAGCTGATCAAACCCAAATCTGTCTGAGGCAAGATGAAGAGAACAAGAAAGACCTCGCCCTTCCCATTTATGGCTTATGATAAACTCCACTTCAATTGTATCCAATTAGAAAGCATATCGAGCAATTAATCCTCTTTAAAAGCCAAGCGCCATCATCCCACACCCTTCCCTTTCGAGTGAAAAAGAAAAACACAGATTTTATCTTCAGTAATTTTATTACCTTTCCATTCTCTTCTATTTGTTCATTTCCCTTATTCGTTTGTTGTGGAATTTATTCTGGAATTTTTTGGATGGTCATCATAAAGAGAAAACAGTAGCGGATACTGCGCCTCCGCTGTGGGGGTGCATTTCCGGGGGTACATATGCCGGACTCATATTGACCATGTTGGAATCGAGGAATTGAATACATGTATTTTTTCATAAGAAATTAAGAATTTGAGCCAGTATTGAAAGTCTCTTAAAATTATCTGATTTTGAGTACTCAGAGTTACTAAAGAGTTGCATAACAATCTTCATGTTTACTTCCTGTTGCTGTGTGTGGTCTTGTGAACATTTGGAATGAAACCCAAATCGTCGGTTGCTGGTCGGTTGCTCTTGGTTGGGGGTTTTCGGCCGCTAGTCGCTTTGGGTTGGCCCTTATTTTATTTTATTTTTCAATTTCCAATTTCAATTCAATTTCATGAATATTCTTATCTAAAGCTACGTGATAAACTAATATAATATGATGTTAAAAATATTACGGAAAATGAAAAACGTGTGAAATCTAATAATGGTAATGCATCTAAACCAACAATCGGAGATATATGCCCTGGTTTACGTGGTTTATAGAACAAGAACATGGATACTTTTTAAATACAAGAAATGTAAGAATGCTATTGAAAATATTTTTTGGTTACAGAAAACGATATAACTAGCAGAATAATAGAGGCAAGCAGAGGATAGAGAGTGGAAGAAGAAATAATAAAGATGAAAAGCACCGGAAAAGAGTTTGTGGACCAATGGGTTTTCAATTCTTCTTTTTTGTAGGGAGGTGCTAGCATTCTTTGGAATATCCATAGTCAATGGAATATCGTTCCAAATTCTTACACCAAAGTTTGTTATTGAGTTTACGTTTGTAATTAGTTCTGGCTACTACTGGGAGGGAAAAGTTTCCAAGTTGCTTGTCTCGTCTGAATGTGATTTTTTTTACTAGTTAGTTGGAAGAGATCACTGAAAAATTGCTCACAGTTTCCTCTGGAGATGTCGTACATGAATTTGGCACATTCTAGCTTTTAAGTGTCTTGCAGATTTAAGGACTTTAGTACAGTAAATCCCTGCATATAAGAACCTACAAAAATAAGAACCTACATGCTGTTTTTCCTAGATTATGCACCTCACAATTAAGAACCTGTTTCAGTCTGATAAAAAAATATGTTCTTATTACAAGAGTAATAAATTTGATTTTTTCATCATCCTTGTTAAGTTTGTTTTTGTCCAAGTTGGCTTCTAGAATCAAAGCCTCCTCCCCTGCTATTTGTAAGCTTACCATTAGTTATTAGGTCCTTAATAACATTGCCAAACAAATAATATGGTTGAAAATCTCTTGATAATAACTCCTAAAAGGTTTACATAAGGGAACCTTTGAATAAGAACCTTTATACCCTGAAATTGATNAGATGAAGAGAACAAGAAAGACCTCGCCCTTCCCATTTATGGCTTATGATAAACTCCACTGCAATTGTATCCAATTAGAAAGCATATCGAGCAATTAATCCTCTTTAAAAGCCAAGCGCCATCATCCCACACCCTTCCCTTTCGAGTGAAAAAGAAAAACACAGATTTTATCTTCAGTAATTTTATTACCTTCCCATTCTCTTCTATTTGTTCATTTCCCTTATTCGTTTGTTGTGGAATTTATTCTGGAATTTTTTGGATGGTCATCATAAAGAGAAAACAGTAGCGGATACTGCGCATCCGCTGTGGGGGTGCATTTCCGGGGGTACATATGCCGGACTCATATTGACCATGTTGGAATCGAGGAATTGAATACATGTATTTTTTTATAAGAAATTAAGAATTTGAGCCAGTATTGAAAGTCTCTTAAAATTATCTGATTTTGAGTACTCAGAGTTACTAAAGAGTTGCATAACAATCTTCATGTTTACTTCCTGTTGCTGTGTGTGGTCTTGTGAACATTTGGAATGAAACCCAAATCGTCGGTTGCTGGTCGGTTGCTCTTGGTTGGGGGTTTTCGGCCGCTAGTCGCTTTGGGTTGGCCCTTATTTTATTTTTTTTTCAATTTCCAATTTCAATTCAATTTCATGAATATTCTTATCTAAAGCTACGTGATAAACTAATATAATATGATGCTAAAAATATTACGGAAAATGAAAAACGTGTGAAATCTAATAATGGTAATGCATCTAAACCAACAATGCCGAAGAGGACATATGGAAAGAACTCTGATAGTCTCTGATAGAGCTTTCGGAGCTATATGCCATGGTTTGCGTGGTTCATAGAACAAGAACATGGATATTTTTTAAATACAAGAAATGTAATAATGTTATTGAAAATATTTTTTGGTTACAGAAAACGATATAACTAGCAGAATAATAGAGGCAAGCAGAGGATAGAGAGTGGAAGAAGAAATAATAAAGATGAAAAGCACCGGAAAAGAGTTTGTGGACCAATGGGTTTTCAATTCTTCATTTTTGTAGGGAGGTTCTAGCATTCTTTGGAATATCCATAGTCAATGGAATATCGTTCCAAATTCTTACACCAAAGTTTGTTATTGAGTTTACGTTTGTAATTAGTTCTGGCTACTACTGGGAGGGAAAAGTTTCCAAGTTGCTTGTCTCGTCTGAATGTGATTTTTTTTGCTAGTTAGTTGGAAGAGATCACTGAAAAATTGCTCACAGTTTCCTCTGGAGATGTCGTACATGAATTTGGCACATTCTAGCTTTTAAGTGTCTTGCAGATTTAAGGACTTTAGTATTTTGAACAGAGGTTTGCTGTGTTCATTTCGTTGTTTGAAGAGCATTATTCCCTGCTTGAGTAAAATCTGCCAAAAATGACCCCTTGTTTAGAGATACCGCCTATGTTGTTTTTTCCTTTAATTGCAGATCTTGCATGTGCAATTTTGTCCATTCCATTTTTTAATCATTATTTTAAATAGTGCTGTTGAGTTTGCATTTTTCTAGTATATAGTATAGTGTTCCCAAGTGGAGCGCCTTTGAGTACCAGTGAAGTATTTCCGAATATGCTTGCATTTCTTTTGGGTAATTGCAACAGATATTTTGTTCGTAATTCATATTTCAAGTCAGGGCCGAAGCCAGTGGGAGGGCCGGGGGGCGGAGCCCAGCAGATCGTTTGTCGGAAATTTCACTCTACCTGTAGGATGTTTTTGTGATTTACAGGTCCACCTTTAAAAGATTTTGTCGGAGAAATGATGCATTGAACATGAATTTATTAACGTTCGAGGATAAATGACGACATGAATTTTGAATCTGCAGCATCTTTTTGCTTCATATTCACTACATTTGAAGGATTCAAGGTTNAGTGCTGTTGAGTTTGCATTTGTCTAGTATATAGTATAGTGTTCCCAAGCACCAGTACCAGCGCCTTTGAGTACCAGTGAAGTATTTCCGAATATGCTTGCATTTCTTTTGGGTAATTGCAACAGATATTTTGTTCGTAATTCATATTTCAAGTCAGGGCCGAAGCCAGTGGGAGGGCCGGGGGGCGGAGCCCAGCAGATCGTTTGTCGGAAATTTCACTCTACCTGTAGGATGTTTTTGTGATTTACAGGTCCACCTTTAAAAGATTTTGTCGGAGAAACGATGCATTGAACATGAATTTATTAACGTTCGAGGATAAATGACGACATGAATTTTGAATCTGCAGCATCTTTTTGCTTCATATTCACTACATTTGAAGGATTCAAGGTTGGATTGCAAAATAATTCCAAATTTTGGTTATTGAAGGAGTGCATCAGTCATTTCATGCATGATTTGAACGTATGTTCCTACAACTTGTGTTGTTGCTGTTGTTGTTGTTGCTTTTGTCGTCGGAAAATTTTGGTCTTTGCCCTCCTATGAATTCATGGCTGGTAGCGGCCCTGTTTCACGTCCTTCCTTTCAAAGAATGTCCACATGAATGATAAATTTTCTTGTGAAATGAACTTAAAGATTTGAAGCATCAGTTTTTCCAGATTTTTTGGCTGGATTTTTTGTTCATCTGTTCTTTCATATTTCATATTTCATACATATTTATACAGGGCACACAATTCAATAAGAACTATTTTACAATTTGGCGCTGTTATATTAAAGTTCCTAATAACTGATTTTAAATAATTTACTTATAAATATATATGCGTATATATGATAGTCTAACAAATAGGTCACTGGGTACTGTGGTGTAATATTGATGTGCTTTGCGTATCGGCAAAGAAGGTGCTTCATAAGAACAGCGCGTAACGATTCGGACAACCCTGTTTTGTAATTTTTGAAGAGACTCTATTTTCGTTCTTCCACTGCGTCCGCAAACGGGATAGCAATAGTTTAGATGTGGTTTTACAATACTTCGGTAATTGTCCTTCAACGTCTCCATAGAGACAAATCTGCCAATGAAGAGATAAACAGAATCCACAAGAGAGCTCTTCGTAGACTGTACAATGACTTCAGTTNTGAATGATAAATTTTCTTGTGAAATGAACTTAAAGATTTGAAGCATCAGTTTTTCCAGATTTTTTGGCTGGATTTTTTGTTCATCTGTTCTTTCATATTTCATATTTCATACATATTTATACAGGGCACACAATTCAATAAGAACTATTTTACAATTTGGCGCTGTTATATTAAAGTTCCTAATAACTGATTTTAAATAATTTACTTATAAATATATATGCGTATATATGATAGTCTAACAAATAGGTCACTGGGTACTGTGGTGTAATATTGATGTGCTTTGCGTATCGGCAAAAAAGGTGCTTCATAAGAACAGCCCGTAACGATTCGGACAACCCTGTTTTGTAATTTTTTAAGAGACTCTATTTTCGTTCTTCCACTGCGTCCGCAAACGGGATAGCAATAGTTTAGATGTGGTTTTACAATACTTCGGCAATTGTCCTTCAACGTCTCCATAGAGACAAATCTTTTAGAGTATCTTAAAAGGCCAATTGCGCGAGAAACGTTGCTTTGTATACTCTCTATCAGGCAAGTTAGGCTATTGTCTAGTAGGAGACCAAGGTATTTTACTTTGTTCACTAGGTCAATATCAGTACCACTTACGTTGAACACTTACGTTGAAAACTGGCAGCAAAGCAGGCTGCACTGTCATTTTACTTACGTTTTGTACTGACCCAACTATCCTAGCCTGTGTTTTTACTACGTTAAAGGATAGCTTATTACACTGAAGCCATTTCTCTATTTCTACAAGTTCAGCGCTTAAAACCATGTGGAGTTCATCCAAGTTTTTGGAGGAATAGGACATCATAGTATCATCTGCATACATGTTCACTTCTCCCTTCTATAGTGCAAAGGAAGATCATTTATATAAAGCAGAAAAAGAAGTGGTCCTAAACAAGACCCTTGCGGCACTCTGACATCAATATCATTGATGTCGGAAGAGACCCTATTTACTTTACAAAACTGCTTTCTGTTATTCAAATGCGACCGGAACCAATCATGTTCCAAGCCACCGATACCATATAATTTCATCTTATCAAGAAGAATGCCATGATCTACGGTATCAAAAAGGGCTTCTTAAGGTCAATGAAGATCATAGCTGTAAATTTCCCTTTGTCAATGTTGGCGTACCAGTTATTCGTGCATTTTAGACCCCGTGTACACGAGATCGGATCCAGATGGATCCACTTGTTCAATGGTCATTTACAAGGGATCGGATTCAGAACTGTTCGCATTTGCACGGGATCGGATCCATATGGACTCTTTATGAGCTTTTAGTAGCGCTCTGGTACACCTTTTATTTCATTTTTGATTGCGTGCTTTGAAATATTGCGCTCTGATACACCTTTTGTCTCATTTCTGATTGCGTCCTTTGGAATGTCAACAGATGCATGTGGGCGCATGGTAAGAGTTTCCAGCTGTGTCATCTTTAGTGCAGTCGTCTATCGTATTCAATGTAGAGTAGTTTCTTTTAGCGTAAAGTACGGTAAAATGTTTGTCATGTAATTGAATTGCTTTATAAAGAAAATGTCAACAACGCCTTTAGGATTTCCTTGCGTCCTTTCCTATCCGTACCAGTTTGGATCCGATTCCAACCGCTTACAAGAGACCTTTTTGGGAACGGATCCAAATGGGATCATTTTCGAGAGCGACCCCATTTGGGTACAGAAAGCAGACCCAAATGGTATCGAATCCATGAGGTCCTGTGTAAACGCAACAATTAATTGAGCCAGAAGGCATGCGACAACAGAGTGTAAGTAGCGAAAGCTGGACTCTGGTTGTAAGGATATGAGCTTGTTTTCGTCCAGATAACGATATAATTGGTCATAAGCAGGCTTTTCAAATAATCTAGAAACAACTGGTAGGACCGATATTGGCCTGTAGATTGACCATTCATCAGATGGGCCCTCCTTGAATATGGGAGCTACTCTTGCGACTTTCCAGCTGTCGGGAAAGCTTCTAGAAGATATGGAAAGTTTAAAATATCACAACAGAAATCTTCGTATCTAAGGCCCTTTCGTTTCGATGGTCCTCTGGCCGATGGTAGTGAATCTGAATGGAGCTCTTCCATTCGAGGGATTTGTTATGTCATATTGATGATTGGACTGGGCGAGTATCTTGTCAGTGAGATTCTTCCCCAAATTGCAGAAATAATTTTTCATCGAGTTTGCGATAGCATGATCAGTATTTATCTCCTGTTCGTTAACTTTTAGGGAATCGATTTTGGTACTTTTAGATCTTTTATTCAACAGGAGGTTTATTGTTTTCCATGACTGCTTTAAATCACGTTTACAGGCAGCTAATTTCTTGGAAAAATAATCTCGTTTAAGATTTTTGTTGAGAATCTGAAGTCACATCTGAAACAGGGAAGAAAACATTTGCTATTCAAGGGGCAAATATTTTCAATAAGCTAACAGATGAAATGAAGACTGAAACTTCTATTTTATGATTTAAGAATTTTGTAAACATTTTAACTTTGGCTTTTAACATTTTATCTTCTTAATATCACTTTTCTGTTTTGTATTCAACTTTGCATATTTTAGACAGGTCCTTGATTGATAACATCACAGTGTTGCTGAACAAGTTAAACCTGTATAGATATGATCATATTGTTATTATTAATGTTTGTTTTATTTCGCAATTGCCTGTATTAAGATCTTATTTTATCTTGCCTGAATGCAGTATAGCAGATTTACGCTTAATGGCAGCAGTTTTTATTTTCTCCCTCCGACGAGAAAGCTTTTTAAAATCGCTATTAAGCCATGGGGAGTATTTGTTAGCTACTTTCATATCCTGGAAAGGGACATGCATCTCAATGACAAGAGACAACACTGTAAACCATTGTCCAACGCCATCATACACGTTCTCACAATTACTTACAATACCATCCCAATCAATTTGGCTTAGATCAAAGTTTTTCATTGTCCTACTTCTGATATAAGTTTGGGTTGTCGCTTTATGAAGCCCTGAAATTTTCGAATACCAGATAATGATCGCTGATAGAAAATTTTACGTCACCAGATTCGACAATGTTTGCAGGTCTGTTGGTTGCAATATGATCAATTGATGAAGACGTTTCAAAGAGCAAATAATTGCAGTGAATTTACATATTTTTGACGCTCTGAATACGAAAAATTGACGTTCTATGGAGGGAGATATCCTGGCGATTCGTTACGTAGAGACTTGAACACAGCTGTCACTGCTTAGCATCTACCACCTTGCTTTGCATTAGGCCAGGCAAGCCTTTTTATTTCGCAGTTTTTCATACAAAGGTTCTGCATACATTCGCCTTAATTAGATGTGTGAATTTTTTATCTTGCCATGCTAAAATGTATGCAACAGCGATAAGCGGATTTAAAATCGGGCTGGTTGGGCCTATATTCGTTTTTATCTCGAAAAGAGACCACACAAGGTAGCTTGGAAAGAAGTTGATTTTTGAATTTAACTGGATTTATTTTATTAACAGATTTGAAATATTTAATTCTGAATATAAGAATCTGTTAATATCAATAACACGTGCTTATCTACAATAAATATACTAAAGAAGATAATATGCTACAATTATAAGCAAATACGAATCCTTATCTGTATACTTCAATGATAACTTCCGGTAGATGGAGTTGTCACTCTCTCATGCTCTTTCTGTTTGTCCATNGCGATTCGTTACGTAGAGACTTGAACACAGCTGTCACTGCTTAGCATCTACCACCTTGCTTTGCATTAGGCCAGGCAAGCCTTTTTATTTCGCAGTTTTTCATACAAAGGTTCTGCATACATTCGCCTTAATTAGATGTGTGAATTTTTTATCTTGCCATGCTAAAATGTATGCAACAGCGATAAGCGGATTTAAAATCGGGCTGGTTGGGCCTATATTCGTTTTTATCTCGAAAAGAGACCACACAAGGTAGCTTGGAAAGAAGTTGATTTTTGAATTTAACTGGATTTATTTTATTAACAGATTTGAAATATTTAATTCTGAATATAAGAATCTGTTAATATCAATAACACGTGCTTATCTACAATAAATATACTAAAGAAGATAATATGCTACAATTATAAGCAAATACGAATCCTTATCTGTATACTTCAATGATAACTTCCGGTAGATGGAGTTGTCACTCTCTCATGCTCTTTCTGTTTGTCCATGAGACCCTGAAATGACAAATTAACACTTTTAGGATTTGAAAATAAAAAGATAGCGTTTTGGCTCCAGTGTCTTATTAAAATACTCACAAAAATTGTGTGGAACAAAATTATTTTTGGTCATGGAACTGTCATTCTATTGCAAAATACTGCAAAAATAGTACTCGCAAAAGTAGATGGGCAAAAGATGTTTTAGCTGCAAAGTTTGTATTTCTCAACGGTCTTCAGATTTGAAATCAGGAGGAAATGGACTCTCGGATAATGTATTGATGTTGGCACGATTTAAACAAAAAAGTTGCTAGAATTCCCAGGCGACTAAACCCCTTTTTCTTACCTCAAAAATGAAATCCCTTTCAGTTTGACAGTGCTTTGATGAGAAGTACAAACTTTACAGCGAAACATTTTTTTTTCCATCTAGTTTCTGGGAGTACTATACACAACTGGCAACAATAATCTGGCCACCCTGCATAAGCCATAAAATGCATTTTTTATTGTAATCCAGTGTCACTTATTCGGCTAGTTTGCCATTCTCCTTTGGTATAGGTCACTTTTTCATGTGGATTCCGAATAATATCGATGTCGTTTTGCGAAAATATGTGCCATGTACTAGCAACGTCACGATGACGTTGATAGGAAACTTTGGAATAATAGTAGTCAAGTCAGCAGCCGTGTCTATCCGTGTAGAAATTATACCAAGCCCATATTTACACTAATCGAGTAGAATGTTTTTCTCTGCAGCATATCCAAATTGCGCTAAAATCCACTTTGAGTAAAAATTTTGGAGGAAGTTTTATAAAATATATAAAGAAATTTAGTTACAAAAGCTTTTACTACAAAAGCCCGTAAAGTCGATAAAATAAAGTAAAACAAAGTATGACATAAAGTAAAGCTACGTTGTCAGACTCGTTTGAGCAGATTTTGAAGGCACCAAGGGAGGATGTTGATTTACTAGCTCTGTTGAGGCAGTTCCAAAGGGTGGTTCCTCTGTAGCAGCATGATTTCTGACCTGTGCTTTTTTGAGTAACGGGATTGAAATCCGTCGAGGAGCAGGTTTCCTCCACTACTGTCGGAGCATCTTGCGAATAGCGACGACAAATAATCGAGATCTAGCGAATTTAAGGACTTATACATAAGTATAGCTGTTCTCTTGGAAATAAGCTGCCTAACTGTTGACAAGCTTAAACCCTGGATCAGAGGCATTGTGGATGTATCATATCGGTTGTTCGTCATTATTCTGGCTGCCCTATTTTGTACTTTTTGTAGCATGTTAATATCATTTTCACTGAAGCTACCCAACACAGAGCAGCAATAACTCAAATGTAGCTCAACAATACCTTTTTACATATTATTAATAAGTACAGCAGGTTTCAGAAATTTTTAAGAGTACTTGATAAGTCCGAGAGCTTGAATGGCGTTAGTCCTAGTTTTCTGTATATGCTCGTGCTCGTCCTAATTAAGGTTACTCTAACCCTTCAGACAAAAGTATTTGAGTACCGTATTAACCAACTCACTTCCAGAAATAGCCACAACACAATTACTGGAAAATTAGAGCATTTTAAAAGAAGCCACCATGTTTCTCAAAAATTGCGGGAATAGACATCAGGGGATTAAAGTAAACTAACTTGATCTTGCAGCTATATTCATAACATCCCATGCTGCTATTTTATTGATATAATGCTTTACCAAGACCGGGCTAAAGCTTTATTGCTTGACCTGCGGCTTTTATGTTTGCACTTCCAAGCATAATCGTTTTCCCGCGCTTTCTGCTTCAATCTGATAAAAGCCTGATTTCTCGAAACAAGATTCCGGGGTACTACTGGTGGGTACTAAGAAATATTTGTGTACCCAAGGGACCAATCAAATCACTGGACACTTGGCACACAGGGTCACAAAGCATATAACTACGAAAAAGTGTCAACGATTTTTGATAGATCAACTGCTGCGACTTTTATAAGGGTTTGAAAGTTAAAAAAGACATTTCAGACATTAACATTAATTCAAAATTGCATTATTTCAAGACAGTACGTTTTATTATAAATTTGTGACACGCATTTGCAGTTCAGGACCGTAAGTCTTTGGTAAATAGATAGTCGTGGTCGAACAATGCCCGATCGGGTACGCAAAGATTTTTCGCAAGGGTGGTCGATTTCGCCTAAAATTTTGAATAAATTTTGAATAAATCATTTGCCAATTTATTCAATCAATTGGTTATATTTTTATGGTATTCTGCGTTTAATTATGCTTCGAATAATATATAATTTTGTTTGGTATAGTTTAAAGTTAGTTGACGGAGATAAAGCCAACGTCGTTCCAAAAATAGTTTCAATTCAACTCAATTGAAATTTAGTACACAATTGAATTGACCAATCAGCGCTTGCCTTTCCACGCGCGACTGAAGTGATCACGTGAAATTGGAACCACAGAAACAAACTGATCACGTGAAATTGTTGATCACACAAAGTTGGTCAATTTTCATTGGCTAAGATACCAGATCNGGGCGGGGGGGCGGGGGGTTACTCCTATGGGGAGTTAGGTATACATGATGCCTGCCCGAGTTATGGGTTAGTTTGCGATATTTTGCCCGGTTTATGCGACATGTTCTGTGAAGTTTCGCCCGCATTATGGGTTAGTTTGTGATATTGTGCCCTAGTTATGGGTCTACTAAACGAAGATTTGCAGAAGTAAATCGAAGTTGGTGTTTTTCTCGTAACCCCAGATCTGTAATAGTATTTTGAAGGAATCATGATTAAAAGAGCTCTCACCAAAAGGAGTTTATTTCTACTAATGGTACAAAGCGTATTCTAAACAGGATTCTTGTGAAAATTTTTGCCCTGGTTATGGGGTATGCGGTATGTTTTCAAGATAACGCCCTGGTTATGGGGTTGTGTTTTCAAAATCTTGCCCTGGCTATGGGTCCACCCTCCAGATTCTCAAAGGCACATGTATACCAGCCCCCCTAGAGGAGTTACTCCCCCCCTCGTATGCGTGCCACTCTTTTGTGCTATGTTTAGACTAGATCGCTATATCTCCGTTCATTTACTTTAAATGACTAGATCTCGACGTCGAATAAACGTCGATAATGAAAGTTGAAAATACGTCGAGATATCAACGTTGAATCGACGTCTTGATTTGGTCGCGGTTCTGATGAACTTCATGATCAGATAAATTTTGCGACCGCAAGGATGCCAGGCAACTTTGAAACCCACTCGACTTGAAGTGCTGAGAATGAATTTTGAAGTTCATGAATACTTATAGTGTGCTTTATAATATAGGGCATGAAACGCATTCAGGTTTTGGTATTTTCCAAACTTTCTTTTGTTCTGGATCACTGTGTATGGTTTTAAAAGGAATCGTAAATCTTGCCCAGGATTCTTTATTTTACGATTTCACATTGACTTTCGATTCGTAAAAGATCGCAAAATTACTTTCTGGCATAATTAACCATGTTAAAGAATTCAACAGGACGAAAAGAAAGATCAGCTTTAAATTATCTGCAACTTCAAACAGTATGCTTCGATCTTGGTAGCTAATAATAAAACTTCAGAATTTCGCTAATCGAAAGCAGAATATCGATACAGTATCCCCTAAATTCAACTTTATTTTTGATTGAACACGTCAACAATTAATTGAACTTTCGAAGTTTGGTGATTTTTCAAAGTCGTGAACATGTTTTTGACTCACCCGGTACATTATAGTGTTCAAATAGGAGCAATCTTCAATTTGCTAAATTGAAAATGAATNTAACCATGTTAAAGAAGTCAACAGGACGAAAAGAAAGATCAGCTTTAAATTATCTGCAACTTCAAACAGTATGCTTCGATCTTGGTAGCTAATAATAAAACTTCAGAATTTCGCTAATCGAAAGCAGAATATCGATACAGTATCCCCTAAATTCAACTTTATTTTTGATTGAACACGTCAACAATTAATTGAACTTTCGAAGTTTGGTGATTTTTCAAAGTCGTGAACATGTTTTTGACTCACCCGGTACATTATAGTGTTCAAATAGGAGCAATCTTCAATTTGCTAAATTGAATATGAATATATGGTAAAACAGTGATTATTTCCATTGCAAAATACTGTGTTACTGCAAATATAATAGATGCTCCAAAAAGAACAGACCTCATTTTGGATTCGATAAGGCCTCTTTCTTGCAAAAGTAAGCCACTTAAAACAGTAGGCCACCGGTGCACAATAATTAGACTGATGACCTAATTCCCTTGTATAGATAAACCTTGCTCAACGGGGAATCAAAATGAAACAGTGACAAAGCTGACCCTATTTTGTGCATTCGTCAATCGAAACATATAGAATTACGGCCTTCCCCTTTTCAACAACTGTCACTCCTCCGAAGTGAAATGCAATCAAAATCACCTTAAACAGACAGTTAATCAATAAAACCTATTATGAATTCGACGAAGAAAACTTAGTTTACCTGCTGAGTGGAAAATAAATCTTATAATACGACTATTTCCATGTTTTAAGGCTAAAAGTTACCAGAGAAATCTCCAACCAGCTTCCGCAGCAACTCGTCCAAATCTATTAATTTGCGTCAATAGAATCAAAGTTTTGAAAACCATTGTTCTTTGCCGAATCTCGCAATCTAATTGGTAACACAGGATCTCGTGTTGGAAGACCTAACTAAGGGTCAAGTTTTTCAGAGTAATATTATGAGTCTCTGTGGACCGGAGTGATATCATCAAGTCAAAGGACAAATGGAAACAAGGGACTCAGGTAATAAATCTACAAAGTGACAAAGATTCGAAGCTTTTCTATTTCAACTCAACAAATACGTTGTTCGTCTAGATTTCTCAAAAATGGCGCACTTAACTCCAGAAAGGCAAAAATTCACTTCTTCTAAGTCATTCTGTTTTACATTTCTGTAGTGATTGAATATGCGTTGGTTAAAGAAGAGCAATAAAAATTCAAACCGCGCCTAGAAATAGATCTTCTCAAAAAAGGTGTGTCCTATACAGGAGGCCTGGGCCTCTGTTCATATTCGCTAATTTACTAAAAAGGTAGATACACAAATTGCGTATTTCATCACTCATTAAAAAGATAGATCAAAAAAGTGTTTTATTCCGTCAAATTTCCCAATAAATAAAATTACTACTGCCAGGGCCGATACCAGCCATGAATTCATAGGGGGGCAAAGAACCAAAATTTTCCGACGGAAAATCAACAACAACAACAGCAACAATGCTAGTTGTTGGAACATACGTTACAATCATGTGTGAAATGACTGATGTACTCCTTCAAAAACTAGAAATTATAGTTATTTTGCAATCCAACCTTGCTACCTTCAAAATTAGTGAATATGAAGCAAAAATATGCCGTAGATTCAAAATTCCTGTCGTCGCTTATCCTCGAACGTTAATAAATTCTGTTCAATGCATCATTTCTCCAGCAAAATCTGTTAAAGTTGGACCTGTAAATCACAAAAAATCCGACAGGTAGAGTGAAATTTCCGACAAACGGCCTTCTGGGGGGGGGCGCTCCGCCCCCGGTCCCCCCCACTGGCTTCAGCCCTGACTACTGCAGTGTGAGTAACAAAAAGTTTGACAAATAATCAAAGTTCGAAAATTCAGTTGACCTAGAATTTTTCTTGTAAATGGCTTTCATTTAGCGAAATTTTGGAATTTTTTAGCGACCTGATTTTGGAGTCTGACTATGTCATTGTCGATCTGACTATGTCATTAAACAGAATTTTAAGCAAATCAATTTTTTTGTCCATTCAAATATGTCATTGAACAGAATTTTAAGCAAATCAATTTTTTTGTCCATTCAAATAAGCTAACATGGTTGATTATGCCAGAAGGTAACGTTGATATCATGTACGAATCGGAAGTTAATTTGAAATAATAAATTGAGAATCTCGGTTCAAGATTAACGATGTCTTCTAGAGCCCATGGGTCAAAAAAGGCTTTTTGAAGCTATCATTTTGAAGTTCTTCGCGTAATTTAACATAATATGATTGCACAAAATAAATTGGCCTCACTTAACTAAACAAGAAAATATTCAAAGATAAGAAAAAACCAAATTTTGCAGATTATTCAAACGTCGAAACTTTTTCCGACTCACCCGGTATTTTTAACTGGTTTCTAATTTTTCTAATTTTTAAGCATTTTCTCTACAGGTAAAATAAAGACACCTTCGTCATGTCTATCTAAATTCAACATCGTAAATAATTTGAACGGACCTCATCGAGAGGCAGCACGAAATATCCACCTTATGCATACGTCACAACATCTATCTGCANTTGAAGCTATCATTTTGAAGTTCTTCCCGTAATTTAACATAATATGATTGCACAAAATAAATTGGCCTCACTTAACTAAACAAGAAAATATTCAAAGATAAGAAAAAACCAAATTTTGCAGATTATTCAAACGTCGAAACTTTTTCCGACTCACCCGGTATTTTTAACTGGTTTCTAATTTTTCTAATATTTAAGCATTTTCTCTACAGGTAAAATAAAGACACCTTCGTCATGTCTATCTAAATTCAACATCGTAAATAATTTGAACGGACCTCATCGAGAGGCAGCACGAAATATCTACCTTATGCATACGTCACAACATCTATCTGCAAAATCAGACCAACATTAAACTGTTTTCAAGGCTTCTCTGGTTGATGTATTTTAATTCATTAAAATTTTTTCAGTCTCATTTTGGTGAGGCCACCAATCATACTTATGTCACTTTCTGTCTTTGGAATAGGCCCTCTCCTGCGCACCATTTCATCCCATGAAAGGTCTGCTTCGTCAATTTCCTCATTCTCATCAGGAGTATCTTGCGCCTTCTGCTCATTAGCATGATTTGATTCTTCGTTAGCTTTAAGTTTGGGGCTCTTTGAGCTACTCGCCTCTGGTTTGTCTTCATCGTTTCCGGCACACAGAGAGGAATATGCTGAGTCAGGCTCCTCTGAGGTGGACGTCTTTTGACCTTTGGACTCTGACTCTGAATTTGTCTGCTCTGCATCATCGGAGACTTGATTGGTTTCTGATTGTGAGACTACTTCGTTGGTGGCAGATCTTTCCCCTAAATTTGGCATAGACTGTGATTTTTTTAACAATATTCGTTCTTGCAATTCCGCTTGCGCAGGCAGAGCTGAGACTGAATTTACAGTAACAATTACCTTTTCTCCATCGACTTTAGTTTCAGATTTCTTTCGAAGATGTTTAGGAATGTTAGGTTGGCTATAAACCAACGCACTTAATATTGCCCTTTCCATTTTAGTCATTGCTTTCATTTCTTCGATCTCGTAATCCCATATTCTCACCTTCTCATTGGTACTCTGGATTGTGAGTGTTTTATAACTTTGTGATGCATATTTACTATTGTCTACGTTCGTATCTTTCTCCAGTGAAGACAACGACTTTGACTTTGGCCCAAGAGATTCTTTCACGTTTTGTTTCTGAGAAATTTTCGATGTCGATAAAGATTTCGATTTGCATGGCCGATCGGTGCTTTTTGTTTCTTCTATTTCACAAGAATCTTTTTGCTGCGATTTAGTTGTGCTATTTGGTTTGTTGTTTTTATGTAGCTGCTGTGGTGACTTCTCGTTCATCTCTGTTTCTTTTTTAATAAAAGATTTCGGTGCAGAGACAAGCTTTAGCGTTCCAAGGCGACCTGTTGGAGTTTCCCTGCTCTCATCATTACAATTCTTGTCAGTCCCTGGCTCATTTTTAGCTTTGCTTGGCACCGATGCAGAAGGACTATTCTCATTGAATGTCACACCACGAGACACATATCTGTCTGGTTTGGTAGGCAACTCTTTCTGTGGCGAGGGCGAATTAGATGTCGACATATTTCGCAAAGATGCAGAGACAAGTTTCTCACAAGCAGGAAACAGGCCGTTCCTCCACTTGTAACATCTCTGTTGGGTCTCCAAGGCAATCCTTACCCTTCGCATGATAATTGCAGATTTTATTATGAAACAAACATGTATAAAGACAAAAATAAATCCAGCCACGCCCCATGACACGTGATCAAACAATTTTCTTTTCTTCTCATTCTTTATCTTAGCAACGATACTGTTTTCGATAGCAATAGCAAATATGAATATCACTGAAGTCAACACATACCAATCAAGGACTGTCAGGTAAGAGACAGGGGGTAGGCTTTGTGACACAACAAATTTGAAGGTGACAGCAGTAAGGAGCAAAGTTAGAATTACGCTTAAACGTTCCCCCGTGTTATCCGGACTGACGAAAAATGTGGTGAAGGACAGCAAAGATATCAGGAACATCAGGAAAACGATGTTCGTTAAGAAGTATGAATATTTTCTCTTGATGTGGAACTCAAATGTGAACACGGAATAATCAATGAGAGACACCTTGGATGAATCTTCTGCAGTTGATGACGCTTTACAGATCACGTGATCAAGTAGATCCCACTCTTCCTGTCCAAGAAAATTAGCATTTGAAAGTACGCAAGGGATGTTGGGAGTTGTGTCAAATACCACTGCCAAGCTGCTCCATTTGGAAGAGATTTGAATTTTCAGGGTTTGACAATCGAACGGGAAGTTGTGCAATGAGAACAATGTTTTAAAACGTGCTACAACTCTGAACGACAACTGCACCGTAGGAAAATTATTTCCCATCATTCTGATCACTTTGTGCTTTTTTTGACAACTCTTGATCTCCACAGCATTTACGAAATAAATTCGCGGGTCCCAATGCTTTTCCCAGTTGATTTCTTTGGCGATATATTGCCCTTTAAGTTCTGGCTCCTCCCAGGTGGCAGCAAGAAAAAACTCGCAAGTAAATTCCTGACTCACAGTATCAATATCGGCGACTGAAGAAATGTTTATTCTGACTTTAACCAACACTGCGCTACTCGATTCCCTCGCAACACATGAAACCTCTTCGTCAGTTACCTTTGTATTTGCTTCTATCATGCAAAGACGTTGGTCCATTTGGATTAACTTCGCTAAAATGGCCTCCAGAATAACGGCTTCCTCGCTTCTGGCATATTCTATGTCCTCAGATTCGACCGCTTCCATTTCGATTTGGACCTAACTTCCAGCCAGTTCACTCGCTAGAATATGTCATGATTCTTGTCACTAAAACGAATTTCCCTCAGGCCAGGAACACCCTTTCCCTTTTTGACTACAGCTAGATCACACGCAAACAAAAACTCCTCTTAGGCCAAGGGCTGACAAAGCTGCAAACCACTTCTGCGAGACAACAGTTATGGTGAATCCGATAAGTTCGACAGACCAATGCTGAATCAATTGAGAGTATGCATGCATCTCAAATCTTATTGAAAGTTATCAGCAAAAACAAAGTGCTTTGAAGTCACAATTAAAATAGAACTCTCACGGCAATGACACAACTCCCAAGAGCATATTTTCACAACTGTGTCAACAATGCAAAGGTATCTATTAAATTTTGAAATATTCTGATACATTAAGTACTGAGTTTGTGTTCTCGGGAGAGCACAACAAATAGTTTGTCCCTAGTTAATACAAAAGCCTATAGATTTGTTTTTTGGATTTTGGATTGTACTTATTATCAATTTTAGCATGAAAGCAATGCAAATAAGTGCAAATGGGAAATAAAACTATCTCCTCCCGCTGAAATTGTCTTGTTTGGATCAAAAATGTCGATTTTCCTAGCAAAATTCTCTTTTTCTATTTCTTTTTGTAAAATTTATACGGTATTTGTCTTTATTCATGCCTGCAGTAACAATTCAATTAAACTATTGGTTTTCCACGTGAGTGAATTTCCGTGCGATATCGCAAACAAGTTCTCTCGCTCAGATCCCGTTTTATAGGCAACCGGTAGGGTAGGATGCGGTAACGTGAACTACAGAGTAAAGCGAACTACATAGGATTTTTACAATCCTCGCATGGACATGAAGTCAAACGAAGAAGACCTTCATGTTCTCAATTCCTTCATATTTCAGATGTAGGAAAATCATAATTTGCATGATCAGATTTTGTTCTAATGATAGGAAAACATCATTGTTAGGGCATTTGACTATGGAAAATTGGAAAACATGAGTCCAATAAATAAAAGACACATTTTAGAGGAACCAAGAACAAATTACAACAGATTTGTTTCTGTGGAAAACCATGCTTCAACCACTACTTAATAGCATATCAAAAGACTAGGAAACTCCTTTCCGTTGTCTTACAAACGAGCTATCGTTGGTGACCCAATGTGATTAGTCTGTTTAGTTAGTTTGTTGTAGATATTTGTTAGTATGGCCATGTATTTTGAAATATTGTGTCTTTGAGTGAAACAAAATATAGTTCACTTTACCCGGGGCCAACTGTGATCCATTTGGCCCTTTTGATCTAATAAATGCCAAAAAATGAAGTTCCGAATCCCACATAGATTTTGGGCTTGCGTCATGTAGCATAAACTAGAGGTTCATGTGCTGCAAACATTTTCAAGATTGGTCAACAGAAAGCGGAGATATTGATCTCAAAGTTGGGCCTAAATTAGCCCTTTGTTCACATAACCTGTAGAGGCGTGGCACTGTTTTGATCGCAGTTTATAACTTCTTGTTTCTAGGCTCAGACTTGAGCGATCTTTTTTCATTTTTGATTCATTCTGATATGCAAATGTGTGCTTCAGGAACTGTTAAGCTTGTTCAAATATCTTGCCTTTTTAATACCGTTTTTAGATGACTGCATAATAGTACTTTTCTAACAAATTTCTGTCTTCAAAATGCAATTGTAAAATTCAAAATTAAATGCAAAAAATTAATGTTTCGCTATGCTCTTCAAAGAAATTTTAAAAATTAGAACCACCTTCGTAGTAAGTTTCTATCACAAAGAGTTCGTGCGAACTCGTACCCATAACATTTCTATGATTATTTTCATTTCACAAGTTTTAAATTTGATTTCTACATTTATGGACGTTTTAAAGGGGGAGAAATGGCAAACCTTCGAACTTGCATATCGTTTTTAAACAAAAGAAAAAATTTCTCTTTTATTTTATCTAATTTTTCAGCAATAAATCCCTAGGTTACGCTGCATGTCACAAGCCTAAAATTAATTAGAAATCTAAAACTTCAAATTTTGGTATTTATTCGATGCCATGGATCACAGTGGGCTGAGGTCTACGCATAGTCCAGGAACTAAGTGAAAAATCTGTGCACTGTTCGATACCAGCAAGAAACTTGGCACACACATAGAACATGGTCAGCCGATCCTTTTTTATATGAAGGCAACTTCAAAAATGGCCCGTTGTCATGGAAACCAGTCGAAAAAGTTTTCTTTGAATTCCCCTTAGGTACATCAATGAAATACTAACCAAGTAATCAATAATACAATCAAAATGCGTCAAGAACTCGAAATACGGTATTCGAGAACTTTCCGGAGACTGGTTTAAATCATACCTAGAAAACAGAAGGCAGTACTGTGCCGCCAACGGTTTAGACTTGCCCCAAGTCTATTCCATGAAGTCCTTCCGACCGATCCCTTTCCCATAGTTCCCGGATCCGATAGACTTGGGGCAAGTCTACCAACGGTTAGGAATCAAGGCCTAGGACAGTTACATGTGGCATTCCCCAGGGTTCCTGTCTTGGCCCCCTTCTCTTCAAAATATACCTCAATGACTTTGAAAAATGTTTGAAATTTTCCAAGGCTGGTATGTATGCTGACCTTAACATCTATAAATATTGAAGAACTAGTTCATAAGGCGAAAGAGGAATTGACCCATACTTCAGAATGGATGCGGTTAAATAAATTAAGTGCCAATCCTAAAAAAACAGAGTATATGATAATTGGGCACCCTGGTAGAACTAATAAAGTCGAGATACATGGAACGATGAGACTATGAATGGCTCAGATATAAAACGAGTGAAAAAACCAAAATCACTTGGAGTCATTGTAGACCAAGGGCTTAACTGGGAAGAACAATTCAAAACTGTCAAAGGAAAGTTCGTGGAGATCTTACATCTAAAAAAAATTGAAAAACATCCTCCCACAATCTCAGTTAAGCAATGTATAGCGTGCTCTTGTAGAAAGTCATATGCGATATGCAGATGTTATTTGGGGTATCCTCTCAAATTCAAGAAAAGAATCCCTNCAGATGTTATTTAGGGTATCCTCTCAAATTCAAGAAAAGAATCCCTTCAACGTCTCTAAGACAGAGCCATTTCCATGATCGATACTTCCAGGATAAAAGACGAATTTTCAAATAATTTCATTCATGTTGAACAACTTGTCACGTTTGATCGTGCAGTTATGGCCAATAAGATCATGAACAGACTCAGCCCAGCAACAATTTCTGGAATAAATTCCAACAACGATCCCAATACTCCAGTTATAACACACGATCCTGCAGAGTTCTTCAGATTAAAAGGTACGAGCTGGAGTATGCCAAAAAAGGAATTTCCTATTCAGCTCTTAAGGTATGGAATGAAATCCCTATAAGTATCAGGGAGCTTCCTACTTTGTGCCAATTCAAAAACAACTAAAAATAAATTCGATGAGCTGAAAGCCCATTAAAACACGACTCCCTGGAAGAACAGCAATTACACGAGGCTTCGATGTTTTTCTTTTTTGTTTATATTATATTGATTAATATAACTGTATATTTTTGTAGTGTTAAATAGCTGAAGGGATTTTGTGTATAAATAAATTAAATTAAAATAAAATAAAAAATAAACAAAAACAAATTTATTTTATAATTCTAAGAAGTCCTTCACATATCAATACCAATAAATACCAAAAACCTACAAGACAAATATTTGAAAACTAAAATGGTGGCTTTTGCTGAGAAGGATCTTTTCAGAAATGAAAATTTGAAGACAATAATTTTTAAGTCAAAAATTCAAGTCCAATTGCAAGATCTGAATACAGATCGACCAAGAGTCATTGGAATATATTTGGACAGATGCTATATTGCATACAAAAAATGCCAAATCACAACGAAGAGAAAACATTGTCTCCGTTCCTCCCCGGACGTAAAACCAAAAATATTCACAAATTTATGGTAATTATCAATATTTTAGCTAACCTGTGATGAACATCTATGTTTTTCTTGTCGATACATATCCTTGTTTCATCAAATCCCACTAAGATTCTTGGGTTATTACCTGCATTTTTAAATCAACATCAAACCTCTGCTATCAAATTTGTTGAGCTTTTTCCGTTAGTTTTCCTTAGGATATTTCTCTGTATCATAAGAATAAAACCTGATCTTGCAAACTCGATTTTCTTAAAGCTGAAATAGTAAGCAATTAAGGATACACATTTCCTCTTCGACTGATTTCATGTTCAAGAGAGACAAATTAAATTCCTAGGTAGTTCACTTTACACAGTAGTTCAATTTATCCGGTCTTACCCTAATTCACTTCGAAGAGACCTTAAACCGGCTTTCCACTAGGTGAATTTTTCGCGTGAAACGAATTATTTTGAGTCTAACCATACACAGTCGAAATCCGATTCACCAGCTGATTTCACTTCAGCGAAAAAGCGAGTTCGATCTGTTTCTCCTTCTTACTCAAGCTTGCTCGAACCTTCTTGCAACGAAAAATTCGCTGCGCGCGAAAAAATTCACCCGGTGGAAAACCGGCTTTAAGTCTGTCTTAAACCAACACCTCATGGCCGCAGGGTAGCAATGTATTTCCATGCTCCCTGTCGTCTCGTCTTGTATTGTTGTTGTTTGCTAGTAGATTGTACATTTTAGGAGAAAAAACACCTTATGCATACCTAGGATAACCTATACGGACTTTTTCAGGAAGGGATGAGTCGCAAATTGAAGTTATGATAATTCGGCGAGTTCTCGATCGATTTTTATGGGGTTCGCAGAAATTGTGCGCACACGCGGGAAATTCGTAGCTTTGAGCCCCCCATAGCTCCCTGCAACAGATCCCGCAATAAGGCAACACTTAATATCTCCTTCCTTATGCCTTAAACTCTTGATTTATCGTTTCAAAAATGTTATGTGGTCAAGCATTTCCTTGAGTCAGAATGCACGATGACGTCATTTTACGCAGTTGCTGCTGTGTCGGGTCCGCAATCGTTACCGCCAACTCCTAATGTTCTCACTTTCCCTGCTCTCTCGTATTCGCTTCAGCGAAAAGGGATATATAATTGAAGATAATAGTAAAGCATTGGCCAAATGCATGAAAGATTAACCCAACATTAGACAAAACGTTTTCTTTTGAAGTTGGAAACAGCTGGGTGCAGGTGGCCGAAAGTATCCAACATTTCATCCGATGATCACAAAGACTGTTTAAGACTACGTTCACACGATGCCGGCACATTTTGAAAACGGTGAAAAATGTGACGGTAGCAAAATTTTAGCTAGCGTCCACACGATACCGGCACAATTTGAAAACGGTAGGAAATTTGATGGTAAAAAACTTGTTGCAATCTCCCCAAGAATTTTATGCTAAAGAAATGTACATACACCTCAAGAATCGATCAGCCTCGTTTTGAAAGCGTCGAAAAATGTTCCGTTTTCATCGTTTTTGAGTGTTCACACGATGCCGTTTTCAAAATGTGCCGGTTAGAGTTCCGTTTTCAAAATCTACCGTTTTAAAAATCTGCCGGCAAAAAATTTGCCGTTTTCGTGTGAACGGGAGGCCTATCCGTCACATTTTTCACCGTTTTCAAAATGTGCCGGTATCGTGTGAACGTAGTCT
>REGM01000168.1:692185-704705 GCA_004194415.1 Aurelia aurita
ATAACCCTAACCCTAACCCTAACCCTAACCCTAACCCTAACCCTAACCCTAACCCTAACCCTAACCCTAACCCTCCCCTGGCCACGCCACTGCCTGGACTTCATTTTATCAAAGCCTCACTGACACATCAACATAATTGCTTCTAAAATTTGCGAATCGGTTGGGTGCTTCTTTGGGTGCGATTTGCGGGTGGGTGGTACATTTGTCCTGATTCACCCGGCAGTTTTTATCTTTCTCCATGTAATGGCCAAGGGGTACTCATGTCTATTGCTCCCCGTAGCATCGTCCTTGTAGTGTTTGTAAAGTAGTTGGCAGGGAGCGTAATTAGTAATTTGTCTTGTAAATTTGCAATTTTTTAATAGAATATGAAAACAAATAAAAAATTCTTGAATCTGATTATCAAGTTTAGTTCTGATTTCTATCAAAATGTGTTTCTACGCAAAAGGCTCGTACTTCGCTATGATTCAGGATATTCCACAACAAAGCGTTTTAACAGCTTAGGCCAAAACTCAAAGGTCTGGTTTGCTGGTTGAGGAAAATTTGGACTTTCAAGCATACCGTTTCAACTGACTGCCAGCGCATGCGGAAATCATCTAATTTCATGCTAATCAGTCAATGACTTGGCTGCTTTTTAACAACAAATGAACACGTGAGAAAAATTTAACCACTCGAGGGGAATTATAGATTACCCTCACGAAATGTGAAATGGCTACTAAGTTACGGCAGTTATTTGAGATATTTTTGGTAAATCGATAACAAGCAGATCGATCAGCCCCTGTACAGTTTCTACATGTAGGGACAAATATTGCGTTTGGGGACGAATCGACATGCGTTTTCCGGTCAACCGTTGTTCATGTTTGTTAAGACATCAACAAAAATCGCGAAATTAGATATAACGATATAAATTCAAGACACACATAGAATGCAATAAGGAATACCACTGACATACCAGCTAATCTTAAATTATAAGATCGAGCACAATTTTGAGCGAATTGCAAATGCCATACCAAATTGGCCTACGCTTTTTGCCAAATAAAGTCATCCCGTCAGCTCAAAATAAGAACCTATAGAATTGATAAGATAAACAGTCAACTCACCAACAATTTCGGGATAAACACAGCTGTTCTCCAACGTTTCCTCATTGGCAGTGGTATTCCTTGTTCTATTCTAAGTGCGTCTTGACTATTATATCGTTATGTCTCATTTCTAGCGATGTTTGTTGATGTTTCAAGAAACAAGAATATCGGTTGACCGGCAAACGCATGTAAATTCATCCTCAAACGTGATATTCTCCTAATATATAAACCACTTAGAAGGGGCATACCTGCTATCGATTTGCCAAAAAAAATCAAATAACTGCCGTAACTTAGTAGCCAATTCACTTTTCGTGAGGGTACTCTAAAATTCCCTTCGAGCGGTCAAATTTTTCTCGGCTGATTAGCGTAAAATTAAAATGATTTCCGTTTGCGCTGGCAGCCAGTAGGGATCTAATCGGTATGCTGGACTTTCAAGGTTAATATTTTGATTCTCAATGCACCAATATCGACAACAAAAGAGGTATTTATGCTCAACTTAAAGAAAGAAAATTACATTAATAATGGTCCCGGATTGATTTAGCTAAATTCTTATCGCTACGCCTGATCAAATCTGAAACATTTTTGGGATACCAGGTATTAGTGCAACATTGACTGATTGTTAATTCTAATGAACCACATGCTATTTGAAGCTGCTATCCTTTCCGAACCTCCGAGATTAAGTAAGCCCTTGAGGGAGGGGGGTCTTTCTTAATTTATATACTCACTTTCATCGAAAGCATCGTGCTGTAGATTAGAAATATCGTGACCTCCAGCTCTGAGTTTACGAAGCANAGCGTAAAATTAAAAGGATTTCCGTTTGCGCTGGCAGCCAGTAGGGATCTAATCGGTATGCTGGACTTTCAAGGTTAATATTTTGATTCTCAATGCACCAATATCGACAACAAAAGAGGTATTTATGCTCAACTTAAAGAAAGAAAATTACATTAATAATGGTCCCGGATTGATTTAGCTAAATTCTTATCGCTACGCCTGATCAAATCTGAAACATTTTTGGGATACCAGGTATTAGTGCAACATTGACTGATTGTTAATTCTAATGAACCACATGCTATTTGAAGCTGCTATCCTTTCCGAACCTCCGAGATTAAGTAAGCCCTTGAGGGAGGGGGGTCTTTCTTAATTTATATACTCACTTTCATCGAAAGCATCGTGCTGTAGATTAGAAATATCGTGACCTCCAGCTCTGAGTTTACGAAGCATGTGGTCTTGTTTTTCCTTGGGAGAAAATAATGAAAGTTTGTTAATGTTTATATAATTTTAAGAATTTACTTTTCCTGTCTTACAGTAAGGCTCCACAATTAAGAAACAACTCTTAAACCCTTACCCTAAGTAAATTTCTTCTAGCTGGTCCTTCGATTTTCAGGGCTAAAAGTTTCTTAAGTTTCTTGATTCTGTTTCAAAATGGTCCATGCAATATATAAAGTGTTGCAGTATTGACAATGTGGGAAGAAAGTTGTTCTTAAAAATGGGCCCCTTAATGAGAGCAGATGGCTCTCCTCATGATGAAATAAAGCCATAGGGCTTTGGTGAACAAATATTTAAATGTATTCTTTGTTTTAATCACTTACAGAAACAAAGATAAGTGGATTTTCAAATATAGCTGCTTCTTGATTTTCAGTTGCTTGGAACCAAACATAAGAAACTAAATTATTGATAGCAGCCTAAAGATGTTTACTACAAACTGGAGTATTTTAAAAAATCCTAAGGCTATAATTTTCTTTAAAATGGTTTCTTTATTGAAAGATTTTCTAGAGTTTTTGGTCTCAAAGACTTAAGACGTTATTGTTTGTTGAATATGGTCGTTTTAGATCTGTAGCAAAACAAAGGGCTCTAGTCGCAAGTCTAGATATTACCCTTGTCTGCCAGATAGACTAAAATCATTTGCATTTCCACGCACTGTGTAAAACGAGATAAGTATCTACTAATTTTAAAGATGACTGTTGCATAATATCAGTGGGTGTGCTGTGGTGAAATAAAATAAATTCGAACAAGTAAGGAGCACACATAGTAAAGGAAAGCGAAAGACGTCAACAAATCAATTAAAGATGAGAGTCTACCTTTTTTGCAGACTTATAAGCTTCTAGTATGCCTTGCTGCAAGGTCTCGTGTCGCTGACGCTCAGCATCCTGAAATATAACGTTAAATAATATTCAAGGAGAGTAGCTTAAATGTTTGGTACAATTCTTTGAATAGTGCAATCCAGTTTCCAGAGATTAAGTTACCTAACGCATAATAGGGTTCAAATCTTTCAAATCTTTAAAAAGGTGGGTGTAAAATTCTTTTACATTTTTCTTTGAATTGAATGGCTTGAAAAGAACTGAGGGTACTTTGCTCTAAATCTGCCTTGGAAAAATTTTATATCTTGATTATTTTCAAAAGGGCGGCGGTTTAATTTTTGCTGAAAGAATTGATGGAGAATTTTGGAAAAACTAAAATCATCGTACATCCTAAATCAATAGAGGAAAAATGATATAATCTTCAAAAGCACCATAGTTTACGAAGGTCTACAATATGGTGGCAACTAGAAATATGCCGTTCTTCTTGTTTAGGATTTAGACATTTGATGACGTCACAGCCTCAATTTAATAAATGCCACCATTTTGAAAACCATAAAGATATCAAACAATTCCCACGGCAGATTTATAGCAAAGTACCCTAAGTTCCTTTCAAGTCATTTACTTCAAAGAGAAATGTAATAGAACTTTGCACCCACCTCTTGAAAGATTTGTCGAACCCTGTGCTATATAAAATATCATTCTACCAGATGTGTCAAAGTTGAAAAATTTATGAGCTTGCAGTTAAGGTTACGGTAAACGTTTGTAGCACAAGATTTGGTTTTCTCCCCCCAAAAGCCAAACTATTAGCGGAATCTAGTTAAACTATACATCATTCGATGCGTAAGAATGTAGGGATTCCAACCATATCAAAATAATTGGCGAAGGTTGTAAAATGATATTTTCCGGGCAACTTTATTGCTTAAGAGAGTATACCCCCTTCAAAAGCTATTTTGTACGCTTGCGTTTAACATAACAAAATCTAACTTATATCAACAGGAAGTGCAGACTCTAAGCTACCAAACTGTGTCTCAGCTTCCTTAAAGTCCTCCTTCCCTTGATAATACACGCTATCATAAATTTGCAAATAACTTCTCTGCCCTCCCACAGTTGTATTTGGCTATAAAAGGCGGACCAGAGGACATACCAAGATTCTGAGACACAATTTGCTTGCCTGAAGCCTGCTCTGGTAGTGTGCAAAATGTGGAGCTATTCGATTGGTTCCTAGGGTACAAAATAGCTTTTTCGTACCTGTACCTAGTGGATTTGTAAGTCCTGAAAAAAGGGAATTTTACTGATTGCACTTCAAATGTAAACATCAAGGTCAAATAAGCCACACTGTAATCCGGGTAAAGAAATTACCGCTCAAAAAGCAATCAATCCATTTAAACAAAGGAATCGATACATAAAATGTGGTTTCATGTTTGTTTTGTAACACACGACCGACTTAATAGGTCAAAAAGCTAGGATTATAATTTAAACCACACAGAAAAACTTTGCGTGAGAAGTTGTAGCATCCTTCCTTCGATCAAGAATTCTACTTTTTCAACATGTCTATTACTTCCAAAGATGGTATCTTTGTATTTCTTAAAAGTTGGGTTTCTGAGAATTGAAAAATCCGAAAATTGGCTTTTTCGGCCTACAAACGTTCACCGTAACCTTAAGTAATCAATCATTAGATTTCTTCCCACTGATGTTCATTGTGTAGCTAACACGCAAACTTACATCAAAAATTTAGTTTTTAAAACTGACGCTTATACAAACTAAATTAAAACAGCTGAAAGAAAGTCCCGAGCGTAACTATAAAACAGTCCCTTCATCTATAAAGAAAATTGTTAAAGCATCAAGATATGTAGACAGACTTCATTTCTATACACAAAGGACATCATTTTTGGCAATTTTGAGAAATGATTCTAGGCTTGCTTTGAAGGATTCTGCGATTGAACATTTTCATAAAACGTCTTGTAACTTGAGAACGATACATGATCGATTTTGAAAAACTAAGTTTATGTAGCTCAGTTGATATTTTAACTTCATTCTTATTGTCTGCTAAGATAAATTTGATAAATAGTTACAAAGCTACAGGATAACATACAGCTCAGCCGGTACGTATGAAAAACAAAACAATTCAATTTTCAAAGAATAGGGTATCGGCGGTGGTAATCGGAAACTTTTGAATAAATCCCAAAAACTGAAGGAAAAGCATGTTTGTAGATAGTAAACGTCTTTAGGGAAAGCATTCTTAAATTTAAACCAGGCTAAAGCCAGTGGCTTTCGTTGTTCCTGGCGGTGAAGAAGTTAATGTTCTGAGCATCAAGCCTATATTCCAAAATAAACTCCGAATCCATGGCCTAACGAGACAAAAGTTTCCACAAATCAAAGACATTGGATATGTGCCATGTGAATAAAACAAAGGATAAGACTTAAAGCCGTTTCACTAAAGAGAGGAGAAAGGGTGCTATCTCGAATGGACGTTAGAGTTAATGGTGGTGGTTTTCGGACGGCAGGTATATCATTTTTCATTTTGGGGAATAATGAATGTATTTCAGATTGAAACGCTATTAGGATTTTCATATTTCTTTCTTAAACATCTACACTTAGATCAATCGTATGTAGTAATGAGATCGAAACGAGATTTTCTCGCACATCACTTAGTTTATAGATTGGTGTGCGTGTACAGAGAGCTCTCCAGAACGTCGCTACAAGAATCCCAAGTCTACCCATTGTTTATTAATTCAATACTGAGAAAAGAAGACACATGTACTGCACAACACAGTAAATAAAATGAAGCAAAAGTGTCTATAAACGGAATAAATTTCAAGCATACCTAAAAAAGCAATTTCTGGGCACATTCTGCATCATGAGAATACTGTCTGAAAACCACCGCTAGTGTCCGAAAACTACCGCCGAGCTTAGCAAGAAAAATGTGGATCACCAAAACTAAACAGACAAATTCAAATCAATAAAGCGTAGGCAAAATATCCAAAAAAGGCTTTTCTTTCACTTGGTGATTTTAGTTTTTATATGCGATTTATTTTTCTTATGCAAAAATTCTGTTTTCATTAAGTGCCCGATTACCACTGCCGACATCCTACTTGTACTTTTGCCCAGAGAAAATTTTAATCAATATGACTATTAGGATATTATAATTAAGTACCGTTATTATATGCTACGAGGCCCTTAGGCTTGGTACCAACTTCTCGGAGGCATCAAACAATTATTTCATCATCTGTATCTTGCACTAGAGTCCGATGAAGCAGCTCAGAGTAATTTAAACGAGTATGACAGCCTTAATAAAACCTTCCAAGAAAACTTTGGGGCGAGGTTTCTTGAAATTTTCTTTATTTCTCCGAGAGCGCAGTGCTTAAATCTCTCTCTCTCCCTCTCTCTCTCTTTCTCTCTTCATCGGTTTACACGCATGCATGCTTCCGTGTCAATCATCACGTTTCTCCACTGATCTCTGTTGGTCGCTGTTCTTCGTAACTCATTTCTGCTCTTTCCAGTCCACTTCTCCGTGTCACTTAGCCACGATGTCTGTGGCCTTCCTTGCTTCCTTTTTCCAGTGACCTTTCCTTCAATAATTAGCTTTTCTAAACAGTCTTCCCTTCTCATTGTGTGACCAAACAGTCTCATCTTTCTTTTCATGATGATTATTCTCAGTTGGAGGTGTCTTTTACATTTGTCTAGCACCCATGTGTTTGGGTGCGTTTGAGCTTAAATCGGTCACAAGAAATTGTTTTCAAGACCAGCAGCAGTAGCAGCAGTGAATCAAATATAGTGTCTCACAAATACAAATTATACCTATCTAAACACACAATGATAGACACGATTATATACTGAAGCATTGACAAAGAAATAAAAGAATCTTCTAAAATGTACCCACGGCGACAAATAACCCCAATTGATACAGACCTCCTTCTCCATTTGCCTCTTTAGTTCTTCGTCATATTGCTTCATTAGCTGTTCTCTTTCTTTGGAAAGCTTTTCTTCCTCTTCTCGTTCTTCTCTTGCCTTCCTTTCACGTTCCATCATCTTCTGTCTTCTTTTCTCCTCAACTTGGTGCTCAACAGCTCTCTAAGAATTCAAAGTATGCATAAACAAACAAAGGGAACAAAAAAGCTAACATAAGTAGCTATTACATCGTAATTTCTAAATTTAATGCAGGACAAAAAGGAAATGTTCAAGGAAAGCATAATTTATGAAGGCCTACAATCGACAGTAAGCAGAAGTCTGTCACTCTTCTGGTCTACAATTTAAAAACTTGATGACGTCACGATCTCAAACAATTTGAAATATAGAAAACGCTGTAATCAGAAAAAAACTGGCCCTTTTTTACATGCTTCTGTGGTGTTGCCTGATATATAGTTTTTACAGTTAAAATGTTTACTATCTAGAAGCCTTGACTTAACTTTGTATACCATTTCTTAGAATCGGCACTATAATTCAGAATCACTTATAATCACAAACTAAGCAATGAAAGATGTCCTACAAAAACACCTAAAAAGTTGAAAATAATTTAACTTCTTGTTGAACTGAAATTTCATTTGGATATACAACAGTGTTTATTTGAGATCGCTCTAGCCTATTTTGACAAAAACATGTTCACCAGTGTCATCGATCTTGCGTTCGTACATTCCATATCGCAGAAGGGGCGGAAGGGACCTTCACCTGTCACAGGTAAACTTTTTTACCTTGCAATGCCTTCCAACATGTCTTAGCATTGAAGAACATATATTAGCCCATTCAAAACTCCATTTTCTCAAACTGAAGAACAAAAATGAAAAATAAGTACCGTATTTTCCACAAGGTATTTTTAAGGTAGAGAAATTAAAAAATCACACTTCTGCTATAAAAATTCATGTATGTTTGCCAGCACTGTTGAATTCAAACCAAGAAACTCCATGGAAAGGGTACCAAGCATTAAGCTTAAGCTCGTAGATATGAAAGGGAAATTTCAAAAGTGGCCCGTTTTTCTGATACACCAGGTAGATATAATTTAAATTACTAAAAGCTCCTTTGAAACCATTCAATCCAAAGAAAGATGTAATAGCCATCTATCCTGGCTTCTTTTAAGAGTTGACACCTCTGCTGAAAACTACAGTTGAATATTTTACGTTATTAGTTGTATATCTTTGTTTCCTTGAAGGGATGCTGTCACTTCGTAAGTAACAGGACTGAAAGATTTGCCAAAAGATTTATCGATTTCTTCCATCAAGAAAATAAGATAAAAAGAGACAGATTCACAAGGCAAGATAACTCATTCGCAACTCGCAACGTGAACAAAATGAATAATGTCATAACCACTCGGGAAGGAAAGGTGCGAAACGGTTCAGATCATTTTTGGACCACTGCTAACGGAACAAATTTAACTAAGGAGTGTCAAACTTTTACAAGTTTGAAAATCACTCAAATTCAATTGGAAACAAATCTTAAAATTCATTTCAACTGTCACTAAAGGCAGAAATTATTTTTTAAGCAAGGCTTATCTTATTGAAAGCAGGGAAACTATTTTGATTTAATGTTACGGAAGCTACCAACTTTTGAGGTCATCAAGAAAATCAAAAGATTAATGCTTTGTCACTTTCAGAATCAAAAAGCATCTCAACGTTAAACAGCAACACAGCGTATCAAGAAACATTAAAATACACCACTTTCGAACAGCCGCTGTTATGAATATTTTTCAAAAATTTCATCACATAAATTGATGACTCCTTATTCGGATTCAGCACCAACACAATAGTCTATGAGTATTTCAGACCTTCATTCTACTACAACATTGACTGCATAAACCGTTCGAGGNCAAAAATCACACTTCTGCTATAAAAATTCATGTATGTTTGCCAGCACTGTTGAATTCAAACCAAGAAACTCCATGGAAAGGGTACCAAGCATTAAGCTTAAGCTCGTAGATATGAAAGGGAAATTTCAAAAGTGGCCCGTTTTTCTGATACACCAGGTAGATATAATTTAAATTACTAAAAGCTCCTTTGAAGCCATTCAATCCAAAGAAAGATGTAATAGCCATCTATCCTGGCTTCTTTTAAGAGTTGACACCTATGCTGAAAACTACAGTTGGATATTTTACGTTATTAGTTGTATATCTTTGTTTCCTTGAAGGGATGCTGTCACTTCGTAAGTAACAGGACTGAAAGATTTGCCAAAAGATTTATCGATTTCTTCCATCAAGAAAATAAGATAAAAAGAGACAGATTCACAAGGCAACATAACTCATTCGCAACTCGCAACGTGTACAAAATGAATAATGTCAAAACCACTCGGGATTTCGGGAAGGAAAGGTGCAAAACGGTTCAGATCATTTTTGGACCACTGCTAACGGAACAAATTTAACTAAGGAATGTCAAACTTTTACAAGTTTGAAAATCACTCAAATTCAATTGGAAACAAATCTTAAAATTAATTTCAACTGTCACTAAAGGCAGAAATTATTTTTTAAGCAAGGCGTATCTTATTGAAAGCAGGGAAACTATTTTGATTTAATGTTACGGAAGCTACCAACTTTTGAGGTCATCAAGAAAATCAAAAGATTAATGCTTTGTCACTTTCAGAATCAAAAAGCATCTCAACGTTAAACAGCAACGCAGCGTATCAAGAAACATTAAAATACGCCACTTTCGAACAGCCGCTGTTATGAATATTTTTCAAAAATTTCATCACATAAATTGATGACTCCTTATTCGGATTCAGCACCAACACAATAGTCTATGAGTATTTCAGACCTTCATTCTACTACAACATTGACTGCATAAACCGTTCGAGGAGTAAGTCTACACAGTATCAAGAAATTTTGAAAAATATCCATGATGGCGGCTGTTTGTTAAAGTAGTATATAGAAATTAAAAACAAATTAGTGGTGGCAGGCAAAAATTACTATTCCTCTTAAATCTCAGGGCTCAGAATCAGGTTTTCAATACATCGGTCTTTCGCTAATTTTGACAAAGCTGCTTTTATCACTAAACATAATGTGATCTCTGCCATAAATAAACAAAGCAACGTTTTAAAGAAATATTAATTTACCACAGGTACCAAATCTTGATCGCTTGACAGTCACATGTACTAGAAATGGTTCAATCGCAGTGGGTAAAAAGAACAACACCACAAACGCAAATCTAGTCTATTTTTCCCGTGCTTCAATCCCTTGCAATACCCCTCTTTGGGCACAAAAATTTAGATTTTCCAAACATTTTGAACAAGAAGATTGTACTGTCTTGAGCACAATCGTAATTGGGGAAAAATTTATCTCAAGATTTGGATAAATTGCGTTGCGACATGGTTACAAAGGACAATGCTTGCATTTGTTGTAGTTTTTACGAGATATGATTGGCTCCTTTAGCGGACACGTGTCGGTGTTACAACCGCTCAAGATTTGGTGCCTATGCTAGCCAATCTATTTGAATAAGCTAGATGAATAGTTTAAACCTAGTTCAAATTGCTTCTTTGTATAAAAATAGGGTGTAAAAAATCCCAGATATTCGAAAATTCTATCTACTCATGTTAAAACTTTCCTATTTAGGAGTTACATCAGAATTACATAACCTATTAATTCTATTGATGAGCCTAGCAATGGCTTTAATTTGTGTTATTTTGTGGATTTGCCAACGCCTGATTTTGCAACGTACTACGAAATTGCACAGAATATTGAGAACGTCTACCCGAATCTTTTCATATGACTGAAATATATACAAAATTATAGGTACAACAGTTATGATGTCTTACAATCCTTGTGGCTCAAAATACGGCTTTGAAGCTTTCATTTCACAATATTTTGTCAATAGGAGCGTACGCTAGCGCCAGCGTAACTGTTCTTTTTGCAAAGAGACAGTATATTAGATCTTTTATATAACTGAGCAAAAGAAATATAAAAAATTAGCACTAAAACCAAATTTTGCTAATTTTTGAAACATCGAAACTTTTCTTGAGTCACTTTGTACATTAAAGGAACACTGTCGTAGCTATGATTGGCTAGATCTTCAGATAAGATCAATAACAAAAGATCTAGTAATTGAACTTTTATGTTTTCAGATTATTCTTTCTCCCATGAATAAATGGAGCCAGATCGTTACCATCTTCTTAAATTTCGATGTACATCGAAATTACTGAAGCATGCCTAATTCTAGTCTTTTGGATTGTCTTATTTACCCAATCAGCGCCACCACAGTGTGCCTTTAAACCCGATCTATTAATGTAGACAGAATATTGGAAATACCTGATGTTCTAAATGTTTCTGTCGCTGGCGTTCAATATCGTCGATTTCATATTGATTTTTGTTTGATCGCTTCCCCCTTGCAAATTCAGCTTGCTCTCTGCAAGGAAGATGAAAATAATTTTGCATGATGATACTAAAATCAGACGAGGAGGATTTTAATGACGATCATTTAAAAACAAGAACAGTTCTACGATATAATGTTTGATAACAATTCCAGTATATTAAGACATTTCCAGTTTTATATTACGACTATTCCATTATCATTATTATGCATGACGGAGGAAAGGAGGCTCCTCCGCTTTCAATTTTACGTCACTAGGAAGGAGAGATTTTGAAAATTTGCAAATATGGCGGGCCTAAACAGAAACGAGAGAGAAAAGAAACAAATCAAATTGATCAACAGAGATGCAGATAAGAGGACTGGGCAACTAATCGGCAAAAAAATTCTATAATTCTTGTCTTCCATTCCCAATAAATTGGTGCATCATCGCCCATGGTGATATCATTTAACAGCCACCATTAGGTCTGCAAAAATTGTTGAAAACAAACAGACAGACAAACAGACAGACAGAATCCATTGCGAAGCTATTGACCAAGAATATTATGCTGCTTCGCAGCAATTATTACTATCAGTATTTAGTTGATGTTGCTAGGATTAGCAAACAAGTTACAAAATTTCCCAACAAAGCAGAGACGCCTTAGATGCAACTAAGAAAACTTTGGATACCTCGCCATGGTACAAACCTACTTTGACAAAATATTGATATTATATTGACAATCGGAATCACTATCCAAAATATTTTCCTTGATGGCAAACAGACTTCGACTTACTGACTTCTTTCTGCTTCTTCATGATTTATCTCACTTTCAGGGCGCTGTGATTTAGAATATCCAACTTTTGTATCTCGGTACAATGGTTTCTGCCCTTCATTAATTGCAGTTGATTCTGTATGTACCTTCACATTTCGAGTTGATAAGGGCATCGGCGTTGGCTGCAAAACAAAGTGTCAAAAACAAACCAATAGCATTGGCTAAAAGACCGAAAATTACAATTCGTTCACTCAAATTATCGACCATTCACTATTAATTCTTTTTTTCTCAAGTGAGCTGTTTCCAGAAAAAGTGACAATAAAACTTTCTTTTTT
>REGM01000168.1:705141-737049 GCA_004194415.1 Aurelia aurita
TGTTTTATTAGAACAGTAACATCTTCAAGAGTGACCTCTCTAAATTCAAATTTATGGGAAAACTTGGTACTCTCTTTGATTTTGCATATGCTTGGGTGTGATAAAATTTCTTTACAGCTTTATCAATTAGATCAAGTACACATATTTTTTTATAAGAAACTAAGAATTTGAGTCAGCACTGAAAGTTTCTTAAAATTATCAGATTTTCATACTTAGAGTTTCTTACGACTTCAATATCAATTTTTATGTTTACTTCCTGTGCCCTCGTGAACATTTCAAAACAAATTTCGAAGCCTTTTCAATGTTTAGATAATTCTCAAGTACCTTCTGAGTAATACGATACAGTAAACATGTGAAAATAAAGTAAAAATATGCCAAGGATTTCCTTTATCAAAATAAATAATTTCTTAACTTATCTTTTCCCAGTACTGGCGTTTCTTAACGTTTTGGCGATCTGAGAGTTGAGTTTCTTACAAGCGGTTTCTTATAAAAAATACGTGTATGTCATTTGCTAGGGGCAAAAATAATTCATTACCAGAGAAACTTGATCAAACAATGAAAAACTGGCCATAAAAATACGCTTCACACAAGCTATGAACCAGCTTCTAATTTTTTGCTGTTCTAAACTATGATTGGTATTCAGATTTTGATGCAAAATGTTCAAATATGGTACATTTGGAGTAATTTGATTCCAGTCCCACCATCTTCAATCAAAATTAACTTTTTGTGGCGTTTACATCCATCTTAAAATATTCTTCGAGCCAGGTACGTGGAAAATTGATTTTATTTCCTTCCGCTAAACAACATCGAATTTAAAAAAATCAGCATTCTGGGCCTACTGAGCATCAATAATTTCGGTCGATGACTTAGTTTTGTGAAAAAGATTTTCTCAGTTTTTGCCTTTTGTGGGCCACCAAGTATAATGCTAGAACAAGGCAGCTTGACAAATCGTCCTCTCTCAATAAATTGTTCCTAAATTCAGAAGGAACCTATATACGATTTGTCCACACCTTAAAAATACCTAAATTGTAATTTACTCAGTTGTTCTCAGTTGTGAAGCAATGATTAAACTGAATTTTACAGCACAAGGAGGAGAGTTTACAATTCAATCGAAAAAGAATGAAATATCTTAACATACGTAAGTCAGCAAGCCACTGTTTGTTCTTGTCTCTTTCACTTTGATTATAGTCATAAGCAACTTGGCCAGGAGCCTAGACAAATAAAATATATATTTCATATGTAACACATACTTTTAGGTATGCTAATATTCGTCTAAAAAATGCCTTTTGATTCTTTTTCAAATCACTAGGTCATATCGAAAAATGCTGTCTCTATCAAGAAAAGATAACTAATCTCTATCAATAAAAGCAAAGTCATAAAGAGTTTAGTGGCAATTTAACAAATGCGAACAAATGTGCTGCAATAACTTGCCCTTTGCCACTATCATGTCAAAAATGGCGTGGAAATTAAAAAGTACACATTTGAAAGAAAACAGAACCTCACATTTAGAAGTAGAAGGAATTAGGCCTTTCAGATGCTATTAAGCGGTTTGGACACCCATTTCAATATTTTGAGAGAGACCTTATACGCAGCTCTCTCCATAAATCACTGAATGAACAAGTGCCTGAAAGGTGAATATGCTGCTCTTGCTATTTGTAGTTGTTCTTCTGCTCGATTGTAAACAAGGTCAGAAATTAATACTTTGAAATTTCCCTGCGGAGTCACCTAAGAACTCCAAATTTAAAACACAGTAGTTTTCAAATCTATGAGCTCAAACTTAAAGTTTGATACTATTTCAACTGAATTTTATGCTTTGAAATAAAAACTATTTCTAAAAAACCTTGAATTTCTTGAAGCAGCAGTGACAGACGACTTCGATTTTTGGATTTCTCATGATTTAAAATATTTTGCAGAAATTTTCCATTTTTGTTTTAAATTTTTAGAAAAATGTGTTTCGAATGGACAAAATTCATTCTTCAATGTTAAACATGTTGAAAAAGCGTTTCATGGCAAAAATCTTTACCTTTAACAGAATAAAGTCCAGCAATGCCAAGAAGCCATTAAAGAGCCCTTTGAGCAACATTAAAGGAAAGAACCAAAGAAGACACTGGCGAACATGTTTTGCTCGAAATATGGAGGAAAGGTTTTAAATGAACACTGTTGAATGACTTGTTTTGACCAAATTAAATTTTTGTTCAAAAGGAAGTTAAATGATTTTCAGCTTTTTGGGTGTACCAAAGATAGGCCATCTGTCGTCGTCTTGTCCGTGATTTTGACTATTATTTCCGAATCTAAGAATAAAACGCTATGCCATTAATATAAAATTTTAAGCCACGGCATCTAGACTTAAAGAATTTTAATTGTAAAAATTTGGATATCAGGTGCCACCACAGGGGCATGTTAAAAAATGGCCCGTTTTTTCTGATACATCCGGTAGACTTTAATACTTTCGTTCAACTCGTACTAAAAATTTACTTACTCCAACTGCAAAGGAGCTCCGCATTGCAACACGTTCAGCTTTTCCTCCACGAGATTCATATACACTTGGCGGATTCCGTTGAAGATGAGTGCTTGTTTGCGACACGAGGCCGAGCCTCTGTGACTCAATCATACTGATCGTTGATATACTGTCCTTGTAGTCTAGTTGAGGTTCAGTGCCCACATGTGAATAGCTAAGAAGAAACAGACACCCATAAAGTAATCATCTTTAAGAAAGTAAACGACCTGTAGAGTGCAGGAATTCCAAAAGGCGTTACGTTTGCAGTTACATGCAAATCCACACATTTGCAAATTCTACCTTTTCAAGTTGTGAAATTCGCCCAAAGGCGGAACTTGATTTAGTAAGGAACTTGTACATTATATCATTTTAGTAAAGGGTAAAAACTTCTTGCAAAGTACTGGATCTCACTCTTCTGACAAGATATTCAAAGGTTCTTCTATTTCAAAGCAATAGTTATCATTATGCTTCAGATCTTCCAATGGTAAAAACGTTTTTGAGGCCATGAGAGTAAATATGTGTGACAGGTGTTCTCCACTGCAGTAATATGCACTTGCAGCTATGCTATTTTTTTCTGGATGGAACGTCAAGATAATAAATCAATAGACCATTTCGCAATTTGGAGAAATGGACTGAGGAGAGCGCAGCCAATTCTGCTACCCTTAGCAACAAGTAAGCAATCTGGGAAATCCTCTCCACTACAGTAACAAGTGTACGGCTTGCGGCTCGGTCGCATTTCTGTGCAACCTTAAGATATTTTCGATCTATTTATACCTTTCAAGAGTTACACGATACTTGTTTAGTATGGTACGTGTTTTCTCTGGATTATCTAGCCGTCTTGTCATCGTCTCGCCCATTTGTGAGTGTGGTTTGAGCCACTCTATTTCAGGTTCAATTGATCAGGTGGTTTGATCCCCTATGGAAAAATGAAGATGATGACGTGCCTTGGTTCTGCTTAAAATATACGAAGATGATGTTTCCTTTTGGGTCATTGGACGCAGACAAATTATCGAGCCTGTATGATTTTGACTTTCCATCTTGTGTTGATTCTGCGCCATCCTTTGAAATAATTTCTAGTCTCACTAACTTGCCTAATTTAGATGACTATGATATTGATGAACATTTACCTTCTAATGTCAACTCAAGTTATCATACTCTCGAAGACTTATCTTCACTTCACGCTTCAGAAAATGATTTCCCCTTAAATCATTTGAATCTTAGAAGTCTTCCTCTTCATTTGGATGAGCTTATTTCAATTCTTGCACGTTTTGAGAATCCCATAAAAACAAATATGGAAATTCCTGGTTACAGTTACTTTCAGTGGCGTGGCCACGGGAAGGGATGGGGGGCATTTGCCCCCCCCCCCACTTCTGTCAAAAGATGGTCCTCAAGATTCTTTCAAAAACGAGGAGAAAATAGCTGGGTATAGGTAGGGGAAGGGTGTGTAAGAATTTTTCCAAGAAATGCAGGAAAGTCACCGGCAGAGTCATTCTAAGCTAAAGTAAAGGTTGGCATTTTTTTAATTTTCCCAGACGTACTATCGCAGAATTGTCAAGGCTTCTATTTCTAGGTCAAGCAAACACTGGATTGCGAGAAGCGTTCTAGAACAAAGTATAAGGTCTTTGCGCTTCCCAAAGAAAACTGTTACAAAATTACAAAATTACAAGATGGGATGGAGAAAAGGATTCTAAGCCAAAGGAAATGATGTTTACTATAAAAACATTTCCTGGGGATGCTAACTTGTCAAACATATTTCACAAAATGGTCAAAAATTCTATGTTAATACCGGCAAACATGGGATCAAGAGAAGCGTTTTAAGTCAAAGTAAAGGGCGTGTCCTCAAAAATTTTCCTGGGGGCCGAGCCCCCAGACCACTTTGTTTGTATACCCCCAGTTAATTTGTCCTAGCCACGCCACTGGTTACTTTCCATACCAATCTCATAGACAAAATGGTGGTGTTGCACTTTATGTGAAGTCAGGACTTACTCCAGTACTTAGAACAGATCTAAGCAAAGATAGTACTGATTTTGAATCAGTTGGGTTGAAGTTGAAAATAAAAATGGTAAAAGTAATCTTTTCTGTTGTGCCAATCGTCATTCTAATGGAGATATTGGCACTTTCAGTCAGTATTTGCAAGAACTTTTTTCGAATACAGCTGTATTTAATAAAGAAGTTTTCAAAGAACTCAAAGAAAAAATTCAACAAAAGTAGCTCTTCCGACGTTTTTTCTTTCATTTTCCAAGCGTAGAAAGTATGATTCCACGCATCCGCTATGTTAGCGCTCACGATCATGATTAGCGATCACCATCATGATTAACGATCGGATTTATTAATGAAAGTTAAACTTACATGCTTTCTTGCTCGGCATTTCCAAAATCAAGGCCTGAAAAGGAAACAAAACGATCTTTTTACCTGAAATAAGGAACTGGCAGAAAACTTCAATGATAACAATGATGACTGAAGATTTAGTGTACACCGAATGGATGCCCCTTCTCGTTACCTGTTTTGAAATTTCTCTTAACTTAGGGGCCTATTCCAGGACCACCTTCGCATATCATTTAACGTAATCAACAGTCGTTCAAAAATAAAGTCATTGCTTGCTTGTTACCCTAGGTTATTATCCACATCTCAAAGTGTCAGAATAACATAAGAAAGTTTTATATCCATATATTATTTGTGCAGTAAAATCTTCTATGCCTTCATCTGATAATGAATGGTTTAGCACCAGGATCCCTTGTCTATAGACATTAATGATTATCACGATTATCATGACTATCGTCTAATCATTAGATTATCGAACAAGACAACAAAATACTCCAACGTTGATTTTTAAGTGCATATTTCATCCAAATACTTCCTAAAGGCTGATTTCTAGTCGGTGGAATTTTTCGAGCGACCGGAATTTTACACAATAAAATTTCGTTCAGCCGTATGAATTTACGTACGCTAGGAAAATTCCAATGACTGGAAATCAGCCTTAACGCTCATGATTTCACACAGCTCTTCGATTTGAAGCTTTCTCAACGAAAAAAGATCCACTGTTTCCCTACAGAAGAATCTCCTATATCTAAGCCCTAATTGTAGTTTTAGGCAAATGCCTGCGGAAAATACGGGACAATATACCTTTTTACTTGCCAGAAAAGAAGTTTGGATCGAGCGTCAAAATCTGGTAGGTTTTTCTAAAGAAAAGGTAAACATATCGCCGATCTCATTGATATCAATAAATTCGCAAGTAGCTGGGAAAAAAGGATACGTTGCAATATCTTTGAAGAGTTTATCATCGATTTATTAACCATAAACAAGAAAAGCATGTTTGAGGATGAATCAAATGATACAAGGCAAGTCTTTGCATGCATTTGTGCGCTTTTCTTTAGTTCTTTCTGTTGTTTCTAACGAACTTTGCTTCGCAAACAATTTTGGCCATCAACACATCAAAGTGTTTGATCACATTCATCAGTTTGTCTGTGAAACGACCTTACAGCTCCTGCACACAAAGTTGTAGGAACAAAAGGAAACAGCATCAAAGAGTTTCTTTGCAAAGTACCTCTTTCCTGGCAAGTAAAAAGGTCTATTTCCAAAAATGTGGCTTTATTTATCAACAAAATTGGTTGCGTGACAAAGAAAACCAAATCATTCAACACTAAGACATACCTACAACGGGACTAGCAATTTTTAGCTGCAAATGGGAAATTCATAAAACATACATTTAAACCTGTGTACCAATACCAGTTGCTACATAACATTTATCTACATGAACCTGAAAGTATTTTCTCTCGTTTATGTTCGGTTTAGAGTTTTGTAGTAAATATAAACATATATCGCAACAATTTTCAAAGGCAGACACTGACAAGGATGACATGCTGCTTATTTTAAGAAGAGGCTTATTCTAGAATTAACCAACAAGATAAAGTGCCTTGAAATCAGTGAAAAAATACCTGGTACTACGGTAGGTTCTGTCCTAAGATCAGTATCTCTTGTTCCAACTTGCAGCTGCTTAATCCCTTCACTACTAGGTTGAGTACCAACAAATTTCTTAATCTGCCCTTTCTCTGTGGCAGCACCATTTTTACCCTGTGCGGCCTTTGCAGCGATAGCATTTAACACAGACGTGTCACCTTTCTTTAATGATTCCATAAGCAAAGCGAGTTCTGATTGTGATATAACCCCTGCATTTTTCGTGTCTATATTTTTATTTATCCTTGTACCAGTCTTATCCTTTTTCAGCCTAGATTGAGCTGCTCCTCCAGCTCCTTTCGGTCTTACAGCAGCCTTTGGCCTATCTGATTGTTTTAATGGCGTCTTCTGAGCATTTCGTTCTGTAAAATCGCCTGGTGTCTCAATAACGCTATCAGCAACTTTGTCGCGTAGTTGGCCGTCTTTTGACTTGACAGTGTCTCTAAGCTGGCTTCCTTTATGCTTGATTGGCCGCGGTGAAACGTCTTTATGATTTGGCAAAACACGGTTACCTTTCACCTCTCTCGTTTTTCTCCTGCCGGCACTGCTAAGTGAACGAACGTTTGCCTGGCAAAACAAAAAGGCTGCGTTATAACTGACGAAGTTTTAGTACTTCAGAAAGATCAATAAAACATTTACGCAATCAAAATACAGAATACTGACGTATTTATGCTCGTTCGAAGATCTGCTTCTTTTAATTAACGAGCCAGAAAAATAGCTGTTAGTAAGGCTTGCAGTAAAATAGAATATCTGATACTATTGTACTTTAACATCGGCGTACGTTGATAAAGAAGACACCCTGATCTTCAAATAAACTCAGCAGTTTACACAGCCTCGATGAAAGAATTTTTTCCGAGCTTATCATCGAATTTTGGAAGAAGCCATTTGCAAAAACTTGCACAAACGACTGCAAACCCAAATCAAATTTCGCCAACTTGCATGCCTTACAGCAATGACAAAAGCCAGTGTTATCGTCTTTAAAAGTGACCCAGAGGGCGGGTTGCTTTACTCATCCGGTAGAGAGCAAAGAAATAAACGCGACAAAGTCATGCAAAAATGACATAATCAAGCTATAGTTTAACATATTTCATCTCCCTTGAGGGGCTTTAACTCAAAGTCTGCTCGGGCATAGTGGGCTTTTCTTTAAAAAGATTCATGGTATGTTCTATTTCAAAATATCAAACATAGTTTAAAGATTTATTCAATTTATCGAGCAACGTAGATTATTTGTTGATACCATTACCAGGTGTGCCAAAAAAAGTTCAGGCGTTTGAAAAATTGTAGTACCTAAAGTACTGGATGGATCGGAATGAGTCAAATTTCGCTTGATAGCAAAAAGACTTAGTATTTTTGTGATTTTTCTCGCGTTGTTATGAGCAAGGAAACATAGGTAAATTCAACTTTACAAAAACTCATTGATTGAGAATGGCTGAAAAAGGGCCTGAAACACTCCATAAAATCTTATGGAATCTCTCACACAGAACAATACGCCACGGCATTGGATCTCTCTCAGAAGTTATAGGAAACGAAATTCTAAATAGATACCAAAGTTTTTCGATCATATGGCAATAAATGTGCAGATGACATACGATAACCGTGAAAAATATGTACTTTTGTGTTGTTCTGTGTTAGAAGTTTTTTTACGATTTGATCGACTGTTTCAGGACGTTTTTCAAGCATTTCGCAAGAAAGAGATTTTCGTGAAGTCGAACTTACATATATTTTCAGTACTCCTAAAAACACGAGCAAAATTGCAAAAATGCTTCGGTCTTGCGTCTATCAGACAGAATTTACTCCATTCCAATCCATCCAGTACACTAGGTACTATGGATTTTCAAACGCCTTTTTCGGCGCACCCGGTATATACTGAGTGCGCCAAAAGGAATCAACTTTTGATAAGCCACAATAAATCCTAAACTGGGCAAATTTTAAAATAGATGACTTGAAACATTTTGCTGTCAATTTGTTGGCTGCCTATTCCTCGAGTCTAGAAACAGCCTGCATAGAAACAAAAGTTAGATATACAGGGTGTCTCAAAAAAAGCTACCCAGTTTTAAATTCAAATTTCTCTCGGCCTGCTGATCCTAGCAAAACGAACAAAATATTTTCTAAAAGTGCGATAATATAGTTACTATTTTAGTACTAGTTTGATAAAATTAAACAACTGGTACAAAAATGAGGGGGTCGTCAAATTTTAATCAATTTTTCACAATTTTAAGGCAGCGTTTTACAACATCCAGTTCTTTGATTGGCCATCCCATAATGAGCAGTCTAAATTGTTAACTTATCTCGACATCAATACCGTTTCACAAATAAAATATTTGGTAAATGTATGAAACTTAATTTCTGTGAGCAGGACGGGGATCCGTTATTCGCTGTAATTTTCAGATTCTAATAAAATTCTGACAAGACTTTTCATTTTTTCTTTGTTCTGCATTAGTCCGTTTTCAGCCTAATTTCAGGTAAACGCTTACAATTCGAGAAGTAGGAGGCCGCACAACTGGGAAAAATGATAAATATTAAGTCATCAATCTTCAAAATTGGCCAAATGTACGATTTATGGTCGCCTGTTGAAAGTCGAATCTTATTTTGCGCAACCATAGTATTTGAGACTTGCTGTCAAACTTGTCACTGAAATCCTTTTTAGTTACTTTTTGAGATCATCTTGAAACGTTAAAAAACTTGGAAATCGGCGTTGATTTGGAAATGGATTATTTTCTTATAAAGAAGCTAGCTTTGTATACAAACGAAGCTTGTTGGGCAACACAGCGTTAAAAAATGTACCGGGTGTCCCAAAAAAAGTACTCACGTTTAAAAAATCACCAAAATTCGATTATCAAACCTACCATAAAAATTTTTTTTTATCTCTTTTGTCAGTGATCCAAATATATTTAAAGATGATAAAATGGTTGCTTTCAGTACTTAAAGAGCATACAATAACAGGTTAAAAAACCTTATTCTGAGCAATACTTTTTAAACAACACCGTACATCTTCCCTAAGAGCAATTNTATCCTTGATTCTACAAATTCTTAAAATCTTCCTACACTGTATCCTTTTTTATTTTCCTCCATTTCTGAACTTGGAAATCGGCGTTGATTTGGAAATGGATTATTTTCTTATACAGAAGCTAGCTTTGTATACAAACGAAGCTTGTTGGGCAACACAACGTTAAAAAATGTACCGGGTGTCCCAAAAAAAAGTACTCACGTTTAAAAAATCACCAAAATTCGATTATCAAACCTACCATAAAATTTTTTTTTATCTCTTTTTTCAGTGATCCAAATATATTTAAAGATGATAAAATGGTTGTTTTCAGTACTTAAAGAGCATACAATAACAGGTTAAAAAACCTTATTCTGAGCAATACTTTTTAAACAACACCGTACATCTTCCCTAAGAGCAATTATTTTGAGATTTTTCATTATCCTTCAAGTCTACAATGATAGTTTTCGCTTCTTTCTGACATTTATGACCGAAGTAGAAGCTTAATATACAAAAAAAATTAATCTGGTAATCATGGATGCTTTTGCAGTATGCTTCAAAACCAGGCAGCGATAAAAAGAGCTAAATTTGCTAATTTTAAACCAATCACAAGATAAGCTATATCTGGGAAAATAATTTGGTCTTTGATGTACTTCCCACCGTGTAATCAAATTTTTGGTGATTTTTCAAACAGGAGTACTTTTTTAAGACACTCGGTATCATTTTGATAAAATCTTTTATGAATTATATAACTTGAAAATATGTATCTTAAAGTATCTAAACATATAATCAAAGCATAGATGCAAAAAGTACCTTGGAGACATTTCCAACGCCTTGTAATGAGGCTGCAGAAGATAAAACATGGATTAATCATAGCAAAACAATAGTCAATAATGGGCAATAATTATAGCAAAAGAAAAGTCACTACATTTGTAGAAATGCTTTCTGATCTGCACTGTATCTTCTATCAAGAATCATTTCAGTGCTTATCAAAACGAGAAGTGGTATTTCATACAATCATTGCTTTATTTCAAATTATGGCAGGCCTATGATGAAGAACACTAGCAATATCTTGCTACCTGGTACCTGGCCTACCGGATCAGTAAGAAAACCTTCACCTTTTGTACAAAAAGTGTAGCTATTAATCCAATTTCAACTATTTTTATTCAGATTTCAACGCTTCTTGCCTCAAAAGAATCTGCGGAGTTAGCGGAGTTTCTATTGCCGATTTTATTCGGAGATTTAGGACATGTACATCTCAAACCACTACTGTTTTGTGTAGAAACATCTGGCCATATTGTTGCCGCTTTGGATTATCGATGAAAGGATTGCCACGGAACTGCCACCGAAAAAAGTCCACTTTTATTGAGACGATCCCTTAATCTAACGATGAAAGCATAGAATTTAGATTTAAAAACAAAGAGCTGGTGTTATTTCAACACTTAGTCGAAAATAAAATCGACTACCGGCTGAGCCAGAAAAAATTTCCCACTTTTGAAAATTCATAGCAGGAAGAGTACTAGCCTGCGTGCAGACACAATATTCCGAAGAAGAACGGGTTAGGGTCTGCGCGCAGGCTAGAAGAGTACTAGATGTATTGGAATGAATCGAATTCTACTTGATAGCCGAGCGATTGAAGCATTATAGTAATGTTTCTTGCACTTTTATGAGCACTGAAAATATTGGTAAATTCGACTTTACGAAAATATCTAGGTTGCAAAATGCCTGAAAACGGGCCTAAAACACTTGATCAGATCGTAAAAAACTTCTCGCACAGAGAATAAAGAAAGTACCGTTTTTGACGGGTAAGGGAATTCGACTGCACATTCATTGCAGTGGGATTGAAAACTTCAGTATTTTTTTGNTGTGTTAGTGTGTTGAAAAACATGTCGTTCTCAATAATCATAGTCATAAGAGAAAAATTAAGTTTTCTCTTGTGACTATGCTATAATTTATTCGTAGTCTGAGTAAAATGAATGACCTAAAGGGACTTGCACTGTGTAGAAAGCTTTTGGTCGTTGTTGCGCAGACCCTTTCTTCTTCGGAATATTGGGTCTGCGCGCAGGCTAGAAGAGTACTGGATGTATTGGAATGAATCGAATTCTACTTGATAGCCGAGCGATTGAAGCATTATAGTAATGTTTCTTGCGCTTTTATGAGCACTGAAAATATTGGTAAATTCGACTTTACGAAAATATCTAGGTTGCAAAATGCCTGAAAACGGGCCTAAAACACTTGATCAGATCGTAAAAAACTTCTCGCACAGAGAATAAAGAAAGTACCGTTTTTGACGGGTAAGGGAATTCGACTGCACATTCATTGCAGTGGGATTGAAAACTTCAGTATTTTTTTGAAAATCTATTTCATATAACTTTTGAGAGAGCTGATAACACCCTTGCTTATTGCTCTGTGTGGGGAGACTACTTACGATTTGGTCAAGTGTTTTGGGCCCTTTTTCGGGCATTTCGCAACCAAGCAATTTTTGTAACATCGACTTTACCTATATTTTCAGGGCTTATATAAACGCAAGAAAAATCGCAAAAATACTTTGGTCTTTCGGCTTATAATGAAAATTCGATTCATTCAAATCCTCTTGGTGATGAATTTTCAAAAGTGGGAAAATTGTTTTGGTTCACCCAGTATTTGAATGGTTTTACAGCTATAGAAAGCATAATAGTTGCTAGCAAGTTAGTAAGCTTCGCCTGCACTTGAGACTTAAAATTTTATATCTTATTGCGGCGTGCCCCCATCAAATAAGTCAATCTCGATTCCATGTTTCAAAATGAGTCCACCACCAACGCTGCAAGGCTATTGCGGGGGTGAAGCGAAAAGATTAGTCAAAGGCAATGGAAGGAAAACCTTCTTAATCTGTCTCCTGTTTTGTGGAATGTGTATTTCTCTGATTTCAATTGTGGTCACAAAACAACTTTCATGGGTGATTAAACTTTTCAATTCAAAATGAACAATGAAAAAAGTAGCAGCTAAAACATCTTGAGAAGTATAACAGTAATTTCATTAAAAATACGACTTGTACGAAGAATATGAATGGATACAACGATTCGAGCATAACTCTTCGTCAGGTATGAAAACGGTAGGTGGTGTTCGCTACCTGACGAAGAGTTATGCTCGAAACGTTGTATCCATTCATATTCTTCGTACAAGTCGTATTTTTAATGAAATTACTGTTATACTTATACAAACGACGTACAGCACGCACAACAACATTGTTTTTCATCTTGAGAAGTAGCATGGCCTGCTATTAACCGATGTTCCATACTTTGCTTCAGTTTGTTTCCAATGCCAAAAACGCCGCACTCTCTAAAAATTGTTATTTTCTAGTACATTTTATATCTCCGTCATCGATACAACTAGCAGCATTACGAAAGTAATTAAAGAAAAATGGGTATGGCAAAGTCAACTGTACACAACTTGATGACCGTATGAAGAAGTAGGGGCGTGTCTTCTGGTCATAACATCAGACTTTTGAAATCAACTGCATTTGCTATTGCGCTTATATGGGTGAGAATCATGCGCTCTTACAGAGGCAGATCGTAAAAAATTTATGCTTTCGAGATGTGGCGCTATAGATGAATTCTACGTGTATCCTGGGTAGAAAAAAGAGCAAATGAAAGGATACTGGAAAAAGCAAGAGCTGGATTGGTATTGCGAAAGGACGTCATGGAAAGGAAGATGAAACTCTTTGGACATATAGCAAGAAGAGGTGGTTTAGAAACTCAAAACATATTTTGGCTATAAATTTACTGGTTACGTTTTCCTTATATCAATAGAAGATTTATAACCAATGACATTATCCGATAGATTCTTCGGCAACTAAACGCTGAGATATACTGTTGCTAGCTCTCTAAATCTACGTTAGGCTTTCAAGAGTAGATGACAGCAATAATCTTTGAAATTGGTCTGTCGGATTAATTTCGAAAATCTTACAAAAAGGTGCAAGTTGTCTTTACTCACCCGGTATATTAAAAGTCTCTCACTCCTCACTTATCATTATTACTGCACATTTGCATCAGCGATGCATACATTACGAACAAAATTATTAAATTATTGCGACCGTTAAAATTTGAAAAAGTTCCCAGGCAAAATAGAATCGGACTAGATTTGGTTACTTTCTTGACTAAGTTACAACAAATTTCAGGATAACCTTTACAGAGCAAAATTATAATAACAATCATAATCATCATCATCATTATCATCATCAATATATAAAAACCAAGCAAGAACAATTACTAAAAGAAGTTTAAAAGAAGGAGAAGAAAATCACGATAATTGAAATGGGAAAGAAAGATTTGGCGAGAAACCACTGCAGTCTGCCTTCATCAATGAAACAAAAGATGTTAAAGATGAAAAGGTAAGCTGGAAGTGGCTAGCAAATGGGTATCTAAAAAAGGAAACAGCAGGAATGCTCATTAATGATAGCTAAGACTCTATTCCGGATTCTTTCCAATTGTGATTTATGTGTGTCTGACATACCGAGCATGATGCTGCTGCAGTACAACATCTGTGGCAAAATCATGACTTTGTAGATTGTTTCTGCTACCCATGGGCTAATTTTATGTCGTATACGGGCCAATAATTTTTTCCTTGATAAGACTTTCTTGTAGGTCAATGAGAGATGCTCCTTCATGGTTAAATTTTTGTCCATTGTAACACCCAGATATTCGTATGAATCCGATTCGCTGATTTCTTTACCGTTCCACGATATGTTTACTTTCTCTGACTTTGCAATTTTTTGGTGATTTCCGAACAATATAAATTCAGTTATTGTTTTCTTCAGGTTAACAAACAGATTTTTATTTGTGAACCATTTTGCGAGGTTGTTAATTTCAGTGTTCAACGATTCCTCAATTTGTTGCTGTCTTTATTGGATGTAAAGATAACAGTGACATCAGCGTAAAGTAAAATCCTACACTCCTTGATCTGTGCAGCGATATCGTTTATCACAATTGTAAACAGCAGTGGACCCAAGATGGATCTTTGCGGAACTCCACAACTGATTGGCTGTCTTTCAGAATATGTACTTAAAATGATACAAACTGTTGCCTGTTAAACAGATAACTTTCAAGCCATGTATGTTCTTTTCCGCGTACTCGTTATCCATACTTGTCTGTATGAAGTCAAAACAGAACGTAATTGCATGCTCAGTAGATGATTTCCGTCGAAAACCAAATTGATAGTCTGAGAGTTACTCGGAGTTCACATTGATAGCAAATTTTCCTTCGACCATGATTTGACATCGTGCCAGAAGGCTAGCAATACACTTTATACACTTTCTCGCATATCCCCGTATATGAATAAGAGCAAACTAAGAAACTTGATGAGGGCATTTATTACCAGTCAGTTTCAATACTGCCCTTTAATCTGGATGTTCCACAGCAGGCAGCTTAACCAAAAAATAAACAAAAGACAGGAACGGGCTTTGAGAATTATATATAAGGATGCCGAATCTACTTTTAGTGAGCTATTAGAGAAGGACCGTGCAGTTACTATCCATACAAAGAACTTGCAAATACTTATGATTGAGATTTACAAAACTAGAAATGACCTGAGCCCTTCATTCATGCAGGAATCTTCTGTCAAAATGAAATTCATTACAATTTGCGTAACAATAACGAATTTATTCAACCAAGGATGAGATCTGTCAGCAATGGGACAGAAAGCGTCCGATTTAAGGGTCCGCAGCCGTGGCAAATGTTACCACAACAAATACGAAATTAAGAATCCCTTTCTCAGTTTAAAGCAAAAATAAAAGACTGGTACGGAGAAAATTGTCCATGCAAGTTGTGTCGCAATTTTATTCCGAACTTGGGTTATTTATAAGAAATGTTTTTAGATATCTGTTTTTATATTGTATACTTTTGGTGACTTGTAAATATTTTATCCATCTTTTTTATGTAATATTTGTAGATCTCTTTTTTAACGTTGGAACTAATTAGCTAACTAATTTTAGCTATCATGCCTTGTAATCCAACGAAAAAGAAATTAGTAATAATAGATAAGAGGAGGTTGTTCTTTTCGAGATATCTACCGGGTGTCCCAAAACAAAGTATAAGCGTTTGAACAGTTCCCGCGGAGGAGCCTTATTTTCGAAATTTGTTATTTGATTTTTATGGTACAGATGAGATGTTAACTTGCAATTTGCGACCTCGTATGACCAAATCGGATTTGTATTTGTAGAGTAATTCACTTAAACAGGCAAAATTTCCGAGGCAGCCTAAGACAGATGGTTATCGCATTATGCTACTACTATCTATGCGTAATTTGGAAGAGTTTTTGGGGCAGCTCAACAACACATCATTTTTTGGAAGTGTGTTGAGCTATTAAAATGAACTATATTTTCGCTAATAATTCAAAAGCCTGAATATTTCGTCTTTATGACTGAATAATCATAACTGAAACGAAACTTAGGTGGGAAGTTCCGTTGGTGGTAGAACACACTACCTGAGAAAGTTCCTTCAGTCCTACAAAGTTACTCCGTGAAGTGCGACTGCATCTTTTCTTGTCATTTTTTTTCTTATTAATATTATAGTTCAATTGGTCAACAAACTTTTAAGAGTTGAAGGGTTGATTTGCCTCAAACACACTTTCAAATTACGCATAGATTGTAGTAGCAATATTCAATAGTCATCTGTCCTAGGCTGCTTCAGAAATTTTGCGTGTTTAAATGAATTACTTCGCTAGTACTCAACCGATTTGAGCATGCGAGGTCGCGAATTACAAGTTAAGATCTCATCTATGTCATCACGTTAAAATAAAAAAATTCCGAAATGAGGCACCTCCGCAGGAACTGTTCAAACGCTTATACTTTTTGTGGGACACCCGGTATAAAATTGTTTAGGGAATTGAAAAATATACTAAATTTGTTTCAAACGCTTAAATCTGTGATCTTTATCAATGAACTGTTCTTACAATAATTTGGGGCCTACCTATATACCAAAATCACAATGGGGGTAACAATAACAACAACTTAACAAGGGGACTTGCCTGATACAATCTTTGGAAAATAAATAAAGAGGGAGAGGACTGACAGGAAAGGACAATAGCGAGAGAATAGCGGTGATCAGGAACGGTAAGAAAAGAACACAAGGGACTCAGTAATGTGTTCGTAGGCCNCCGGTATAAAATTGTTTAGGGAATTCAAAAATATACTAAATTTGTTTCAAACGCTTAAATCTGTGATCTTTATCAATGAACTGTTCTTACAATAATTTGGGGCCTACCTATATACCTAAATCACAATGGGGGTAACAATAACAACAACTTAACAAGGGGACTTGCTTGATACAATCTTTGGAAAATAAATAAAGAGGGAGAGGACTGACAGGAAAGGACAATAGCGAGAGAATAGCGGTGATCAGGAACGGTAAGAAAAGAACACAAGGGACTCAGTAATGTGTTCGGTAGGCCGGTTATTTCCAATTGTGGCACCGCCACTGAGTACATTGTTGAGTTCTTGGATCATCATCTCACCCCCTTGTTAGTAATACCGAATCTTATAACAAGGACACTAGTCATTTTTTGTCGTTGTTGGCTGGTATTGGGGAGATTCCTGATGATGCCTTGCTATGTACGGCGGATGTACGGCGGATGTACGGCGGATGTACGGCGGATGTACGGCGGATGTACGGCGGATATAATTTTTTAGTTATCATTGATTTAAAAGTTTCATCATTACGTTTGGCCAGATAGAATTTCAGAACAGTTAAATTTTCCTGAAACTTTAAAATCCGAAACTCAATTTTATGTAATCTGAGTAAAGTGTTGCATGCTCCATCCTGTTTACTCATAAAATCAAAGACCTGACTTGCAAAAATCGAGTAGATACAATAGCATACCATCAGTTATGACAATATCAAACTTTCCATCTTTTGACTGAAGCTTCAACCTGCAAGAAAAGATGAAACAAATTAGGGGTTTTTGCGTTCAACAACAGAGTCATTAACGAATTCTACTGAATTATTCCAAATTTAAATTTAAATTTTACAGAATCCTTCTGTTTGGATTTGAAAATCAGTCAAATTGTTTGATTACCTAACGTTGACTGATTACGATCGCCGTAGTTTCTTCCATCGCTTGAACTGATTGATGCTCTTGCAAGAAATTAGTACCAAGATGTCCAGAAATACAAAAAAGCTAGTACTACATTAGAGCAGGATTAAAAAATTGCTACGAACCCTTACAAATTCATACGAAGGTTTGCGAACTCATTCGAACGCTACTTCTGAAAGGAATTCTTCTGAATTCGGGGATCTTAACCCTATTAAAACCGTTCTTTCTGGACACTTGTAGTACCGGGGGGGCACAAAATGCCAAAAAGCTATTTTCTTAAAGTTGGAATGCCTATTTTGGCTTCATCACTGAGTCAAATATTCAACTTATCTATGTCTAAAGGCCTATTCCCAAATAATAGGAAAATTGCCTGGGTTGCACAAATTTACAAGGATGGCCCGACAGACGTTGATTCAAACTATCGACCTATCTCGGTACTACCAGTTAGTTGCGAGGCTCTTTGAGAAACTAATTTGTGACCAATTCTATTCTTTCCTCACTAAACAACGTCATTTGTTTTTTTAAATAATCAGGATTTCGGAAGTTTCATTCCGTACTAACCTGCTTATTAAGATGTCTAATGATTGGTACTTGGACCTTGGTAAGGAACAGTATACATCAGTCACCTTTATAGACAGAAGACTTTCGACACTGTTGATCACCAAATATCAATAAAAAAACTTGGTGTTTATGGAGTTGCTGGGAAAGAATTGAGTTGGTTGAAATCTTACTTGCATAATCGTAAGCAGTGTTGCAAAGTAAATGGACACATTTCAAGCATGGAATCAATAAAATGCGGGGTACCCCAAGGTTCCTGCCTTGGACCTTTACTATTACTGATATATATAAATGACCTTCGCCTCTCGCTAAAATATGGGGAGGTTAATATGTATGCAGACGACACCAGTATTCCTTCTCGTCGGACTCTATTACTAATATCAACGATGCCGTTAATGAAGATCTTTAAGAACTGGTCGGAGAGTAACAAGTTATCGCTAAATGTATCTAAAACACAGAGCATGCTAATTGGTAGCCGTAATCGACTCAAAAGTCTGAAAACTCGAAACCAGCCCTAAAAATTGGAGAGGAACCAGTCTCCATGGTTAAACACGCGAAATAATTGGCGTTCAGGTTGATATGCACTTGCTCTTCCATTATTGTACAGTAATCCAACGTTAAATAAATTGAATATATATCTGGGACGAGCATTTAAACATTATTACCAAAACATTTCTCGAGGAATAGGAATGCTGAAATTAGCAAAAAGATACCTCCCATTACAGACCATGCAAACGATGTACAAGAGTCTTGTAGAGCAGTACTTTCGATATTGTTCCCCTGTTTGGGGTAACTGTGGAATTACGGCTCTTCAGAAATTACAAAAGTTGCAAAATAGAGCAGCAGCTAGGATAGTTACAAATAGCCCCTATGACGCTTCCCCGCTGCCTCTTATTAAACAGCTTGGCTGGCTAGATGTACAGCAAATGATAGACTTTGAAACAACAACAACTGTTCACAAGTCATTGCACAATGAAGTGCCTGATTATCTGCAAGGTCTGTTCACAAGAGTCTCTGATACATGCGTCAGGGAAGTACGCAATTCCAAATTGGATTTGAACCTTCCGCTGTTGAAACCATCCCTTTGTCAAAGAGCTTTTCTTTCAGGGGAGCCAAACTATGGAGCAAATTAGGATCTGAAGCCAAAAATACAAGTAGCTTCTCTGCTTTTAAGAAAGTTGATACGTGATCCAAGATAATATCTTGACTTTACGTTTGTTTACTTTATGTATGAAACATTGTAACCAGTTAGTTTAGGTTTTCTTTTTGTTTAGTTAGCTGTAAAGCAGTATTTATATATATTGATGTTTTTACCCTATGTATGTATGTATCAATTTGCCACTAAACAATATAAAATTTACAATGTTTTAAAAGCTAAAAATAGATACATTACAATTTTAATACAAAATAAATAAATACTTGTAAAAAACACCCCTAATTGTAGTGGCAGGAATAGCATTAAAAGGTCGAAATGATCTTATTTCCATAATGGTCCCCTCAGAGGTGGTTGCTTAAAATAAAAATGCATAATTTAGTAAGGCCGAATCATGAATGAATCTGAGAGAGGACGTGAGGTCTTAGTAGAACATATATACGTCATTTTCTTCTCTCTGAATATTTTAGAAAATATTGTCTTTGATCTTGTGTTTAAACGAGTTGATATTGTTTGTGGATCTTAAATCAGAAGATAGGCTATTCCATATTTTTGGCCCTAGGTAAGATAGGCATTTTTAACCTGTGTTACTTTTGCGAAATGGAAGGTTTAATTTAAGCTTAGATCTTCGCGCAACTCGGCTCTGGTTGACTGGATGGAATATTTCGTCAGCGTAAGCTGGAGCCGTCCCTTTGAAAAATGTCAATATGTTTACACATATATGTTGATCTACTCTCTGTTCTTTGTGGGGAGCCAATTTATAGCTTTGAATTCTGTAGCCCCAACATGTGCCGTGTTTTTAAAATTCAAATAGAAACGAATGCATTTTTTTTTTAGCGGATTGGATTTTTTTGGACAGCCTCTTATTCAACATCGGGTACCATGAGGTGCATGCGTAATCAAAATGGGGTTGGATAAGAGCATTTAAAAGCAACCTGCGAAGGGAGTTATCCTGGAAGTTTTGTTTTCTATACAGAAATTTCAGCTTACCTTTTATTTTCCGAAGCATTTTAATTGCCATTAATTCCCCAGAGAGATTTTCATCCAGAACACATCCAAGGTATGTGACCATTGAGTGCTCTTTAATCTTAATTTCACCCCACCTGATTTCAAGCTTTTTCAGGTTTTTTGCATTTCTTTCGTCCGAAAAGAATGGATTTGGTTTTGTCCTCTCCAAAGTGAATGCTTAGCTTGTTTTCCACAAACCAATCACACAAAGAGTTGAAGTTTTTATTCAAGTTGGTCTCTATTTGCTCAATATCTTTGTCTCTAAATATAAGCAGGAATCATCTGCGTTCAGAAGCAGATCACAGTTAACTGCCCGTGCCATGTCATTCACATAAAGGAGGAATATTAGTGAACCAAGAATTGCCCCCTAAGGAACCCCACATGACAAATTACCACGTTTCGAATATTCTTTTCCAATATTGACAGAAAATGATCGGTCTTGGAGGTAAGATTTAAACGATAAAATGGTAGAGTCACTAAAGCCAAGAAATTCCATTTTATCTAGGAAAATTTCGTGGTCAATTGTGTCGAATGCTTTTTTAAGATAAATCAAAATCATGCCTGTGAACATACCATTTTCAAATCCTTGATGGATCTTATCACTCAAGTAGGATAAGCAGGTATCTGTTGAGTGATGTGCGCGAAAGCCGGATTGGTATTTATATAATATTTTATATAAATACATATTTATAATATTTTCTTTTCATCGAGGTACTTTTGTACTTGACCATGAATAATTTTTTCTATAATTTTTGAAAGTTGCGGAAGCAGAGAAATTGGTCGATAGTTTTTAGGATCATCTTTCGATCCTTTTTTAAAAGTGGTTTTATTTTAGTTTCACCTTTTTGCAACCATCAGGAAATTCAGATTTAAGGATTGAGAGATTGCATAATTCAGTTATTGGCTCTGCTAGAGCAGCTGCACCATCTTTGAGGAATTTCCCTGCAATATTATCCAATCCTGTTGCTTTTGAAGGGTTGATTTCTTCTAAGAGTTTTATGACATTTTCTAGAGAAGTGGGGACCAGCGCGAATGGTTCAGAAAGGTTAAGGTGTTGGTAGTATTTATGTACATTGTCTAGTTTATGAGGGGACCGTTTGAGTTTTTTAACTAAGTTTGAAGCTAGATTTGAAAAAAAGTCTTTAAAAATTTCGGCATTGGTTTTATCATCAAAACATGGTTTACCTTTGTTGCTTAAACAAATTTTAGAGGGGGAGTCTTTTCCTGACGACAAACCTAGAGATTTTAGACATTTCCATAAATCCTTAGGTTTTCCTATATTCTCATTTAGTTTTCCAATGACAAAGGATTTTTTCTTCTTTTTTATCAAGTTTTGAACATGGTTACGCGCTTTCTTGAAGTTTACATAATCAGAGTGTATTTTAGATGTCCTAAATTTTGCTAGTAGTTTGTCACGAATTCTAATCCCCTCAAGAACTTCCTGGTCCATCCACTCCTGCGAGTCCTTCCTTATCCGAATTTCCCTCACTGGGGCTATCTCATCAATAATATTGGTGATTAATTCAACGAAATGGGAATATGCAGCATTAATGTTTTCAAATTCCATGTAGTTTGGAAATTTGATTTGGCTAATTTTATCAAGAAAGAGTTGCTTTGTGTAATTTTTGAATGTACGGATCTTGACAAAAGTATGTTCGTGAATTTTGGTTCTGGTAGACTTTCTAGTGCAATAAATCAGTTGATNAAAGTTGCGGAAGCAGAGAAATTGGTCGATAGTTTTTAGGATCATCTTTCGATCCTTTTTTTAAAAGTGGTTTTAGTTTCGCCTGTTTGCAACCATCAGGAAATTCAGATTTAAGGATTGAGAGATTGCATAATTCAGTTATTGGCTCTGCTAGAGCAGCTGCACCATCTTTGAGGAATTTCCCTGCAATATTATCCAATCCTGTTGCTTTTGAAGGGTTGATTTCTTCTAAGAGTTTTATGACATTTTCTAGAGAAGTGGGGACCAGCGCGAATGGTTCAGAAAGGTTAAGGTGTTGGTAGTATTTATGTACATTGTCTAGTTTATGAGGGGACCGTTTGAGTTTTTTAACTAAGTTTGAAGCTAGATTTGAAAAAAAGTCTTTAAAAATTTCGGCATTGGTTTTATCATCATCCCTGGTTTTATCACCCTGTATAAAGAATTAAGAATGAATGAAATGAATGAATCTTTCATGACATCATCGATAATGCAGATATGAGGGCGAGATTTGGTACAATGGTGTACAGTAACAAATTCTACACAATAGGGCACTTTCTTAACTCTTCATTACATCTATGACGTCACAAATGACGTCATAATTGAGGAAAATGGCAAGATTTATATTGACACTAGGCTGCCTTGTTGCTTTATAATATATAATTACACCATCTATAATCAAGGAAAGTGCAACTGTAAGCGTGGTGTGGCTAAAGCGGAATTGCCTAAAGTAAGTAAAGAAACAATAAAAAGCCACCCGTGGTGGTTTTATATGACTTATGATTACCAGACTGCAGTACCTTCCAGGCACTAACTCTATCATTCCACGTCTATTTCGTATGTATGAATAAAATTCCACGTCTATTATCATTGTAATGTAAAACAAAGCAAGTGTGGGTGCTAAAAATAAATGGCAAGCAAACACACAGAATATAGTTTAGGATATAACACTCGGGATCGAATCAAAGCTTTAGCAGATTCTGTTAAAAGAAGAAATGTAATTGAATATAATTCCGGACACACGAAAAGGAAATCTGCAACAAATTCAATATGAAGGAAAAAGAATAAACATTTTGAAATTTGATGTTTGGAATAGGCAAAATCTGATTTTTAGTGGAGTGTGACTAAACGCACAATGACTACGTATAAACAGGGTTTGTCAACTTTGGCTAAATTCCAGAAATAGAAATGAGATGACTGTAACAGGAGAGTGACTTTAAGCAGAGTGGCTATTTCTGGAGTCAACTGAATCATGAATTCCAAATAAACTAAAATGGCTGCAGTAATGTATGTAACCTAGAGGTATGAAGGACAACGTCAAACTGGTTGATGAACGTTGCTTATTCAAGAAAACCTTTGGGTACCTGCTTTTGCTGGTCTCAAGAGAATAAGGATGACCTTGAATACCATTGTGCATGGGTCAAGTGTAATCTTCCTTTGAATTATTTATCAATCACCACTCAGGTATGCTGTATAATCATTTATATAACACACATGGACGAAACCCAGTGGTAATACCTCAATCAATTAGTACAATATATAGTATGAGAAATGCCAATTTAGTTCTATTGAATGATTTAAGGTCCCTGCTTTCCGCTCTATTGAGCAATTACACGGGAACCAATCGGTCTATCAAAATTCTGTAAAACTATACTATCAATTATAGTCTTGGCAATCGAAAGATGTATTAAACGCAATTATTTGCTTTCCCAGGTTTGAAGAAAGCTCATTTTAAAATATTTTGTAGATTTTAGAAGAACTTCATTATTCAATCCGCTAATCTGAAGATTTTAATCAACATTGTTGCCACTTACACAGGAGCGTCGAGAGGGGGGTAGGGGGGGGGTAAAGGGCCCGGGGCCCGCAAGAATCTCGTTCAATGAAAATTTAGTATTGTTATAAAATCTCTTTACAGTGCATTTTTATGACAAATCTATCTGCCTTAAAAATGTCGTGACCATGCACTCTTTGAAAGTTGTCAACTCCAAAAAGTGAGCGTCAAATACTCGGAATCAAATAAAACAGTTTAACTTTGAAAAGTTTGCACAGCTCTCAGAATATTGTGTACCTTGCCTGTGACAGCTGCATCTTCAGAGCGTTCCTTCAGCGAGCTCAAGCTCGTCAAAAGCTTTATGTGAAGTACAATGACTCAGGACAGGATGACAGATCTCGAAGTGTTGAGCATCAAGAGTGAAATTGCAAGAATCGTTTACTTTAAGGACATTATACATGACTTTGCAAACATGAAAGCCCGTAAAGTATTGTTTTGAGTCTTACAAACCGTTGTTTTCATATTTTGGTTTAACTAACAGAAAGCGACATAAGCGTATGGGACGATAAAATCTGGGGGGCTGTCCGATAAAAAATCCATTCTTTACGACAATTTTGCTCGCCTTGCCGCGGATTGTTGCCCGAATGTAGCTGATTTTTATAAATTTTTGAAACTTTGGAGGGCTGTCACCCTCCCTCCCTCCCCCAAGCCCTTGCCTCATGCGCCTATGCAAAACGATGTCCTTGATTCATCAATACTATTTTTTTGCAAAACCCTGACATGGAATGTTTAAGCAATTTTTTTAAACTATTATACCTAAAAAGGGCGTGTCCCTCATTTTCCGAGAGTCTAAAGGGCGTGGTCGCGGAATTTTTCTTGGGGGCTTCGCCCCCAAACCCCCCGTAGGTCCCTAGCTGGCTCTCGACGGCCCTGCACTTACAATATCTGTTCCGGAAACACATGCTGGATTGTTTCACACATGCAAGCGCTTCACCAATTCTTTCGCATTTGCCTATCGATAATCGACTGACCAGTTTTCCTATTTTATAATTTTATTGCGGAAAATCTAGCCAAGCTTTTGCCTTCAAATTTGGCATGTATCTCCGTGAACATATAGGGTCAGTAGTGGCAGAACATTATGATTAAAATCCTTAGATTAACGGAGTGGAGACTAAACGATTACGCTTAATACATCTTTCGATCGCCAAGAATATGGTTAAAACTATACTATTTACACAATTTTGATAGACCGATTGGTTCCCGAGTTATTAATAAATTTCTGGAGGGAAGCATTTCTGAAAATCAGCATACCGTGCTCATCAGACCAGAAAGCAGAGTTCAGAATTCCTTCAAAGATAATGCAATATGTTGATGTTTCTATTATAACCAAACTAAACAAAACCAAAATAACTAACAGTACTTGCAGTGCGAGTGCGCAATCGTGCGCAATGACAGTGTCTGTGCACCTCACTTCACCGTTTGCATCCAGTTCTTATTACACTGCATAACAGTATGTATTTTTGACCCACAGAATGAGTGGATGTTTTGAAATATATCACATAAATGTATTCAAACTATGACGTTATAAAAACATATATAAATGAATATCAAAATTGGCTCATGTCAGCAAATATAAACAAACAATACCGGGTGTCTAAAAAAAATACCCCATTTTGACTGGAAAAAGGAACAACTCAATAAGATATCGGGACTTTCCGACTGCACAGCTAAATTTTTTAATCTTCAACTTAAATGCACCTATCTTGCATTTATAGATCGTCCACGAAACACCGGAGATACGAGCTCCCAAAGTCAAAATTTTGAGTGCACCTGAAACCAGAGCTTTTGAGAAAGGGCCTAACCATGAATTGATATCATGAGCATCTTCTAACGGAATTTTAAACTGTTCTTTTTAGTTGCTTTTGAAAAGAATCATAGACGCATAGCCACGACCCTAATCAAGCAAATAGAAGAAAAATGTGGCGAGAATAATAAACTTGTGCCACATCTCCAAAATAAGCGTGCATGCGCGCCATTTCCTCTTCTTTGATGCAAATAACTTTTCAATGGAATGAAAGGAGTGATTTTTTTTCCTCAAAAGAAAAGTTCTTTCAAGAACAATTGAAACATCTCAAAGTAGAATTCTTTTCAAAAGTAAAAACTAAAAGAAAAAGTTGAAAACTCCTTTGGAAAATTCCCAAGAAATCAAATCATGGTTAGGCCCTNTGTTCTTTTTAGTTGCTTTTGAAAAGAATCATAGACGCATAGCCACGACCCTAATCAAGCAAATAGAAGAAAAATGTGGCGAGAATAATAAACTTGTGCCACATCTCCAAAATAAGCGTGCATGCGCGCCATTTCCTCTTCTTTGATGCAAATAACTTTTCAATGGAATGAAAGGAGTGATTTTTTTTCCTCAAAAGAAAAGTTCTTTCAAGAACAATTGAAACATCTCAAAGTAGAATTCTTTTCAAAAGTAAAAACTAAAAGAAAAAGTTGAAAACTCCTTTGGAAAATTCCCAAGAAATCAAATCATGGTTAGGCCCTTTCTCAAAACCTCTGGTTTCAGGTGCACTCAAAATTGTGACTTTGGAAGCTCGTATCTCCAGTGTGTCGTGGACGATTTATAAATGCAAGGTACGTGCATTTAAGTTGAAGATTACTAAATTTAGTTGTGCAGTGGAAAAGTCCCGAGATTTTATCGTTTCGTTCCTTTTTCCAGTCAAAAGGGGGTAGTTTTTTCTGAGACATCCGGTATATCAAATAAAAGTACTCTTCAAATCGAATGCTGTGTATAACCTTGTGATTTGCGTTAGTTGCAAAAAATTAGTGTGCTTTTTAAAGATTTTCTTTGTGACCTGTCTCCAAATAAGGGCATCTGGAGGTCACGTGGTGCAACAATGGACAATGAAATATTTTAAATTTAGTAGCCAATTAAATGTTAGTAAAATTCGAAAAGATGCAGCTTCATACCTACACTAGCAGCAGATATATTTGGGAATGTTTGGTTGGGGTGAAAAACGCCCCCACCCCCGGTCCAATTAGAGTTACAATCGAATTAAAATAATATAACAAACAAACAAACAAACAAAGAGTACCTCACCTTCTAACCCAATCTCTCTTGATTAAACATCTTAAAGCTATATGACCTGTTTCAGCTGAAACTAGGGGAGACAGTGGACAATTGTAACACTTTTTTGAAAATCAGCCATTTCGCCTAAATAATTATTAATTGCGTTCTTGGTGGTAGATGATATTGTAGTTGCATTTCTTGGAAAGAAACCGACCTTAGTTTCAATCACGTCAAACCAATTTTTGTGACAATGTGACAGTTTTAAAATCAGTGGTCAAGTGTTACAATTGCCCCGTAGACACATGGTTGGGGCAATTGTAACATATCTTTAAAATCATTACAGAGCATTATTGCACGACTCTGTTTGTGTCTCTACATGAAGCGTAACACTAGGTACCTTTTACTGCTTCAGAAAAGACAAATTGAAAATAAGACATGGTCTTCGTTTCTTTGTAAATTTTGAGACATCGATTCAGAAAAAATAGTTCCTTGCTTGCAAATTTCAACATTCAACTCTTTAATACTGCATGGATGCACGCTGTTCGGCCAGCTTACACAGGGGCGATTGTAACCGTGTGTTACAATTGCCCCCTGATCTGGTTAGCTATCTTTATTCCCCTCTTTTACATTTCTTGAGCAGCCCAGCTGGAAAGTTTTAACATAGTTATGATCCTAAATAGATGTCATGTTGATGATATGAAAATATATATAATTTTTTGTTCAAGAACAGAACTTTTCAGAAACAAATTCACACTGGCAGCAAATTTTTACTTTTATGCTCAAAAACATGTTTTACCCCCAAAAATGTTGCAAACCTGGATGAATGTTCATGTTCTCAAGTTAGTATGTAGATGATTGAAATGAGCATGTTTTGTGCAAAACTAGAATCTTTGCTTGCTTGTGCTAGGTGTGAGAGCCAGTTTACAAAAATGCCCCATGTTACAATTGTCCCTGGTCTCCTCTACTTAGCTTTGTATAGGAATCTGTCAACAAAATTTATCCTGTTTTTTTTTTCATTTTTTTGTCAATAAGAATAATAACAATAACAATAATAATAATAATAATAACAATAATAATACACAAATATTTTAACAGGATAATCTATCAGTATTTACAGTACATTCTGTTATCATTAGGGTCCTGAATTAGTTGAATCAGTTCATCAACATTGTACACAGCAAGTTACCAAGAGTAATATATTCTTAACTCAGGAAAATACATCACAATATGCTCTTTGGTCAATTTGATATTTTGGAGCAAAGTGCTCGAATGACATACAGTACCCGTAGATGTTAAAAGATCTCCATCTAAAAACATTTTCCTTCAAAAACTCAAAAGCCTTCTTCCTTGAATGTAAATACACCTTACCTGATTTTAGACAATTTAATGCAAAAAAGTTCACTAGCCACCCACTGTTTTTGTTGAAGCTTACGTAAATAGCAAATCCTTTCATAGATAACTCAAATTCATATCAACAAATCTTGAAACAGGGGGTACTCTCTCCTCTAGTCCTCAAGCTACTGCGAGGGTTCCTCCTGAAAAAATTCCCCGTCATACAATTTATCATCTGTTATTTATGTCGTAACTTTCTTTTGAATTTGCATTTTTAATTTAGAGTGTGTAGTATTGTAGTGTATTTGATACATTGTATCAAGTGGAATTTTTAAAACATGAAACTAATACTCATTAGTGAATGATACGTTTGCATCATAATTTTCATCAGTGAGTCTATTAGCTAAGTATCATACAGATACAAATGATCTTGTTTGCATACTCTGTTTATAGTTTCCATGAAACCCAGGTATATTAGAAAGCTTTAACTTCAAATCCTGGGGGGGGGCACTTCACCAGATTTTGGTTGGGGACGTGCCATCGAAGCTCCAAAAACATACCCGTTCCTTATACCAAATTTTCAAAAAAGTAGACCCGACTATATACCAAATTTTTCAAAAATGGCCTATTTATTTGTACTTTATACCAAAATCACGATTATCGATACCGTTCCTTATACCAAAATCGTGAAAATTGATACCGTTCGTTATACCAAAATCGTGAAAATCGATACCCTTCCCGATGGCACGTCCCCAGTACCCAAAATATACATAGTGCCCCCCGGGCTTCAAATCTCTGTAATCAGATCGACTGAAATACATTTCTGTCAAACCGAGATCTCACTTCACAAATGTTAGGCTGGACAGTGTATGTCACTTTGTCTTTCCCACGTTCCTCAATAGAAAACAAACAGGTTTAGAAATCAGAAGATTGGAAAGTTTTTCATTACCGAAAGATCTTTGGTGCACAAGAACTCAGATGTGCAATCAATAAATTTGATCATTCTATCATTTTATTTTATTATATTTTATTACATGTTGTATGCCACAAAATTTGTTTGGTGTGCACAGACCTTTTTGTGTGTTTAAGGCAGTGAGCAAACTTCCCAGTAGAAAACACCTCTTAGAACTCTGAAATTTGTCAGTTGCTCTCAGTTGCTTGGTGGAAAAGTTGGTTGATTGTTACAGTTCATGAAGCATTGTCAGGCTCTTTGTTTTGAATGTGTTTTTGATGGATAAGCGCAGACTCAAAAAATGAATTTTAAACTGTTCTTTTTAGTCTTTGCTTTTGAAAAGAATCATAGACGCATAGTCACGACCCTAATCAAGCAAATAGAAGAAAAATGTGGCGAGAATAATAAACTCGTGACACATCTCCAAAATAAGCGTGCATGCGCGCCATTTCCTCTTCTTTGATGCAAATAACTTTTCAATGGAATGAAAGGAGTGTTTTTTTTTCCTCAAAAGAAAAGTTCTTTCAAGAACAATTGAAACATCTCAAAGTAGAATTCTTTTCAAAAGTAAAAACTAAAAGAAAAAGTTGAAAACTCCTTTGGAAAATTCCCAAGAAATCAAATCATGGTTAGGCCCTTTCTCAAAACCTCTGGTTTCAGGTGTACTCAACATTGTGACTTTGGAAGCTCGTATCTCCAGTGTGTCGTGGACGATTTATAAATGCAAGGTACGTGCATTTAAGTTGAAGATTACCAAATTTAGTTGTGCAGTGGAGTGCAGTGGAAAAGTCCCGAAATTTTATCGTTTCGTTCCTTTTTCCAGTCAAAAGGGGGTAGTTTTTTCTGAGACATCCGGTATATCAAATAAAAGTACTCTTCAAATCGAATGCTGTGTATAACCTTATGATTTGCGTTAGTTGCAAAAAATTAGTGTGCTTTTTAAAGATTTTCTTTGTGACCTGTCTCCAAATAAGGGCATCTGGAGGTCACGTGGTGCAACAATGGACAATAAAATATTTTAAATTTAGTAGCCAATTAAATGTTAGTAAAATTCAAAAAGATGCAGCTTCATACCTACACTAGCAGCAGATAGATATATTTGGGAATGTTTGGTTGGGGTGAAAAACGCCCCCACCCCCGGTCCAATTAGAGTTACAATCGAATCAAAATAATATAACAAACAAACAAACAAACAAACAAACAAACAAACAAACAAACAAAGAGTACCTCACCTTCTAACCCAATCTCTCTTGATTAAACATCTTAAAGCTATATGATCTGTTTCAGCTGAAACTAGGGGAGACAGTGGACAATTGTAACACTTTTTTAAAAATCAGCCATTTCGCCTAAATAATTATTAATTGCGTTCTTGGTGGTAGATGATATTGTAGTTGCATTTCTTGGAAAGAAACAGACCTTAGTTTCAATCACGTCAAACCAATTTTTGTGACAATGTGACAGTTTTAAAATCAGTGGTCAAGTGTTTTGAGACATCGATTCAGAAAAAATAGTTCCTTGCTTGCAAATTTCAACATCAACTCTTTAATACTGCATGGATGCACGCTGTTCGGCCAGCTTACACAGGGGCGATTGTAACCGTGTGTTACAATTGCCCCCTGATCTGGTTAGCTGTCTTTATTCCCCTCTTTTACATTTCTTGAGCAGCCCAGCTGGAAAGTTTAAACATAGTTATGATCCTAAATAGATGTCATGTTGATGATATGAAAATATATATAATTTTTTGTTCAAGAACAGAACTTTCCAGAAACAAATTCACACTGGAAGCAAATTTTTACTTTTATGCTCAAAAACATGTTTTACCCCCAAAAATGTTGCAAACCTGGATGAATGTTCATGTTCTCAAGTTAGTATGTAGATGATTGAAATGAGCATGTTCTGTGCAAAACTAGAATGTTACAATTGTCCCTGGTCTCCCCTACTTAGCTTTGTATAGGAATCTGTCAACAAAATTTATCCTGTTTTTCTTTCATTTTTTTGTCAATAAGAATAATAACAATAACAATAACAATAATAACAATAATAATAAACAAATCTTTTAACAGGATAATCTATCAGTATTTACATTCTGTTATCATTAGAGTCCTGAATTAGTTGAATCAGTTCATCAACATTGTACACAGCAAGTTACCAAGAGTAATATATTCTTAACTCATGAAAATACATCACAATATGCTCTTTGGTCAATTTGATATTTTGGAGCAAAGTGCTCGAATGACATACAGTACCCGTAGATGTTAAAAGATCTCCATCTAAAAACATTTTCCTTCAAAAACACAAAAGCCTTCTTCCTTGAATGTAAATACACCTTACCTGATTTTAGACAATTTAATGCAAAAAAGTTCACTAGCCACCCACTGTTTTTGTCGAAGCTTAAATAAATAGCAAATCCTTTCATAGATAACTCAAATTCATATCAACAAATCTTGAAACAGGGGGTACTCTCTCCTCTAGTCCTCAAGCTACTGCGAGGGTTCCTCCTGAAAAAATTCCCCGTCATACAATTTATCATCTGTTATTTATGTCGTAACTTTCTTTTGAATTTGCATTTTTAATTTAGAGTGTGTAGTATTGTAGTGTATTTGATACATTGTATCAAGTGGAATTTTTAAAACATGAAACTAATGCTCATTAGTGAATGATAGGTTTCATCATAATTTTCATCAGTGAGTCTATTAGCTAAGTATTATACAGATACAACTGATCTTGTTTGCATACTCTGTTTATAGTTTCCATGAAACCCAGGTATATTAGAAAGCTTTAACTTCAAATCCCGGGGGGGGCACTTTACCAGATTTTGGTTGGGGACGTGCCATCGAAGCTCCAAAAACATACCCGTT
>REGM01000169.1:7417-19744 GCA_004194415.1 Aurelia aurita
AAAAAATCTTGGTGTACCTAACGGGCCAATCAAATCGCTTGACACTTGGCATACAGGGTCACAAAGCATATAACTACCAAAGAGTGTCAGCGATTTATGATAGATCCACTGGTCCGACTTTTATAAGGGTTTAAAAGTTGAAAAAGACATTTCAGACATTAACATTAATTTAAAATTGTATTATTTCTAGACAGTACGTTTTATCAAAAATTCGTGACACTCTTTTGCAGTTCAGGACCTTAAGTCTTAGGTAAATAGATAGTCTTCTTCGAACAATGCCCGATGAGGTACACCAAGATTTTTCCGCGAGGGTGGTCGATTTCGCCTAAAATCTGGAATAAATCATTTGCGTTTTTATTTAATCAACTGGTTATATTTTTATGGTATTCTACGTTTTATTCTGCTTCGAATAACATATAAGTTTGTTTGGTATAGTTTAATGAACGGCCGTGAAAAGTAGAGTTTCTTAATCGCTGTCTGAAGGGTTACAGTAACCTTAAGAAACTATTTTTGCAAGCAAAAGACTGTAGATTACCAATGATCCTCTTTTTACAGACTTATTTATCAAGAAAACTCAGCATAGCTATCGACATTCAAATCAAATTTTGGAGAATTTTAGTGTGGATCGTTATAGTGTCACTTTCCTCCCGAATTGTATCAAAGTAATCAGTAAAGAGTTTAGTAATCATTGTGGATTCGTAAACATTGGTCAGAAATAATTGCTATCTACGCACCTGCTTGTTTCAAAAGCTTTCAAATTCCATTCTAGATCTTATACCTTATGCTCTTCTTCGTTCAAGTGTATATATAATGAGACTGAGTGTTATATCATCATACTTTTTTCTCTTCAAGTGTGATGCTAGGTAAAGTGCTTACGGAAAATGAGACGATTCTCGCTCTTAGCTCTCAGGCATCCTTGAATAAAGCAGAAATGGCAAAAGTTTGCTATTTGGCAGGTTGGGTGGTTTCGAAGCTACACAGACAAGCAATTTCTTACATTGAAAAGAATAAAGGTTCATCCAATTCAGCCGTGAAGCAAAATTTTGAGAATGAAAATTTCATGGTCATGCTCCTTCGAGGATTCTCTGCATCTAGAGACGAGATTGTGCGTTCGACTTCATATCCAGCCACACTTGATCACATCGAATATCACAACCGTGGAGGCTTGATGCATGTTCCGGATAGTGTCTTCTTGTTTTTTTGCTGAAATGGAGAAGATCTGTCAGGCAATGTTTACAATTGATGTCATAGGGAAATATCAACGAGAGGGCCTTAAAGTAGCTCAAAATTTGGTACACGAGTCTCCATCTGTGAAACTTGCTTGGAAAAGTCTAATGGTTACACTGACGATCTATGCACTGAAGATCTAAGAGTTTGTTTTGTTCATTGTTAAATGAAAGTGGGAATGGCATGTTTCCAATGCATGATACCAAAAATACGAAAATTGCATTCAATAGACGCTATCAAATATTGCGTCAGAACAGCACCCGATATGAAACTCGTGCCGGTATGAATTTCATGCCGGTGTCGTATGCAAAGGGCCTATTAAAGTTGGTTACCCATTGACAACACGACAAAAACAATTTGTGTTATGACATGTTCAGATTTCAGAAATAGATCTATCTATAGTTGTAGATAAACTTTTAAGCAGGTGACGGGAAAGTAATTAGTGATTTATTCTGGTTGGATAAAAATGAGCAGAAATCAATATACCGAAATCAATATCAATTGTATCCATTAGAAAGTTTCATAATTCCAATTTTGATTCTAGATGATAGAAGCAAGAAAGCATGCAGCATTATGTTCAGCCGAGTTCTGAAGCGATACCTCAACATGAGAAGTAAAGAGCTGATTAAAAAGGTCAAGAAAGAGGTAAAGTTTAGCAAAGACCAAGCCTTGAGGCAGGCGCTGACAAAGAAGAAACAGAAGGGGGCTACATCCCAACAACTACAAGAACTGCTCGAAGGCCTTGTCCATGGCGCATCAGAAGAAAAGTTGGCAAGTCATTTAAAATTGAAAGCCCACGCTCTGGGTGACAAGACAGCTTTCGTTGGCTATACCAAAGGTCAGTTAAGTTACCTATGCATCGTATACAATCTACCTTTCAAGAATTCGACACCAAAGGCAACTTTAAATGCCAAGTTAATTGAAATAGTTTCCTCTGTTGATAAGCTACCAAAACCAACAGCTGCTACAAAAATAATTATGGAGGAAGCTCTGCGCCTTTATACAGAAGGAAAGAAAGTGAGCCTACAAACACTCGGTTTACGAGTTGAGCAAGCAGTAGCAGAGAATGTAAACGAGGATATCTCCATACCTGCTGTGCCTACTAACCCACTTGAGGCAAATCAAGAGCCTGTTCGTGAACGACTACAGCGCTTTAAAGCAAATAAGGAGCAAGAAGAGCTGTTGATAAGCGATTACAATCAGCATTCTGGCAAGGTTCCGAAACAAGTAAGGATAAGGCGAGCTACTGAATTCGGAATTCAGGAATCACAAGTTCTACGCTGGCTAAAATCTTACAGTAAGAAATAAAGAATATCATACTCACTGGAAACGAGCTGTATAGTGCGGCTTGTCCACAGTTAGAACGTTTTATCTTTAACTCTCTCATTTTTGTTATAACATTTATGTTTGCAGCTATTTTGAGTCTGCTAAATTACGTGTCAAACGTGCCAAACGTGCCAACGTGCCATGGCATGTTACGTGCCAACGTGCCAACGTGCCTACGTGTCAAATTTTCTTACATGCCTACGTGCCATGGCATGTTACATGCCACAGTGCCAACNATTTATTTTTAGTTTTATATGAATTAAATTGTAAATTGTAAATTTTTGTCACGGCCCCCTGAAAAGCAGCCTTAGCTGACGGGGTTACCGTGTTTAAAGAATATAAAATGAATGAAAATGAAAATGAATAAAATGAATTGCCTCCAAAACAACGTGTGTGACCCATTTACAAATTACTTTGAGAGAAAGGAACATGTTAAAAATACAAGGAATAATAACTTAACTGTAAAAATCCCAAAGATGAAAACTGAATTTGGTCGTAAAAGTTTTCTGTGACTGCTGCGCATGTTCACAACAACATTCCTATTTCAGCAAGAAAATTAGACTCGAGGGTTTTATTCAAAACACAAGTACATGATCTTATTTAATTCTATGTAATTTTTTAGCTAGCTTAATTGTAATCCTTTTAATTTGTATATTTCCTTAGGCACAGGACCCTAATGATAACAGTATGCTTGTCATACTGATAGGTTATTCCTGTATAAAACATTCGTCTATTATTATTATTATTATTATTATTAACAACAATGAAACTGAAGCTGAAAACACTCAAAGTACCTTCTGAGCAATCATCTTTGGGATAATCATTGGAGTAATATATATATATATATATATATGATCACATGACACAATACAAATAGTACATGGTCAAAATATGAAAAAATGTTTGTACATGGTCAAAGTAATATAATACAGGAAACAAGTGAAAATGAAGTAAAAAGTTTGCTGAGGGCTTCCTTTATTTAAATAAATAGTTCCTTGCCAAATTTTTTCTCAGTACTGGAGTTTCTTAATTTTTTGGCGGTCTGAGAGTTGAGTTTCTTATAAGCAGTTTCATATAAAAAATATGTGCATCTTAAAAATGAAATAGCATATCTCCCCTGTCTCTACTATATTTGTGACCTTGTTTCGTTGGGTCAATCTGTCAATGTTGTACCGTACCAGAAGATTACCAGCTGCTCCGCTTAGAGAGCAGAACCATAACACGGAAACAAATTTATAAACTATGGCCACTAACCGGGGCAGGCACATGTATACCAACCCCGCTATAGCACTTACCCCCCTCGGAAGGGAGTGGCAGTTGCATTGAGGGCAAGCGCGGCAAGGAATGTAACTGCAACAACAGGTCTGAATTGGCGGGAAGAGGTGGAGTTCATTGTTCATAGCTCAAAATTTTTTATTCTGAAGTGAAATCAAGTACCAGAACGTTATCAATATTTGAAGAAAAGAAAGAACAAAAGGTAAAACATCTTTTAGTAGTCTCTTTTTCACCTATTTTGTGGCAAGTTCATACAGGAAAGTTGCATTACGGCTTGTTGGGGCTTGTTTTGGTTAGCAACCGTACGTTTAGGCCTTAGTAGCTCCTCCTAGCAGGGGGAGGAGGAAGAGAGCCTACACTCAAAAAAATAGGGGTGCTACCATGGGTTTTTTATAAAACCTTGGGGTTTTTCAGCAATCATGGGTTTTTTTAAAAACCCTTGGAGGTTTTTCCAAAATTTGCCTTTCTTGCAGGTTTATAGAAAAACCCCAGGGTTTTTCAAAGAACCAAAAAACCCTCACAGGTTCTTCAGTATTCATAAAAACCCCCAGAGGTTGTCTAAGTTTGAAGGGTTTGTTAGGGAAAACCCCAGGGTTTTTATATTGCTATTAAAAATGAGCCTATACTTTTAAAATCTTAAAATTTTAAATAAAAATTTTTAAGGCCCACGCCCTTTACTTTGGCTTAGAACGTCTCTCCTGACTCCACGTTGGCCATTGCTAAAATGGAAAGTTAAACAACGTTTGTAGCGAAGTTCCTATAAATCAGCACCTACAGGGAAATTTTTTAGAGGGTACTTCCGTTACTTTGGCTTAGAATGCATCTCACGACCTCATGTTTGCCATTGCCAAAATGGAAATTCAAACGATTTTGTAGGGACTTGGGAAAATTTTTAAGGGGCATACTCTTTATTTTGGCGTAGAAAGCCTCTTTCGATCCAAAATTTTGCCATTGCTGAAATGGAAACTCGGATATTTTTGAAAAATTTGTACCACACCAAATCTATAAATTCTTGATTTGCCGACAGAGGTTATCAATTTGCTGGGAAGCTGGGGAACTTTCTAAAAGATGGGGAAGCTGGGAAAGCTGGGACTGATATGAACTAAGAGAACAATACTGTGTTCGAATCATTTGTGCAATCGAAGGCCCTCGAAATTCGAATCGAATTGCTCGCGCCACTTTTGCGCTCGACATTTTTCTCCAACATTCGAACATTCGTTGGCTTTCTTGACCGAGTGAAGATGTTTCTTGAAATTTTCTGGCGGTTTACAACGAAAGCAAACAGGTTAGTAATTGCGTTGTTCTTCATAATTCTTCGCTTGAAAACATGCTTAAATATTTTACGACCTTTTTCCATATCTATTTATTATAGGCTTTGAGCTTTCACTTTATTTTCAATAGGCCTAAACAACGAACGTCGAATATCTTATCCGGCCGGCCTAAACCTTTCCCAACTTTCTAAGACGTTCGTTGATTTGTTTACATTATTACTACATTATTACGAATAAGATGCTCGCTAGTTTGCTGATTTTAGCGTCCTTTGCAATCAGTTTGATTAGTGTACTAAATGCGTTTTGGATTTTAATTTTGTTTAGAGTTAGACTAGATGATATTAGTGTTTCCTTACTTTACATTCATGAATTGTGTATTATTGTGTAATTGAGTATGGAGCATTTGTTTAGGGTATTAGAGAAGTATCTTATTTAGAGTATTGTAGAAGTATCTTGTTTAGAGTATGAGAGAAGTTTCTCTTGGAGTATTGTAGAAGCATCTTATTTAGAGCATTAGAGAAGTACACGTCTTTTTATAAGAAACTGGTTTATAAGAAACTAGGACTAAGGATGGCTGAAAATTTAAGAAACTCTAGTACTTAGTTCGGAAAGAGCTAAGAAACTTTCAAAAGAAAAATCAAAGATGTTATGACAAACATGTCGTTGAACCCTCATTCTTGAGTAATATTAACTAACGGTTTTATGTTTTGAACGTAATAGAACACTTTTTCTTCCCACCTGATGTTTTTGTCAAGAAACATATCTGTAGCAGTGTTGGAAGCCACATGATAATTCATGCATTTAAATAATAAGAAACAAATTAAGAAACTTTTAGTAATAAAATGCCGAAATTTTCATGTTTAATTAAAGAAACTTTGAGTACTATGGCCTGATCCGAGTTTTGTATAAAGAACGTGTAGTATCTTATTCAGAGTATTATATAGAAGTATCTGGTTTAGAGTACTAGAGCAGTTTCTTGTTTAGAGTATTGTAGAAGTATCTTATTTAGAGTATTAGAGAAGTATCTTATTTAGAGTATTATTGAAATATTCTATTTAGAGTATTGACATATTTTATTGACATATTTTATGTGGAGTTTTAGATAGGTAATTAATTATCTTATTCAGAGCATTATAGAACAAAGTGTGCGTAGGTAGCAGTAGATTGGTTGTTTTATCGTAAAAGCTCTATTTAGCCCTTCTTCTCTTATAAGCCCCTCCTTTCTAAACCAAATTTCTTAACAGGCCTCCCTCTCTATCAAGCCCCCACCGCTAGTATCCAGTTTTGAATAAACTTTACTTAAATATAAGGTGGCAGGGAAAGGGTTCAAAGATCTTTTAATGATTGTATTGCTAGAGCTATGAAATTGTTCCATTTCTCTTTTAGAAAAGAAGAAGAACGAAGAAAAAAATTTCAAGGAGAAAGACACAGAAACAATGTTCATAGAATTATAGAAACACTTATAAAGTTGAAGGAATATTTATGTGAAAAATCCACAACCTATGCAATTCGGAAGCATGTATTCAGCTTTTACATCATATCAGATCCATGATCATCAATTTGCTTTGCCTTTTTGAAGTACCATTTCTAATGTTACGATGTCAACGACATTCAAGATGATTAATTAAATTTGCGAGTTGTGTCAAGAGTCCTTTTGTTCATTCCATTATCCGCTAGAAAATTGTGTGTGTGGAACATTAATGTTCTCCACTATTCTGATTATCGAAGGTTTCCCTTGTCAAAACCCTCTTGGGGTTTTGTAAAACAAGAGAGGTTTTATGAAACCCCTGGCAAGGGTTTCTGTTAACACTGCCAGGGGCGTGTTTGCAGTCTGCTGAAAAAGCCTTATGGGTTTTTTACAATACAACCATAAGGTTTTTATAAAGCAACCTTAGGGTTTTTATAAAAACTCTTTGGTTGCTTTATAAAAACCTGTCCGTTGTGTTACAAAAACCCATAAGGGTTTTTCAGCAGCCTACAAATAGGCAACCCCTGGAGGTGTTAACAAAAACCCTTGCCAGGGGTTCTTTGTAAAAACCCCTTGCAAGGGTTTTTGTTAACACCTCCAGGGGTTGCATTTTTGTGGGCTGCTGAAAAACCCTTATGGCTTTTTATAACACAACGGACAGGTTATTTAAAAAACCTTCGTAAGGGGTTCTTTGAGAAACCCGTAAAAGGGGTTCTTGGAAAAACCTGTGCAAAGGGGTTCTTTCAAAAACCTCTGAACAGGGTTTTTTTAAGCACCTTTAGGGGTTGCCTATTTGTAGGCTGCTGAAAAACCCCTTGGGGTTTTTGTTAGCACCTCTATTTTTTTGAGTGTAGTCATCTCATGCATGGCCTCTATTTCTTGAGTTATTATATCAACATCATCAGGGACATATCCTATGTCACTTTTCTCAGCTTGGCATTTGTAACAAAGAGATTAAAGTGTTATAGAAACTGTTAGATATTAAGTTGTTCTTTTTGGCAATCTTTTCCACTCTTAATCTTAATCCAATTCATAAAGGCCTATCTTGCATTTATTGAGATTGAGCCAGCAATCATCCCGATCAACAACTAGTTTTGCTATAAAAGATTTTGAAAATTATATCTAAATTCTTGGTCGCTATAGGAATCCAAATGATAGAGTTCTAAGCCTGATTGGGAAGTTTGAATAGTGCGCAGGGGGGATTTGCGAAATGGGAGTAAGATGTCACCAAATTGGAAAATTTGTTTATGCGTGCGTGTTCAATTAATAAACAATGAAAACAATTTAATCTGAATAATCAATCAAACGATTTTGCTGTTCACCCACTGGCCTTATCTTCAAACTCATGCAACTGTTTATTTGGACCACCCAATTTTCTCAAAACGGAGAAACACTTTGGTCACCCTGTGCTTTTTATTTGTGTTCTGCCAAATGCCAGAAGTAAGTTTAGCCATTGGGTATGGGGAGCTGTATGAATACTCATTGGTTGCTGAAAATCTAATTTTGAGAAAGCCTAAAAACTCTACTGTCGTGGATGATTGGTATTGATCTGGCAGCAGATTAGACAAAGTTAAAGGCCAAAACATTGCGCAAGAGGGCTGTAGGAAGCAGCTGCAGATTGGGGGGGTCTTTTCTTCTCAAAACAAAATAGAACAATACGTCAAATTTATACTTGTGGCATAGCACCATTGCTTTCAAAATCATTGGGGGGTAATGAGTATAAAAGCACAAAATCAGTTCAGTAGGAAATCAAGCGTACTTGAAACCATGAACCTCAAGTCGTCGTATCTTCCTTGTGATATAAACAGTGTGTCTGCCAACTTCAGGAATTGAGATAAATGTGTGTGCTATCAAAATATTGAAAAACCACATTTTTTGGATAAGAACATGTATTGTCCTGCAGTTTACTGAGGAGCTCGCTTGGTGATAAGTGTTGTGTAAATCATATTGTGTAAAACGCATCTGTTGTGCAGTTTTTCAATTGTCTTCTCTTGTTTCAAAGTTTGTCAAGTCTATTGTTGACTTATTCGCAGTGCCTCAAGAATTTGCTTAGGCCAAAACGCCAAAGCTCTGGTTTGCAGGTCCTTTGAACATTAGTACTGTATTTCAACTCTCAAAGCACCAACATCCACAAACAAGGTATCTATGTTCAATTTGACTATCAAGGTATGTTTAAAAAATTATTTTGGATCAATTCGCATTAAATTCTCATCGCTAGGTTCAACCAAATCTGTATACTTTTTTTGGGATGCCCGGTTTATTATGGGTGGATCCTATTTTCTTAGCAAGACATGTACTCTTTGTATGGACTCAAACAAATCATTAAGCTACAGAGTATGCAATCTTTCACCATCTTTTCCAGCACAAATCATCCAGAAACAAGAATACAGGACAAAACACAACAACAAAGGAATGGAACCTACTGGGGGTGACTATAAATCAAAGAAGAAACGAGACTACAGGAGAAGAAAACGCAAAAATACAGCAATATCCAACAGCCCTGATCCACAACAGACCACTGCTGCAAACAAAATTGAAGAAACAATCGTTTTTGCCAGTGAGGAAAAAAACTTTCACCTTATAGGTAATTTAGAACAGCCAATTAATAATGACTATGATGAGATATCAAGCCAATGTTCTTCATCTGTGAGTGATCTTGGAGCCGAATTAGATGCTGCTGGGCTTTGGCGCCCTGAAGATGATCAAGGAATTGCATAAAAGGTCTTTGGCCCCCTTAAAAAAGGTCTTTCATGTCTCTTTGAAAATTCTCATCATAATGCCAATACCTAACATCTTTTGAGAATTCCTGTCATAATCTATTCAAAGCAACAACAAATTGTAATAGGTGATTTAATAATTTGCAATGAAAATTTTGAAAATTTGGTTACCCATTGCAACTATGATATGCCAAGAGGGAGGAAACTTTGTAGGACTTCCTTACCAATGGGAACTGCTAGTCACAGGAGAAATCTATTCAAAGCAACCAACAATTTTAATATGTGATTTAATAATGTGCAATGAAAATTTAGAAAATTTTGTTACCCATTGCAACAATGATATGCCAAGAGGGAAGAAACTTTGTAGCACTTCCTTACCAATGGTAACTGCTAGTCACAGGAGAAATCAATAGAGCCAAACCACTTTAGGCTGATAACAATGATTGTTGAAGAACTAGTTTTTTCCCTCCGACTTTGCTACCAGCAAACCTGAAATAGTTCAAATTGTCAGATATTTATCAAACTTGTGTCATTCTTTTTGTTATACAATATGATTCTTAACTTATCAAAACCACAGATTGGACACAAAAGTTTTAATGAAACAAAGCAGATTTACAACCTAATAAAGTTTATCAAGAACAAAAGGGGTCAATTTTGACCATCTTTCACCATGACAAAATGAGCATATTATGTTGGGAATAACCAAGAGTAAATGTTAGCAAGTAATGACCTGCTCCAGAAATAGAGAAAAATCACCAGCAATTCAGAATTGTTTACATGCACCGCAAATTATTACCAATCCTACGAGAAAATAATATTCTAATAGTCTAGCAGTGATCAAATCAATCCATTTGCCAACCTGTTTTGGTGATTTTTAACAGGTTTAATTTTTTCTGGTTTCATTAAATCCTGGTTTCATTAAATCCTATTTTCGTAAAACATCTGATATAAATAAATTGTGGTGTCCGCATATCATTTAACTACAACATAGAGCAAGTGTATCCATATTAGTTTCACGTCTCCAACAATACCATGCAAATTATTATTTCTACTGAGTGACTCACGCATTTTGATTTTAGAAAAAGTGCAAAGAAAAGAGTTGCAAAGATGTGAAAGACAAGTATGGCAATGAGATTGGGAGGCTCGGAGAGCTTCTCAGATTTGAGAAGCGTCGAAACAAAAAATTAAAGAACATAAACGATTCTCAACAAATCCGCATTGATTATGCAGTGGGATTGCAATCTAGAGAGCTTCTAGAAACTGTTGACAAGGCGATAAATTTTAGAGGCTACAACTTGCTTTCAATGGCGACATTAGATAGTCGCATCCAGTCTAATATTGCCCTTTTGCAACAAGGAGTAAGTTTAATCAGTGAGGAAGAGCTGAAGATTGGCATGTTGATCTGTAAAGGGCCAAATGCAAATATTTACGAAGGGATTTTGAAGAGCATGACCTGTGCTGTCAAAGCTTACAAAGGAGCCCCATTTTCAGCAGTTTTGAAAGAATACCACATTTTGCAGCTGTTAAGTAGCCATCCATCTGTTCCTCATGCATATGGCGCTATTAATGGGCTCACACCAAAGCTTGTGATGTCTTCGCACAACAGGACACATGTTCGTTTGCCCAACTTCACTTTTGAGACAAGAGAGGAATTGGGCCGTTTTGCGCTATCTTTCATGATCGCAGTTGCTCATTTGCAGGAGAGAAACGTCTTACATAACAATATAAATCCTAGCAATATTTTAATAGAGAGGCATACAGGAAAGATATCTCTTTGTGGCTTTAGCAATGCGAGCTATGGAGATGATGGTTACAAAGTTAATGGAGTGCGGATGCTTGACCGATTTGGAGATTTGTGCTGCTTGCCAAATGAAGTAAAGCAGGAAAAAATCCCCTTTCCGTTGGCAGCGATTCGTTTTGTATGGGCTACACCATGATGTGGCACATCAGGGTGAATGATAATGCGGTATCTGATGTCTCGCAGTTCGTGCGAAGATTTGCACGAGAATGTGTTTGCAAACCAGAGAATCAGAGGCCTAGCTTGAAGCGACTCCACAAAGTCATTGAAAAACTTATGTTGGCTTAGTTTATTGTATTTTCTTAATTGTATACCCGACCTTATAGTTATACCAATTTTTCAAAATTGGTCTATTTATTTGTTCTTCATACCAAAATCGTGAACATTGATACCCTTCCTGATAACAAAATCGCGAAAACGATACCCTTAAAGACCCTTTCCTGACCGGCAGCCCTTGAGGCCCTCGATTTCTGTTCACCACAGCTTCGCTTCGTTTGGATTCGTATTTGACATCCAGATAGAATAACACAGTTGTAATCCATCTTAATCTTCGACTGAAATCGCGTAAATGGTCAACAACTTATATCAATAGTCTCTTTAGTTCATAAACAATGTATTTAATCATGTATTTTCGTACTGCATAATCGGAGGTGTGGGAATTTGAGGAAAGAATTGTAGGTTACAATGGCAGAGAGGAGTGGAGAGGAAATGATCTCGTTTGCGGTAAAGAAAGCATCAGAGATTGAATATATTTTAATTATTTTTATGGTCAAGCATTAAACTCAACAAATAAATGCATTTAGAAACCCAAAGATTAAAACTGAGAAATGTAATGAACTGTACCTCACTCGTTGGACTGGACTCCTCTTGTTCAAGCAATAACGGAAATATATGCCAGAATAAGAACCGGTAGGTGAAAGGTTATTGATTCAATTTGGTCTGCTTCCTCTAAGGGAACATATCTGCAGTTATTTCTCGGACATCCACTTTGACTTGTGATGAGATTTGGAAGTATTCCTTCATCATAGCAGTGAGTTGTCAGTAAACCGCCATATTTTGCGTGTGATCGAATGAACACAGGACTTATTACATCATCGTACGCATCACTGTTGATAAATTGGCGGTAGTCTCATTTTGAGGAGAGACCACTGGGACACATTGTAATCAGTCTAGATACAGCCACCTTAAGTTTTGTAAACAATAATAAAGGCGTGCAAAGGTTGCCGGTCAAGAAAGGGTCTTTAA
>REGM01000169.1:25730-36691 GCA_004194415.1 Aurelia aurita
AACTGCCATGCCCTATGATTCGTTGGTCAACGACATTGTCCCAGTTCAGAATTGGAAGATCTGTTACTTCCGTGACCGAATTGGCTTTCTTTTTCTTTTTCGGCGCCTTGAACGTACTCTTCGAGGACATGTTAAAAATTTTATGCTGATGGTACGAGCAGGATGCAAGGAACACACATGTGGTCAAGATCGAGTTACAATATTCATACAGACGACATGTCACGTGACTTGATCAATTCGCGCTCGAAAAATCATACTTTGGGTAAATGAAGCCATTACAAAGTATAGCGTCGCACTGGGACAATGTCGTTGCTCGAAAATCATACTTTGGGTAAATGAAGCCATTACAAAGTATAGCGTCGCACTGGGTTCGATCGAGACTGTCTCGTTTATTTATCGTAATAAATAAATTCAAAAGGGTTGGAAGCTGTTAAAATTATTCAATAACTTTTGCAGATAGATAGGCGAATGTCTAAAAGGAAGGTTGACTTTGAAGAAGCGACGAGCGAAGAGGCTACTTTGGCTTCTTATCGATAGTTTCTTATTGAAATGAGTGCATTGGAGAAGAATCTCCATTGAAAAGCTGGAATTAGTAATACGAGACTGCCTTGGCAACTATGGCAACTATGATGCACATCTAATTTGCAATTTTTTTATTGAAGCCCATTTCACAAAAACAGATAAATTCTACTTTTTAGAATACTAGAAATGTTCGCATTAAAAATGTAAGAAACTCACCAGAACCCTTTTGTTGCGAAAAGTCACCTAAAACTGTGGAATTTAATTGCTCCCAAGCTTATAGCTTACACTCGTATATAAACAAAGATTACAGCTTTTATTAGTAGAAATGCGCTTTCCTCTTAAAAACACCAAGAAAGTCATGACCAAAATAGAAGAAAGTTTCGTAACTGGAAGAGCCTACGTTGGTTTCTTATCGATGGTTTCTTATCGAAATGAGTGCATTGGAGAAGAATCTCCATTGAAAAGCTGGAATTAGTCCTCACTCCATTATTCCTTCTGTCCAGATCCCAGATTCCAGGCCATCGCGCCATCACGCCATTGGGCCATCAGGCCATGGGCCGCCTTTTAAATATAGCCGTTTTAAAAACAGTCCTGCAAGGGGTTACTAAAGTTATGAAACTTTTGCATGCACAGTTTTAATTTTCCCCAATTGTTTGGAATTATTTCACTCTGTACAATATATGCCTTCCATGTCATAAAAATTTATATTTTTACCACAAGAAACTTATGTAGGAAAGAACCATGAAATATAAGAGTTGTGTGCTACCATCCCAGACCTGAAAACTTTGATGAAAAATTGGGTGTAGTGAAAATTCTTCATTGCCATAGAAGTCATCAACGAATGGACTTCACTGTGTGATAAATTTCACTTCTCGTGATGCAGTTCTAAAGGGTAAAAAGACCCTGACGCCAGGGGTGAATATCTGAGAAGGGAACAAAATAGAGATATCAACAACCTTACCTAGCTAATGCATAGTTTTTCTGGGGAAGAATAAAGAACAATTAAATTACAGGTTGGAGAAAAGATATAAATTCAGTTGACATATATTCACCTCTGCCTGACCCCTCTCCCCTCCATAGGAACAAATATATTGTTTCAATATATGTATATGAAAGAATTTTTTGATAAATTTTAAAGTCCAGGGTTGTGAACAGAATTTACTTAATATAATTGTGATTGCTTTCAGGTAACATCTGTGACTGTTGAGAGTTGTCAACACCTAAGAACAACTTTTGATGCTGCAATGAGCTACATCAAGCAGCATCTAACCACCAATCCAGAAGTCTTTGAAAAAAAGTACATTGATGTTCTTTTCTGTTGGTGGCAAAGGAAAATGGTTCACTGTAGAGTAACGCAAGTACTTTCAAGGTACTATGCTCTACTGGCACAAAAGGAAGGCAAAATGACAAAGGGAGCAGTGACTACAAGGGACCATCTGTATTATGTTGCAACCTAGTCAAAAGCAAAACATGTTAAATTTTAATTTATTCAACTTTTTTGAAGGATGGAAACATACCTGGATGCATATTGTGCCCTGAAAATTGAGGATTATTTTCAAGATATTTGTTTGCTTTTTGGAGTATTCTACAGTATTGTTTCTTATGACAGTTTTCTTGCTAATCCACTTGCTACAACATTTATTATTTTCTTGCTAATCCACTGTGTCAAAAACAGACAATAGACCTTTTACAGTAGCTATTCTACAAAACAGTCTGGATTGAGTGACATTTTTACACACTTTTATATAAATGTTTCATTGAGTTGCATTGTAGCTGCTATCATTGTTGTTTACATTCAAAATTCATCAGGTTTCTGCACAATGTACCTTCAAAGAACATCATTCAATCCTGACTCCCTATATGTGCAATAGCTAATCAAAGGACCCCCAGGGAGACTCACAAGGCTGTACTTCAACAAAAATCAAAGTCCTTCATTTTTTACTTCAATGACTCAAAAAGCACACTCCCTCATTTTGTACTTCAATGACTCAAAAAGAAGACCCCCCCCTTATTTTGTACTTCAATGACTCAGACGCCCTACGCCCTCATTTTATACTTCAATGACTGGAAAACCAGACGGCCTCATTTTGTACTTTCCGAATAAAAATGTCATATTCCCTCGTTTTTTACTTCAATGACTCAAACACCAGACACCCTCATTTTGTACTTCAATGACTCAAAAAGCAGACACCCTCATTTTGTACTTCAATGACTCAAGAAGCAGACTCCCTCATTTTGTACTTTCCAAATAAAAATGACATATTCCCTCATTTTGTACTTTCCGAATAGGAATGTCATATTCCCTCATTTTGTACTTCAATGATTCAAAACGCAGACTCCCTCATTGTGTACTTTCCGAATAAAAATGTCATATTCCCTCATTTTGTACTTCAATGACTCAAAAAGCAGACCCCCCCTTATTTTGTACTTTAATGACTCAAAAAGCAGACCCCCCCTTATTTTGTACTTCAATGACTCAGACGCCCTCATTTTGTACTTCAATGACTCGAAAACCAGACGCCCTCATTTTGAACTTTCCGAATAAAAATGTCATATTCCCTCATTTTGTACTTCACCCCCCGAAGAGCCTCCCTCATTTGTACTTCGACTGAAATCCATGTAACACCTTCCTCATTTGTACTTCGACCCCAAGTATTTTATTGTTCACTAATCATGGAGAATATGCAAGTTTTCGGAATTGTGCCAGAGACACAAACAGAATTGATGGGTTTGTTCGGGAGTGAGAAGGAAAATGTATCGGAGAGATCAGGAGAGAAGCTACGGTTGCCAAATGTGAGTTCATTTTGGAGTCAGAGGACGATGAGACTTACGACCCACACTTGGAGGATGTACCATTAGGCCCATCAGAAGGAACGGATCCAACAACAGAAAACGGTGAGGAAGCAGGTTGTTCTGGTCCTGCCCGTAGCCCCACTTGTCATTCAGATGATTCTGACTTTTGGGAAAACGGGCAGCAATTATCAGATGATGAAGCTCAAGAGGAAAGATTTGTGCAAGAAGGGACATTTTGGTGCCCCATCTGCAGAAAGCTGTTTGGTCGAAAGGACAATATCACACGCCATGTGGAAACAGTTCATGGGGAGAAATCAATCAAGTGTGAAAATTGTCCTGCAATGTTTTCCAGCATCGCCTTGAAGAGAGTCCATGTAAAAAGGGTCCACGAAAGTAGCGAGACGATTTGTTTTTACAATAACTGTAAAAAGAAATACAAGAGTGTGTATGGGTTGAGAGAACATATACAAAAGGTACACAAAGCTGCCAACAATAACAAAGTAGCTTGTTTAGAATGTGGCAAAACTTTTTCACACAAACATTTTCTGGAGGGCCATTCTGTCACCCACACTGGATTAATTAAAGAAATTTAATTATAAACACAATATGAAGTCACATTTGAAAAAAACATTGATTGCGTGTATTTACAAAACTAATCATAGACGCTTGTTAGTTACAAACATTAATGCTTGGAATTCTAGGTAAATACAGTCAAAATTCGCATAAATCAGACTCGCATGACCGACATTCACATAAGTCAGAAAAAAATGTACAAACAGGAAAGTCACAAATATTGTTTTTATAAGAAACTAAGAATTTTAGCCAGCACTGAAAGTTATTAAAATTATCAGATTTTGAGTCTCCTACAAATTTCTTGAATGTTCTATAACAATCTTCATGTTTGTATATCCTGTGCCCTTGTAAACATTTCAAAGCAAAGTTTCTTGAAGTCTTTCCCGTGTTTAGGCATTAAGTACCTTACCTTCCAAGTAATTTGATACAGGAAACAAATGAAAACGAGTAAACAAATAAATAGTTGCTTAAATAATTTTTTCTCAGTACTGGAGTTTCTCAATATTTTAGCGATCTGAGAGTTGAGTTTCTTATAAAGAGTTTCTTACAAAAGAAAATATGTGCATTTGGCAGTTTTTAAAAAGTAAGTAATGGAAGATGGACAGTTTTCCATTGTTTGAAGCCTTCCAACTTATGTGATTTTGACTGTAATTAGGTAATGTTCTCTCTAAATGTAATTGTTTCTAGTTTTTGCAGTTTAGCTTTTCTTGCGTTGCAGTTTTTTGTCACGGATATATAAAAGGGTTTTCCTGTAACCCCTGGCTGCCTTTGCTGACCCATGAATGTCCTTCTTTAGAGGATAGTTTTTCTTGCAGTTGAATAATTTGCAGAAGTTAGCTTTCCATGACTTTCATACTTGAACTGTGAGAACAGTGTTTCAACTGCGCTACCATTCAGTTTTAGGGGCAACACATAGTAGTTGGACAGGGGCGGATCCAGACATATGAGTGACCGATACAAACGAGGGGGTCTGGGGGCGAATCCACCAGGAAAATTTTTAGTGACCACGCCCTTCAAGCTCTCGGAAAACATGGGCAACGCCCTTTGAGACATATTTGATATAAAATCTATAACGGCACGCATGATATGTCTCATCCCTACAATAAGACCAATTCTGACCAGTTTCACTGCATTTTGGTTGAATGCCGTGGACCTGCCAATGATCATTTTTAACTGTTAGAACTGAACAAAGGTGAGTGTTTTGCTGTCAAAGAATTGAGCATCAAAGGCTCAGTCTACATTTGCTATCACAAAAGACCCTAGTACCACTTATGATGATGAAAACGTGGAGAAATTTAACCACGAAAGCAAAAAGGAAGCAAGGCAAAACAAACAAATTGAAGTAAGAATATACCTCTTTTAATCTTCATTAAATGTCTGAAGAAATATTAATCCATCAACAATAAATAAAACTGATCTGCTGTCTGCTGAGAGACTTCCCCTTTAGTAAAGAATTCTAAACAAAATTTTAGAGGCATGTTGTTTACATCTAGGCCTATGCCAAATTTCATCGTGTGATGATGTGGGATGTGATGCTCGCTGAATAAATCCCTGCCATGGATTCCTTTAGTAAGGAAACCACAATTTTGCCCTTCGAATACCATGCAGAGCTGCAATTAATTTCTTCTCGATCGTAGTTTGTAGAGACGCTATCTTTGTAATATCTTTTTCCTCTATGAAGTTTTTTAGGGTCAGCACCGGTTCTGCCATTTTGAGAAAATGTCAAGGCGCGCTTTTCAGATGAGAAAGAACGACAACAATGGATAAGGTCGATGTATTACCCAATAGCAACCTTTGGACGGCATCGGTTCACCAGTGCAAAACGCTCATTTTTCTCGCTTCAGAGGTCTGGGGACCGATGCATTTGGCTATCTTTTGTTGAGAAGAAAGGAGCTGTCAAAGCTGCTATAATTGACACCGATGCACCCTTCAAAACAGTTGCGCAAGATTTGTTCTGTTATGTGGTGGTTGCGAAGTCAATGGCCACAAGGTTGCTACGTAGGCGCAGGAGCATTAGCAAACGAGGGCAAATGCAGAGATCGAGAGTGGAGCGTTTGGCAAGAAACGGATCAAGATAACAGGATGTGATGATAATTTCTTTTATCACACGAAAGCTGCGGCGAATGGAAGATTAATTTATCGTAGCTATACAGCTATACAAAAACTAGATGGACCTATCTGTTAAAATTCTAGTTTTGGATTTTTATTCTTATGAGAATGACCGATGCATTTGCATCGGTCTGGATCCGCCCCTGTAGTTGGGGTTTTCTTCAAAAAATGCTTCTAAAAAGTCATCAAACCCATAAACTGCAATTCTCAGCAAGTCAAAAGTCTGCCATGAAATAAATTGCCTTTCTTTTGAAGATGTTGGCATGAAGTCCCCAGTGGAAAGTCCTCTATACCAACTGAGAACATATTACATGCCTTTTTTAATGTTTTCCATTGCAGCTCTCTTGTCTTTTGTTATTTTTTCATGACTTAAGAATCCCTTCTCAAACAACTGGTTGCAAGCAATCAAATATTCTCTAGTGAGAGCTGTAGATTGCCAGTCGGAAGGCTTGTAGTCCTCATTTTCTGGAAAGGCATATTCATACAACTCTGCCAGCACATTATCTTGCTGTTGATAAGAGAAATATAATTAATGGTAACTTATTTGATTAACCATGTGATGAAATCAAAATAAAATTTATAAAGTAGAAAAAGCTGTAATAGCTAGTATCACAATATTTATTACGATAATAAATATTTATAGGTCAGAAGCTTCAATATTTTCATCATTAGTATTGCGATAATTTGTTGCTAAATATAAGACACAAACTTTTTGGATTTTAGAGATTATTTTTTAACAACTACGGCTTTTCTTCGTTTTTGAATCAATGGGCATAAACAAATGAGAAAACCTCTTTAAAGGGAATTGACATAGTTAAAAGCTGGCCTGAGCCAAGATAAAAATATACTCCATTGTATTTGATAACTTTGTCACTTGCGTAGCTAAAGAAACAATGCGTGCGTAGGCGTTTCCTTAGCCTATTTATCGCGGCCACTCTATATAGCTATGTCTATTCCCTTTAATCTCTACCCCCTTGATTTTCCGCAATAGCTCCTGTTATTGTCTAGTCTTGGTTTTACTTCTTTTGCTTTCCTCACTTCTGTAATTGTAATAATATCTGTTGCTGCTATGAAAATGTTCTGTTTAGTTTGAACTGTTGTCATTTTTTGGAATACATTTTAAAGTTTAACATCACAATACAGTACATTTATTTGTAACTCAACATCCATGAATTCTGGAGAATTCTTAAACATTAATAAGAATTATCATTTACCCTTGAGTATTTTGTGCCAATATTGAACTGTACACAGTACATTACTAGTGCAGCTTAGTTTCTTAAAATGTGCAACAATTCTTGACAATTCACAGAGTGTTTTATAAATTCTCAAGAATTCTCATGAAAATAAATGTTGTTGAGTTACGAAAGAACTGTACTGTACATAGGTGGAAAATTCTGGATGTTTCATACCTGCATAATCTTAGCTGGTGCAACATTCAATTTTGTCCACGAGTCCCTTTCAATAAAACTTGGCTGCAATTTTGGGACCTTTCTTATTTTGTCTTCTCGAATCCTCTGGCATTCCCTTTCCCATAACTTTGTAATTGACTCCCAACCAAATTGTGTACCGCCTTTGGTTAGCTTGAAGCATTTTGTACCACCTTTTCTTGAGGCAAATAGCGCATTTATCACATTCTTTAGCTAAAAAATAACAAGGTAACACCATAAAAACCATCATTCTTGGCTAATTTGTAGAATCAACAACACTTGTGTATTCAAAGTTTTTTTTAACTACTGCCAAGTACCAAATATGTATGGAGGATTACTATACAAAAGAATTTCAGAAGAAAGGTTAAGTTGTGACCTATGGGCATACCAGAAACAGATATATAAAGTTGTTCGGGACATAATAAATGCAGTTCAGTTTTTGATCAAGGGGAAAGTTTGTGGAATCACTGCTATCTGCCAATATTTAGGATAAGGTCCCAGTTACACTAAACCAGATTGCTGTTCAGAGCCCAGTGTTTTTAACTTTGGCTAATTGGAGCATTATTGTCCACCAGACTGGTAAAGCGTGGTGTAACTCGAACTACTATCCAATACAAAAGTAGTGATGCTCAAATAGCAAACAGCTATAGTGTAAATGGAGTCTAACATTTTGCTTAAATCATACACACCTGATGTGAGGGGCATATGACAAAGGACACACGTGAGTTGTCCATCGGATTGGAAAATGTGGCATTTACTCTGAATGGATCTTCTTTGTTGTCAGTAGTGCCAAATGCTCCTCTCTTCTGATTACAAATTAATTTGATAGCAGCTAGGTTAGCACTGGCTCCATCACAAACAATTGCTCTTGTTTTAAATCCGTGTTCATGGAATGCTTTCATCACTTCAAAAATGGTTTCTGTCACTACTGTATGATCAATTGTAGATCCTAAAGTAAAGTATGGACCTATGACATCAAAGTTGGATGTCAAGTCTCTCCACAAATATTGCAACACATATTCAGCAGGAATAGGCGCTTTAGACTCTAAATCATGAAAAATGTCATGCAGCCCTTTCATTTCTTCTAGTGACATTGCCAGTCCTAAACATTTTTCATTCTTAACATTGAAGAGAACCTTTGCCATTACTTTAACTTCGTCAAATATTAGTACTCCAACACCAATTGGGGTTGGGTAGCCATTACTAACAGTCTCCTGTGCAAATGATTGATAGTCGGTGGACATTTCCATTATGTATTGCTCATTGATCCCAGGTTCATGATTTCTTGTTGACGTAAACTGCTTTAAACTTTGTTTTGATGGCAGCTGAAGAATACTGAAGCTTTTCAAAGCATCATATGCGGCTGGGGATCTGATGAAAACTGCCAATGCTAAAATGAGGAAAAGTATTGGCAAATATAAGCTTTTGATAAAACGATAAAACAAATAGTCAATCCTTGCACAAATTAACATTACAACATATGTTTTTTATAAGAAACTACTGTAAGAATTTTAGCCAGTACTGAAAGTTTCTAAAAATTATCAGATTTTGAGTGCTCAAGAGTTTCTTGCGAGTTTCTTACAAGTTCCATAACAATCTCTGTGTTGACTTCCTGTGACTTCATGAAAATTTCAAAACGAAGTTTTTGAAGCCTTTCCAATGTTTAGACATTATTCAAGCACCTTCCGAGTATTATTATACAGGAAACGATAGTGGAAATAAAGTAAAAATATGCTGAGGATTTCCTTGAGTAAAATAAATAGTTTCTTAGCTAATTTTTTCCCAGTACTGGAGTTTCTTAATTTGTCAGCGATCTGAGAGTTAAGTTTCTTATATGCGGTTTCTTATAAAAAAAATGTGTGTAAACAGTATAATCTTTGTTTTTGATTTCGTTCTTGTCTTGGCTCAAAAGCTATATTAGTGGTCACATCTAAAAAGCAAGCAATGTTGCATACCTAGCCTGTATGTTATCATACTCCATCTGTTCCCATATTTTGATGTTTGTTGACTATTTTTAATCTGATATGGTCTCCAAAGTGTTAACTTCATTTTTACAAATGTAATTAACAACATGCTCCAATTCCTTGCTTTGAGTCTCATCTAATGTCATGTTTAAATTGTGCACCTTAACTGCCAGCTGCTCAACCTTTTCCCGAAGTTCTAATCTGGATCTTCTGCTTTGTTTTAGGCGAGTTTCTTGACTCCTTGGCGTTAGCTTTGATAGCCTAAAGTTTGATGATGATGCAAGTCGTTCATCTAACTTTTCTTTGCAAGTTGATCGGTTTTTCTTTTCCATCTTTTTCATGTACCTAACAAATTCCTTGCAGTCAGGGCAGCGATGTGCATTGTTTGTAGTTTTACCAACCTTGAACCATGTAGGACAATTGGTGCTTGTGACTCTGGCAAAAGGATAAACTTTATCTGCTCTGTTTTTCAAATTGATGTGAATTCTTTCATTGAGTTTGGAAAACTCTTCATGTGAGATTCCAAGGCACATCCTGTATTCTTCACTGAAGCAATTTGCAACTGCTTCAACTTCTTCTTGTAACACAGAACCAACACTTTTTATCAGGCATGTTGACCATTTTGGTTCACTCAACACTTGGAAGGTTGCTTTACCGTCGATCTCGATAACGACTCTTGCTGCAAAAAAAGGGCCTCCTTTCGCCACATCTTCAATATCTGGGAAGGCCCTTGTTACCACCAAACAATTTGCAACCCTTCTGATGGCTAATCTCCCCCTACTTGCACTGAGCAAGGCTTCAGAAATCATCGCAAGATTGTTGTTTAAGCATTTCGGATCTTCTACGTAGCACGATTTGGTGGTCTTTGGTTTTTTTGCTGATGGCAGAATGCGGTCGGGGTGCTGATCAACTGCAAACACGTTTTGTCCTTCCTCAGTTATCCTACTACGTCGTTGTAGCTTTTCTAGCAGCTTCTGCTTTGTAGTTTGGCTGACAGGAGCGTCGAGACCCGGTCCAGATGAGCTTTGAAAAAAGCTAGGCCTTGACACGTCGAAAGAATTGGCATCGTCTTGATTCGAAGTAGCACTGGACGTTGAAGCTGGGTTCTGCTTCGATTTGGTCGCCATGTTTGTCAATCTTCCACAATAAATAACCCAACCAAAACGATGACAGCGCGCGCCAAATTCATGCACAACGAAAAGAAATTATATACAAAACCCCCGTTCTGCCTGCCTCTCTCTTGGCTGCACACTCGACCGGGAGTCCGGGCTCGACTTCAAGGGAGAGCTAAATATAGAAACCTGCATCGCAGCGCCGGTGCGCAGTTCGGGATTTTGCCGTCCGCAACGCCATCAAAACAGTCGAAACTCGACTGCCGCTCTGGAGATTTTTGAATGGTATTTAAACGAAAACTTGCAAGTGCCATACACCAGTCGAAAGAGCATGATTTGATCTATGAAATGGTTTGCCCTTTAGCAAGAATATGTTTACCAGCTGTGATTTATGAGCGTGAGAAAATCATCTATTTTGCACATTCAGAACCTGTACTATCTTAGTTCTTTATGATATCTTG
>REGM01000169.1:37969-50205 GCA_004194415.1 Aurelia aurita
GATTTACTGCTCTTCAACCAAGTAACCGAAAATTATCAGAAAAATACTAAAATTTAATTCAGCAATTGAGCGATAACATGAAAATAGTTTTGGGGTGATCTGACGAAAATTCTTGGCCTCAGAATTTTTCAAACTTGTATACAGTTTTTTGGGACACCCGGTAGTTCTTAAATTAGTTTTGAAACAATATAACTTTATAGGGTTTTTACTGTATGCTCATGCAAACAAACTAATTTTGCTTCGACGATGATAATACAGTTGGGCTATGGGGCTTGATGAAAATGGTATATTTGTCGGGCCGTGCCCTACTTTGTTGATGTTCTATAAATGTGTAGTTGATTCCCCTAATGAAACCCAGGGGGGCACTCAGCGCATGCACATACGGGGTGGTAAGTCCGATATTTACATTCCAAAACTTACTTCTTTGCTTTCATATTTTTGTGCCCCCTTTGCGAGTTGCCCCTAACATTACCTACCCTTGCAACCTCGCCTACACTCTCGACCCTCGCTACCCTCTCGACCCTCACCACCCTCGCTACCCTCTCGACCCTCGCTACCCTCTCGACCCTCTCGACCCTCGCCATCCTCTCGACCCTTGTTTACCCTCGCGATTTAGCAGACTCCACAATGACAAACTGACCATTAAACAGATCAAAACCAATTTCAAAAACTGAAAGTTAAATTTGGAGGTTTTGCGCAGTTTTAGATCATGTCAGACTTTGGAAAACGACCATCAATTAAAGGCGCAAAAGGCAAATAAATCTATTTGAAAACTGAGTAATAATTTGAGAGTAACAGGGGGTAAGAGTGCATTTGTTAAATCCTTTTAACCAGTGCTACGTTTCAAGTTACAGTGTTTGCCCCATCGGACTATACAAGCACTGTACAGTGCGAGGAACACACTAATTGGCAGTATTTTCATGAATGCAATGTAGACCAGAGAAACAATTATCATTTCGTTGCTACAGTCACCAAATTTGCCAATTTAACTTTGATATACATACTGGTTGTGCAAAAAATGCTGTTTGCCTACCGGGCGTCTCTGAGGAAAATTCTCGACTTGACCTGACATTGGAGCAGAAGTACCATTAGTAGTACCAGTGTCCCAAAAAAAAGTACTCACGTGACGTTGGATTGAACGTAGCGCCATATTGAAAAGTGATAGGAATTTGTGGTATCAACTGTCACAGTTCACAAAGGCTAACTTAGATGTCAATAGTTTGTTTTTCACCGTAGGTTGAACATTCTTGGAGTTATGAGTTCCGAAATGCAAGGCTAAACCAGTAGGCCTAAATGTTATGAAGGAGTCAAGCACAGGCCGTCCTAAGTTTTAAGAGGTTTCAATAGCAACGCATTATCTGAATATTGTTTGCTTTCAAAACAATTATAGTGCTTTCATTCAAATTGATCGTTTAGAAAGTTTTTGCAATCTCGTTCTTCAGTAACATTAATCTACAATCTTCCTTCATAGCATTTAGGCCAAATGTTTTAGTCTTGATGATAGTATTTTGGTTTCAGAACTCGTAACTCCAAGAATGTTCAACCTACGGTGAAAAACAAACTATTTACATCTAAGTTAGCCTTAGTGAACTGAGACAGTCGATACCACGGATTCCTATCACTTTTCAATATGGTGCTACGCTCAAATAAACGTGAGTACTTTTTTTGGGACACCCAATAGATAAAGATTAAACTGGCGATCTACACAATGCACCACCTTAGATATTTAGTTAGGTTCTGCATGTGTGTGCATTTGCTTTCTACCAATAATCCCAAGCAAAAACCGAATGCCTGAAAGGTGCACGAAAGAGCAAAGGATAATTTATCAATACGACTGTTAAACTAAACCTGCATCTCAAATTCTACAGAAATCGAGCTTTTTCACCAATCCAAGCATTGAGACCTTGGAATCCAAAAAGTTTCCCCAGCAAGATAATATAGCCCCAGTGTGCCCCTGTAAAACACTATGTTCTTTGATGCCACAAGAAAAACAAACTCCCAAGGAAGGTCCACTTGTCCACAATATTCACATATCTGAATTTCTATCAGATTTAACAAGTATGTTCACATCTAGGATCTCAAAAATGAAACACATCTTTCTCACTAGATAAACAATTTTCAAGAATAATTTGTTCATGTTAGGATGTCTTTTATAAGCTATGATCAAACTTTAATACCAAGTTTGTGAGTCCTTGCAACTTTACCTAATTCTAAAGAAATGAGAGAAGTTAGTTAGTTATGACGACGTTTATACACAATGAACAAAATCCAGAAAACAACGCTTTCCTTAATAACTATTTACCTCCTCTTTATCGCCTTTTAGTCACAGCAAATCTCTTGAAAAACATGTTATTTAATCGTAGTTATGTTCAAATATATTTTAGAATTTAATTGACTGAAATCGGGCACTGAGTTTTGACATTGTAAGGGATTTCTCGAGAAGGCCTCTACAAGAAACTTTCAAAAATGTTGCTTTTAGCAATGATTTAAATACGTTTCTGCACGTGTTATCCTCTTGGGAAGTGAAATCATTTGGAATATTTTTGTTATCTAAGGAATGGCACTCTTATTCTCCCAAATGGATAACAGAAATATTAGGGAAATTCGGTCGTAATTTCTTGAGAAAAAAATTCCTCATATTTTCAGAATGGAGTCGCCGATGTCGGTCAGGTAAATTCTAAAATCTGTTTGAAAATGTCTGCCATTAAATAATATACTTTCCAATAACACTGCGGTGATATCCAAGGAGAAATGCATGGCATTGCACGCGGAGTGTTTTTGATTCACCTGGCATAAGTAGATTAAAACTATCAGGTGTAAAATTTATTATAGGAGTCTAAATCACAGGACACTATCTTTATTAGATATCGCATGTATTAAATAGATTTGTAACGATAGATTTGACTTCCAAATGATAGTCACACTCTGAAAAGAACATAAGTTCAAAAGGCCTTATTGTGCTCATTTTTCGCGTTTCTTTGCCTCCACTTTCTTACAAATTTTTCTTATTTTTACCTCCTACCAAATAATCGTAGTAAATGTAGTGTTTACAACTGGGAAATGTGCATGGTAAATGCACCAGGTGGCCAAAGGAGAACTTCACAAGCTGGACAACACCCAGCCTTCTAAATAGAGAAACGAAAGTATGCCCTTTGTTATGATTTAGTTGAAGTCTAGCATTTATCGTTGTTTAGATGGGACTTTACGCCAACAATATTGTCAGAAAACCCAGATTCAAAGAAACTTTCCACTCCTATATTTCTTATTCAGAGTGAAGTGAAATATTCGCCATCGTTTCCCAGCTCATGTTCTGAGAAGGGCTAACATAGAGATAGATTTGAAGTTATCTACTGAAATCTATTGTTTGGAAATAGACTTCATGTTAAATCTTCCAAACATGGACTATAAGAAGGTGGAGATAGTTCAACTTTGACTGAGAAATGAACGAATTGACAAAATATTTTCTACAGCACATTTTAGATACCATTTTACCTCTTTTCTGAGTCGAATACACAGATTCAACCCAATTTTATTCCTAAACCATATACAAATTAACATTCAAGCATGTTTTGGCTAAAAAATGGAACATTAGTGGTGATATCTTACATTGGATACAAATGGGGGTGCACAGGAAGAAAGCATTGAATTTCTACATAGTGATTCTAAAGGATTTGTGGGAGAAACGGATAGATTCCTAACAATTTCATTGGAGAAACGTTACATTTCCCAACCCGTTTCCATGGTTGGAAAACAGGAACGGAAATTTCCGTTTCGCTAAAATTTCCCTCTAAGGGATATCTCAGATTTCTCGCACGAGATTGATTCGAAACTCATGTTTTTTCAAGGAGATTAATTTGAGATTATTGTTTTTCCAGTGACACTGATTTCGAGATTTAACATTTTTCCAGTGACACTGATTCGAAATTCAACTTTTTTCCTAGTAACACTGATTCGAAGTCCAGGTTTTCCCTGTGAGATTGGTTGGAAACGTCCGATTTACGGAGGGAAACTTCTTCGAAATTCATATCTAACCTATAAAGGTTTCATCTATAAAGATTTCTTGGTGGCTAAATGTTTTTTTAATGAAACTTCATAGAAAGAGAAGTTCTTGCTCAGAACCTTTTTACATTGCAACTGTCAAATGATTGAGCAGAATTATTTTAATACAGATATACAACTTTGAAAGAAAACAACAATAAATACAACAGAATTTTTGAAACCAGAACATAACATGATCTTATAAAATAACAATGACTACAGCTACACATAACTGTCTCGAAATAAATTAAAAGCACTTTTGTTATTAGTAAATGGAGGTTACATTTTTTAATTATGTCCAAACTCACTGTACTGAGTGTCCCAAAAGCAGCAGCTGATATTGATAAGTCGTAAAATACGCATGAGCAGGGCCGTAGGAAGTATCTTAAACTTTGAGGGGCATGACACTTCGAAGGGCACTTTTTCATTAAGGTGAAGGGGCATTTCCTCAAACAAGAAGGGCAATTCTTGTTTATTCCAAAATCTTGGGGGGGGACGTGCCCCCAATGCCCCCGGTTCCTACGTCTCTGCGCATGAGCTAAATAATGCCAAATATATTCACAACTCAAAACTATTGATTCAATAATGTGCATTCCATACCAAAATTATTTTTTCATTTAGTACTACTGAAGCAACGGAGAGTTCACGTCTGCATTTTTCTACTTTTACTAACTAACACTCGATCGTCAGAGGAATATTCAACATATGTTCTTAATTTAGCCATTTCCTTTGCAAGGCAACGTCACCCATAGAGAAATCCTCGCATTTCAATTATACTTTGTTCTGTGGCATCCGATAGAAATCACAAGCCCTGATATATATTTATATATACTATATGATACCATGTAATATATGATACCATGAACAAAGCTACTATCACCATCGATTTACACAAGAGGCAACGCACAACACAACAACAATTAAAGCAAAGCATAAGGACACTGACCCACTGCGATGGGTAGCAACCTGAGATGGTAATGAACTGAGGAGGAGGCTGTCTCCTGAGTAAAACAGATCTGACGATTTAAAACAACGTGTAACTGGGTCAGAGAACTTCTTGCATTAACCTTAAATGGACATTCGTTACACTTATACCCCATTCACACTTGAATTTAAACCAGCTTAAACTAAACCAGGTTATCGAATGGGGCCTTTTAATTGGTCAATCAAAAAATCGAATGAATTTGATTGGTTGAAATCTAACCTGGCTTAAGTAAAGTTGGTTTAACTGTGTCAGTGTGAATGCGGTATTAATTAAATTATTTTCTATAAAAGCCGATGTATTTATAAAATTCTGCAGTTTCTCTGATAATGGCCTTGTGGCCGAAACTAGTTAGCAGATAACTGAATAAAAATAAAATAGCGCAAAAGATCAACTCGATGCCTGTCTGAAGATCAGTTTGGTCTTTTGCGCTTTTTTAATATTTTCTTTCAGTGCTTACTAGTTTTTTTTTTTTATATTCAATTTAAAAATTTTACAAGAACAAGGTACTTAAAACACTACATTTGAACTACTTTACAACACTACCAAAACGATACCACCGGGAGCAAAAGACAATGACTACCCTGTGGCAATTACATAAAGAACATGCTATTAAATTACAATTAAATATACAACTACAAAAACTACACATAAACGATTAAATACTGATAAGTACTAGAGCCTGTTTCACAATGGAGGTCGGGCCAGCACAGACGATAATGCTGAGATGCAGAAACCCTCGGCCGAGAGAACAACAACGACAACCACTGCCGCCGCCACTGCTCCCCCTCCAGAGTACCCACCGCTCAAGACGCCTGTGCTACCAGGTTAGGGTTTCTAATTCACAATATTATTGATTTGAATATTTAAGTTATGTGTGGATGAATTGTCATTCACACTATATATATGCCTTACATCCAATGTGAAACAGACTAACAAACAAACGAAAGAAAGAAAAAAAAAGGAATAAGGACTTAGTGTCTATGTGGTATAACAAAAGTTTGAAATTATCTTAATCGAGCCGACCAGTTTTGTGGATGAAATTTAGAGTCAGTTCGAGTATATTCTTATTTACGTCATTAGAAAGGTTTTTATCACCATACAATAAAAGTTGTATCAAAAAGTTGTTTGAGAGGCTATCGATTTGGATAAATGGTCGTAATAATTCCGAAACTCCAGCGAGAAGATCTCGTCGTTGTATGTCAAATGAAGGGCAAAGCAACAAAAAGTGCTCCGTATCCTCAATGCCATCGTTGGTTGGGCACATCGGGTTCACGGTATCCCTAAAATTGTGCTTGAATTTGTGAAAATTTAATCTACTGAGACCGACCCTTATTTGGGAAAGATACGATAAGCCTATTGGGTCATGAATCCCGAAGACAGATTTTGCAGGGGGGCGAATTATTGATAGAAGCTTTGTCTTAAAAACAGCAACAGATGGTGCAAGCCTGATTTCAGGATCAAGTTTATTCCATTCAGGTATGCAGTTAGGATAAAAGCTAGATTGAAATTGTTCTGTTCTTGCCCTTGATCGCCCTATAACATCCTGGTTGCGAAGAGAGTATTGTGACTGATGAAGTGGAGGGATTGGCTCCTTTGTATACAAGGGGGTGAGATTATTCATAATCTTATAGAACAAAGTAAGGCGTCTACACCTCCGGGAACTTAGTGACTCCCAGCCAAGCTCTGCGTACAGTTTTTCTCGCGATGTTCCCCTCGATGTTCCTGTTACAGCAAGAGCAGCAGAATACTGAACAGAATACTGCTTACTAGTTTCGCCCACTAGGGCATCTTCAGAGCAACCCTTCAGAGCAATCTGATCATGCACTATGTAATGTCATTGTGAACTTAAATCCAAAATTTGAACAAAAATTGAGCATCTGGCGCAAACTTTCCATGGCGATAAACATTGTTCTTAAGTAGCCTTCAGAGTCTAGCTATCATGTGACGCATTTTTTTGTAAGATCATAATTCACTACGGGGTTTCTTAAAAAAGTATGCCCTTTCGACTGGAAAAATGAAAGAAACAATAGAATATCGGGACTTTCCGACTGCACAGCTAAATTTTATAATGTCCGACTTAAATGCACGTACCTTGCATTTAAAAATCGTCCACCAAGCAACTGAGATACGACCTCCAAAAGTCAAAATTTAGAGTGCACCTGAAACTAGAGGTTTTGAGAAAGGGCATAACCATGATTTGAGATCTTGGGCATTTTCCAAAGGAATTTAAAACTTTTATTTCTGGTTTTTGCTTTTGAAAAGAAGCATAGACACCTAGCCACGACCCTAATTAAACAAATAGAAGAAAAATTCGATAAGAATAATAAGCTCGTGCCAAATCTCCAAAATAAGCTTGCATGTTCCTTTTTCCTCAATCTTCGTTGATACAAATAACTTTTCAATGGAATGTAAGGAACAATTTTTTCCTCGAAAGGAAAGTGATTTCAAGAACAAACCTGTCTCCTTGCTTTGCAATAAGAACTTGACAGGAGCTTGGAGGAGGGAAAAAAGAACAGTTCTTTTGTAACTAATTCAAGAATCTCAATAAATTGATATAAAGATGCTACTTGCATGGTTGAAAACAAATTGCTAAGAATGCTGGCCACTTGGACAAGCTCGTGCGTTCAAGACGCATAGCTGTCACACATAATTTCAAANTGGGTCATGAATCCCGAAGACAGATTTTGCAGGGGGGCGAATTATTGATAGAAGCTTTGTCTTAAAAACAGCAACAGATGGTGCAAGCCTGATTTCAGGATCAAGTTTATTCCATTCAGGTATGCAGTTAGGATAAAAGCTAGATTGAAATTGTTCTGTTCTTGCCCTTGATCGCCCTATAACATCCTGGTTGCGAAGAGAGTATTGTGACTGATGAAGTGGAGGGATTGGCTCCTTTGTATACAAGGGGGTGAGATTATTCATAATCTTATAGAACAAAGTAAGGCGTCTACACCTCCGGGAACTTAGTGACTCCCAGCCAAGCTCTGCGTACAGTTTTTCTCGCGATGTTCCCCTCGATGTTCCTGTTACAGCAAGAGCAGCAGAATACTGAACAGAATACTGCTTACTAGTTTCGCCCACTAGGGCATCTTCAGAGCAACCCTTCAGAGCAATCTGATCATGCACTATGTAATGTCATTGTGAACTTAAATCCAAAATTTGAACAAAAATTGAGCATCTGGCGCAAACTTTCCATGGCGATAAACATTGTTCTTAAGTAGCCTTCAGAGTCTAGCTATCATGTGACGCATTTTTTTGTAAGATCATAATTCACTACGGGGTTTCTTAAAAAAGTATGCCCTTTCGACTGGAAAAATGAAAGAAACAATAGAATATCGGGACTTTCCGACTGCACAGCTAAATTTTATAATGTCCGACTTAAATGCACGTACCTTGCATTTAAAAATCGTCCACCAAGCAACTGAGATACGACCTCCAAAAGTCAAAATTTAGAGTGCACCTGAAACTAGAGGTTTTGAGAAAGGGCATAACCATGATTTGAGATCTTGGGCATTTTCCAAAGGAATTTAAAACTTTTATTTCTGGTTTTTGCTTTTGAAAAGAAGCATAGACACCTAGCCACGACCCTAATTAAACAAATAGAAGAAAAATTCGATAAGAATAATAAGCTCGTGCCAAATCTCCAAAATAAGCTTGCATGTTCCTTTTTCCTCAATCTTCGTTGATACAAATAACTTTTCAATGGAATGTAAGGAACAATTTTTTCCTCGAAAGGAAAGTGATTTCAAGAACAAACCTGTCTCCTTGCTTTGCAATAAGAACTTGACAGGAGCTTGGAGGAGGGAAAAAAGAACAGTTCTTTTGTAACTAATTCAAGAATCTCAATAAATTGATATAAAGATGCTACTTGCATGGTTGAAAACAAATTGCTAAGAATGCTGGCCACTTGGACAAGCTCGTGCGTTCAAGACGCATAGCTGTCACACATAATTTCAAAACTAGGATTAGAAATTGAAAGTATGCTGGTCTCGCACTTCTTTGACTCAACAACCAAGAGAAATTTTACTTTGAAGCAGTTTAGTTTGAAATTATGATCCTACCCGCTTTTCTCCTCCCTCCTCTTGACTCTTCCTGATGCCATCAATCAGGATGGAGTGCTATGATGAAATTGAGAAGGAGTTAGATAGAAACACACATTTCTATAGTAGAAGATACAATGACATTTAAAACATTATACATGCATATAGCTCCTGTGCAATATCAATGCCTTGGAACAAGGCTGCTCAATATCCTGTCTGAAGGAAATAATAGAATATGTGCTACATCAAAGTATTTAAATTGAAACTTCTAAAATCGCTTCTTTCTGTTCTGTGCACTGCTGGCTTTCAAGACATTTCAGACCAAATTAATTTATGTCTATGACAAGGTGTTTCCATTTGTTGATACTCAAATAGTAGGAAAAACAAATTAAAGACAATTGTAAACAAACCTGTCTCCTTGCTTTGCAATAAGAACTTGACAGGAGCTTGGAGGAGGGAAAAAGAACAGTTCTTTTGTAACTAATTCAAGAATCTCAATAAATTGATATAAAGATGCTACTTGCATGGTTGAAAACAAATTACTAAGAATGCTGGCCACTTGGACAAGCTCGTGCATTCAAGACGCATAGCTGTCACACATAATTTCAAAACTAGGATTAGAAATTGAAAGTATGCTGGTCTCGCACTTCTTTGACTCAACCACCAAGAGAAATTTTACGTTGAAGCAGTTTAGTTTGAAATTATGATCTTACCCGCTTTTCTCCTCCCTCCTCTTGACTCTTCCTGATGCCATCAATCAGGCTGGAGTGCTATGATGAAAGAGGAGTTAGATTATCTATTAGAAACACACCTTTCTACAGTAAAAGATACAATGACATTTAAAACAATATAAATGCATGTAGCTCCTGTGCAATATCATAAAAATGTCAGTTTTGACAATGAAGGAGGTGTCACACTCTGTGGGGTGGTTTCTCATGTTGATGTTTGAAAGATGAAAGATCTAGGCTTTTTTACTCTTGTTTGACTGTACGTACAGTTGGGTTTGGGAAATTGGGACCAGAAGCAGGTAGTCCCCATCCACGAGACCAGTTCCCACTTGGTTCTTTCAGCTTCAGGAAGGAGACATGTATTCGTAGTTCAATGTCGCTAGCAACGGTACATTTGTAAACAATTTTGAAAGCAAGCTAGAACGAAAGAGTCTTCTCGTAGGCCACCAAACACTTCGCCCGACATTCTCTTGTTGCCGCTTATTATAGGCCCAAAGGGAACCGGTTCAAAAAGATACATGCAAAATAAGAAACTCAACAAACCTTCTTTTAGTCCTTCCGTAGAAAATTGTCGATGCTTGACTTGTTGATTTAAGACACTTTACTTTCTTGGCTTGATAAGATTCTACACTGGTTTGAGAAAGCTTCCATTGCAGAAAAAGAATGAATTTGAGCGCCAACATGCGAAACGACGTTCTGAACAATGGACCTTGTCTAGGAAGAGGGCTGGGAAGGACTCAATATCCTATAAAGGGAAAACTAGAGGAAACTACCAGTGCAAGATTCCGTTTCGCGAAATCAATGGGAGATGGCAGGTGTAAATTTCTACTTTGGAAATTGAAGGGAAATTTCTAGGTGTAGAACAGCGGAAACTAGGCGAAATCTATGTATTTCTTGCCGTGGTGGCAAAATAGAGATGGGCTTATTAAAAACGTTGGCTTAGGAGGGAGGGGCGTAGTATAGAGAGTGAAGATTTGGGGAAGTGCACTGTCAGCTACGGTATGATGAGCTCGTGAAGATTTTTGCGTGATTTGGTACTTAAAAGTAATTACTAAAAGCAATAAAATACCTAAACTCTACCTATACCAACTTGACTGTCCAGTCCTTTAACAGGCTACGCTTCGACGCAATGACAGTGCACTTCCCTAAAGCGTCAAACATTCTGTCACCAGAGCTATCTTCATAGTAGCCACTATAGGCTACTGTAACAGTCTTATGTGTTTCCTTGCCAAAGGAGCACTCCCAAAATTTATCCCCCCCACATGTCATCCTCGCCATTTGCTGAACTGGTCGGCCAATAGATGTATCCACGACAATCCTTGTATTTCTTCCACAGTTCATCGGCTTCACCTAAAAACGTAGAAGTTTTAAAATATGTATTAGATACTTTAGACATGAAACACGGGATGATTAGTTCTACTTTATAGAATATTAGTGCAATTGCCGTCATTCTAATGCTACAAAACTGGAAGGCATTTTAGAAATCGGTGTATTGGCAGGGGAACAGAGACATTCGGAGCATTTCCTGGTTTTTCAAGATATTTCAAAACAGTTTCCACGCAAAACTGTCTAAACACAGGTGGCGGAGAAAAATTGTAGATTTGATAAAAATTGATCTTACTTGCCAGTTAATTGTGTCACAGTTCTCTCATGTCTTCTCTCTGTCAGTTCAGCTTCTATTTGTATCTATTTAGGCCCTCGTGGTGTAGTGCGTTGTGTTGTTGTAGTTGCGGAGAAACGAGGCGAAGGAAAAGAAAAGTTAAAGGTCTGAAGGTTCACAAATGGCCTCACGGCTAGTCACATTTGCTTCGCCTTTGCCCGCAGCTCTTCCGCCACTGACTGGCCACCGAAGTACATCTGACCAATCCTCAGCAACCTCTTTGTCTTCTCGTGAACCTCTTATTTCCACTCGCATCACGCGAACAGTGCTACACGAGAAATTGTGAACGTGGGTCTGCCTTATTTGCAATCTCTCGAGGATCGAGGAAAACCAACGGAGCACGCCTACGCACTGCGCATTAACACTGCGCCGAAAACTGATTGCGCTTGCGCAGGCATGCCCAGGTTCTGATATGCGCAAGCGCAATCAGTTTTCGGCGCAGTGTTAATGCGCAGTGCGTAGGCGTGCTCCGTTGGTTTTCCTCGATCCTCGAGAGATTGCAAATAAGGCAGACCCACGTTCACAATTTCTCGTGTAGCACTGTTCGCGTGATGCGAGTGGAAATAAGAGGTTCACGAGAAGACAAAGAGGTTGCTGAGGATTGGTCAGATGTACTTCGGTGGCCAGTCAGTGGCGGAAGAGCTGCGGGCAAAGGCGAAGCAAATGTGACTAGCCGTGAGGCCATTTGTGAACCTTCAGACCTTTAACTTTTCTTTTCCTTCGCCTCGTTTCTCCGCAACTACAACAACACAACACAACGCACAACACCACGAGGGCCTAAATAG
>REGM01000169.1:58943-98758 GCA_004194415.1 Aurelia aurita
TGGATGTCCGAGAAATAACTGCAGATATGTTCCCTAAGAGGAAGTAGACCAAATTGAATCAATAACCTTTCACCTACCGGTTCTTATTCTGGCATATATTTCCGTTATTGCTCGAACAAGAGGAGTCCAGTCCAACGAGTGAGGTACAGTTCATTACATTTCTCAGTTTTAATCTTTGGGTTTCTAAATGCATTTATTTGTTGAGTTTAATGCTTGACCATAAAAATAATTAAAATATATTCGATCTCTGATGCTTTCTTTACCGCAAACGAGATCATTTCCTCTCCACTCCTCTCTGCCATTGTAACCTAAAATTCTTTCCTCCAATTCCCACAACTCCGATTATGCAGTACGAAAATACATGCTTAAATACATTGGTTATGAACTAAAGAGACTATTGATATAATTTGTTGACCATTTACGCGATTTCAGTCGAAGATTAAGACGGATTACAACTGTGCTATTCTATCTGGATGTCAAATACGAATCCAAACGAAGCGAAGCTATGGTGAACAGAAATCGAGGGCCGCAAAGGCTGCCGGTCAGGAAAGGGTCTTTAAGCAGAGGTATAACCAGAGCACACTTCCAGGCAGTAGGGAAGTATGCTAAGCGAAGAGACATGTTGATAATTAATGTTATGATGGGAAGCAACAAGTCTAGACATTTCTTGAGCAACCAGGTTGGAACAGGATCCAAACTACAACTCTTGCTAGCAGACTTTGTGATTATTTTCTTGACCTCATCCTCAGTCAGTAAGTTAAATTCAGAAAAAACAACGTTAAAATCCTTTGTGTTCATCTCTTCAACCGAACTAATGGATTCATTTTCACAGATTACATCAATTCTTTCTTGTATAGTCTCAATTTTATGCACAAAAAACTGGCCAAAATCATTAGCTAGTGCATGAGGATCTTGGTAATCCGGTAGTGGACTGCACTTTTTATCGCCAGTTAAGAAGGCAACAACTTTAAACAGCTTCTTTTGATCCCCAGCACAATCATTGACAAGATCAGATAGATATTTACACCTTTGAGACTTAAGACTATTTGTAAATTTATTCCTTGCCTGCTTGAAGGCCAGTAGATCAGTCCCAAGCCTCGTCTTAAACCATTTCCTTTCGCATTTTCTGCGTGCCCTCTTTAGGTTATCAAGATTGTCATTATACCAAGGTTGTTTAGGCCTGACAACGATTCTTTTTTATTTCTCAGGGGCATGTTTATCAATTAGACCTGATAATGTATCCTGATAACATGAAACTAATTCATGTTGTTGGCTTTGTTTCTCCTTTATTTCAGAGCAAAAAAAAAGGACTCTAGAAAGGATTTTCGATAACTAAACTCTCTCGAACATTAATTCAAGCGTATGGATGCTTTGAGGTATTATGTTGAGCAAAGATCGAAAAAGCTAATTTTGACAGTGGTTACAAGAGTTAAATTACTTTCGAAATCCTATTTGGTGTGCTTTGATATTAACGAGAGGTATGACATTGGATAACCTTCCTTTACCTCAATTTTGGAACTTTTTGCATAATCACTTTGGGGTTTCTGGTTTCATATTTCGCACAAAATTGATCTTTAAAAGCTGTTAACTCAGTGAATTTTCAGCGGATTCGCAATGTCTAAAATTAATTTAAGATTTTGGGAATAAGGGTATCTTAACATGGAGCCTGCTCATTTTATCTTTATTTGTCAATATTTAATCAAACGTCAAACAGTTTCTTTGGACACCCTGTATATTTATGTTTACAGAGATTCGATCCCTGCAAATAAGTAAGATGCTACATCATTTGTGTACCAATAATTGACTGAAGAATAGACAAACCTTTTTCAAGTTTTCTTTTTAGGGGAGGTTCTACAGACGCCTGTTCATTTGAAGCCAAGGGAACGTTACTTGGAACTTCCAATTGAAATTCCCTTTGGGGTTCCTTTGCTACATTTTCGTCTTCATTCTCAACTTCTTCATTCTCAACCCCGGGGGGGGGGGAGGGTACTCCCATTAACCCTATCAAGCCTAGGGTATTTGATGCTCTAGGAAGATTAGGGGGGGCTGATTCGCCCCCCCCCCTATTTTATTCCTGTTCTGTACAACATAGAGCCATGAAACTTGGCATATGTATAGTACATCATGAGATGAACCCAAACATGGAATCTATTTTTAGATATGTCACGTGACCTGCTCATGATGTCACAATATTACAATTTCTAAATCATAAGGGTTCAGTAATAAAAGATTTCAATTGCTGATTACCAGAAAACGAAAAGCAGTAAAGATATCAGTCCACTTTTTATGTATTCTATGGTCAAATTGCATTTGCTTTGTAGACAAAATTTATTAAAAAATGATGACGTCATCACACAAAAATTCAAAGAATGTGCGCATGCGCATTGCATAAATACGGTGATTGTACTCATCCAAATTTCAAAATAAGTTGTCAGTTCGATAGAGCATCTAAAATAAGTCATATTCCTAGCTTCACATTGATTTCCCATGTTTCCTGTAGATTTTATTAGGGTTTATTCAAAATTTGTGGCCGACTTCTTTTTAAAATGAATTTTTTTTACCCCCTGGAATGAATTTTATTTTTCTAAAAAATATATTTTTTTCCGTGTAAGAAAGATAAAAAGTAAAAGTCAGAAAGTTACAGAGTGGTAAGTGCAGTTAGTACGGATATACAGCAGAAAAGCTGCTAGGGGGGGGGCTGATTTTTCCCCCTAGGCTTGATAGGGTTAAGGCCTGACAGGGGGGTCCAGTCAGGGTCAAAGAGGGCCAAAGCTAAAATTTTAAAAAATACCCTCAAATGGTAGTGTATTTTGACAATGACCCCCAAATGGTAGCATAAGAACCAAAATTATGCCATTTGGTAGCATCCAGTAATAACAATTTTTGCCTTACCCTACTTGTGCCGCCGTTGTATTTTTTGGCACAACACGGTTTTAAACGATTGTAGTTGCGTTAAATGTTATGGTAAAAACTGCTATTTTTGTGTGCTTTTTTGACAAATTCCTCCGCTATGCGTTGACTGTCGTTGATTTGGGAAAGATAAAATCTTGTTCATTTTTCGTAATAAGTCGCAATCTCAACTCAGCAACCAACTAGCAGTAACCCCTAAAGGGTAGCAATTACTTAGAATACCCCCAAGTGGTAGTGTTATTTCTCTAGATAGGGCCATTTGGTAGCCATTTGGTAAGACCCTCAAACCGACCGGACCCCCGTGTCAGGCCTGAATGGGAGTACCCCCCGGGTTCTCAACTTCGTCATTCTCACCTTCTTCATTCTCAACTTCTTCATTCTCAACTTCTTCATTCTCAACTTCTTCATTCGCAACTTCTTCATTCGCAACTTCTTCATTCGCAACTTCCTCATTCTCAACTTCTTCATTCTCAACTTCTTCATTCTCAACTTCTTCATTCTCAACTTCGTCATTCTCACCTTCTTCATTCTCAACTTCTTCATTCTCAACTTCTTCATTCTCAACTTCTTCATTCTCAACTTCTTCATTCGCAACTTCTTCATTCGCAACTTCCTCATTCTCAACTTCTTCATTCTCAACTTCTTCAATCTCAACTTCTTCAATCTCTATTTGTGAATCTTCATTTTCTGTGTCAACAATTGAATCTGCTCTGGATTGAGCTTCAGAGGCACTCTCTTATACGAAAAGGAAAAAATTCTGTTGCAGGAATATTGTAGCATTTCTCAGAATTTTAAGGTAAAGCCCAACAATTCTTTCCTACTAGATTAACAGGAGGTAATACCCAATGGTACAAAAAACGCTATCATAAGCCTATCGAGTGAATTATGGTTAAGTTCTGCATCCTTTACAAATCAGCCTGGTAGAAATCAACGTTTCTGAATATTCAGGACATTTTCGAATTTCGAGACAGTACTGGTAGTTGTCCTAGAGGTGGTAGTTGCTAAGAGTGAAAAATGTTCAGTATACAAATCTTCCTTGCAGAGTTATCCCAAAATCCGAGGCTATAAAAGGCTAAGCGTGAGGAGTCTTTAATTACATCTTAAAAACGGAACACACTGGAACTCTAGCAACAAACGAAAAAACTTTGTATTGCTGAATTAACAGCGACCATTCGAGAACGAGCATACTGCTTTAAGATTTTCTTCTTATTTAACATTGATTCTGTGCAAAAAATATTCTCCTTATGTACCAGGTGAATCAACAGAATGCCTAGAAGTTTCAGAGCCGATAGCATTCCAGCCAGTTATCAGATTCCTATCAACTGATATTTAATTTGTAGCTGAAATTGATCCAGATATTTTGTTAGTTGAAAAATCCGACAGATCATCCTCAAGCAACATGCAATTTCATGAAAATCTTTAATGCCGGAATTTTAATGAAAAATTGGACCAAATCTTTGACCAGATTTGCTAACAATTCAGTAGGAAAAAGACAGTGATGGCTGATAACATTACGTCCACCGGCATACCTTTTTTCAGCATCGCTTGTAGCAGACTAATTACTTTTTTCCCCGGCTCTGGCCTATTATTCCTTCCTCCTGTTATATTCCCTAAATTCATATTAAGGAACGAGAGAAGAACAGCTAAAAGAGACACATCTTTCGCTTACGCATCAGAACCAAACAACATTACTAATCGATTACAAAGAATAACAACAAAAGGTCTTGGCTGCACAGGCAGTCCATATCCAGTTCATACATTCTATATACACTTTATTACACCTCCTTCGCCTATAAATTTTCTGCCACACCCTTCTGTGGCATAGGAATTAATGTCATGGACCTTTGTCTCAGTGCCATTTTTCGATACTCTGGTGTAAGTTGATGCATATGTAGTGAATCACATGTCATTATGCATGCATGTGATTAGACACATATGTTACTTCCAGTTTAGTTCCTTCCGGCAGCATGTAATTTAGCTTGTGAACTGGAAATGATGATCATTCTTGTTACTAATCGAATGAAGTGAAGTCTNCAGCCTGTCCTTTCTGCGGACCATTCCCAGTGCATTGGCATCACTGGTCAGCCCTTATCTGTTGATGGGACCACACAGGTTAAGCTGTCATTCCCTGGCAATGGTTCATGTTTATATCCAGGTAAATTTCTTGTTTCCAACAGCCTTTTCAAACCATTGCAATGTCTTTTGGGCTGGGATTTTCTAACCTCCAATGGGCTCCAGTTATCATATAAGGCAAATGGAACGTATTCCCTTGAAGGCAGGCATGGTTCTACACCCATAATTCCTTACAAAGACCCGGTCTCTTCAGCCCCTCCTGATTTTGTGTCTGCAGGGAATGAGGTAACCAAATCTGAAATTTCACCCTGTTTGCTTGTACAATCCACAGAACGGGGTCCAGTCCCTGTCACGCTATCTGATAGTATATGTATCCCAGGAAGATCAGAAGTTTTAGTTCATTGCAAAGTTCCTCAGTGTAGTAAAGAGCAGTTAGGAATGATTTCACCTTTTTCAGACAGTTCTAGTCTTCCATCTCATGTTTTGCCAGCATATACCGTGTGTCAGGCTTATTCTAGAAGCATTACAGTACGGCTTATGAATACTTCTAATGTTGATGTTGAATTGCAGGTTGGTCAAAGAGTAAGTGAATTTTCTCCCCTCGTTGAAGTGCCCAATTTTCCTGATACTTGTAACTCTTCTGATTTTGTGAATTTTTCCAGTACTGTTACTTCTGACAGTCATATCCGTGAACAACTACTAGATGAACGTTTCAAGAAAGATTTTGCATGGTCACTGGCCGAATCCCTTCCTTTCAAGATTGAAGAAGAAGAACTACCTTTACTTGGTTTGTGGACTGCTTTCCAGCGTGCGGTGACAGCTTCAGAAACAAAGGAATGTCAGAAACAAAGGAATGCATTCTTGAGTACTTGCCGATGACTCCTGAGATGCCTGACTATCCAGTATGTAAGGAGTACCTTGATTCTCTCTTGGACATGATAAGAGAACTCGACATATCTCATATTTTTGTTCATGCGGATGAAATGGTGTATGCAAAGATATACCACATAATTTGGAAAAATCCTGATTTGTATGGTCAGATCAAAGTGCTGATGGGTGGCTTTCATCAACTGAGGGTTCGCCAACGTCTTCTCCATAAAAGACATGCAGTCAAAGGCTATAAGCAGTGGTGGATTGATGCAGAAACTGTTGCATCTGGTTCTGCTGATCAAGCGATAGAGGGCGGGCACTACTATCGTTGCATGCGTACACACAAAGAAACTTTTGATGCACTCATACAATGCTTTGTCGAAGAGAGCACAAATGATCTTGCAAATGTAGACAGCAGCTTGCTCGACGCTTTAATCTTATTGCGGAAGAGGCCTTCAATGTCTACACTGGAGAATGTGATGGCCATGCAGTCATTCAAAGATATGGTCGCTGCGCTGTTGGAAGATGTAGAGGGTACCAAAAAGTGTCTTACAATCGCTTACCTAAAGGATGTGTCTGCTTTGTTGAGTATGGTAGCAGCTGTGCGGGAAAGCAACATTGAGCTTCATTTGCAAGCGGAACGAAATATGATTCCGCTTACATTTGCTTTCAATCACATCAACTATGCCCGCTACTGTACATACCAATACGTGCTTCTACGATTTTCAGACGAACAGGAGAGCGAATGGGAAGTTGCTGACTTCAGTTCCTCAGAGGATTCTGGTGATGAATGGATTTCCTTGAGACAAATTTTCATGTATATACTTTGAAATATAGTTGAGTGCTGACGAACTATTAGATCAGAAAACATTTTCACAAAACGAATAAACAATGTTTTTTATTATAACAGAGATCTTATCTGAAAATATACTGGTCGACCGCCATTTTGAAAGTGATGACGTCATCATTTCAAATTTCTGACATCATCAACATGCACATGTTTATATATCATTCGAAAGCTCTTATCCAAGCGAACCCAAATCTGTTTTCTATATTGAAATCCGCCGTATGAGTAAGGAGTTGCAATGCTTTTTAGTCTCGAAAATGCCACTTTTTTGACGTCATTGGTCACGTGACTTCGGAAAATTTTTGGAAATGGTGTAAGGGCTTAAATTGAAGGTTATACCATATACTTTCATAATCAGCCGAGAAAACAAAGGTTAGGCAATGCAGTCGATGGTTGAGAGAAATTCCCTGCCTATATGCACTACCATACAGTAATACAGTTTTTCGTGCTTGCATAATGATTGAAATAAAGCATAATTATCAAGTTTCTAGGCTTAGGTTTACTTTGCTTCCATCAGCAGCATTCTGGTCGAAAGGTTTAGCAAATGTACTTAAACAAGTTCTTATCAACAATTTCCTCTAATTCACGAAAAATGACATTAGAAAGTCAACATAGCTATTGCCTATAGCTTGGTGTATTTCATGCTGCAGGAATTTTTACAAATATTGGAGGGATTCATGCTGACAATACAGGTACTTTTTCCAAATGGAAACGCAAGAATCATAACAAGCCTGTTTTTATATAATAACATCGTCATTGAAAAGAAATATGGACACTGTTATTATACCTCGTTGATTCTTCTGTGTGCTGATCAATGTCGTCTGAGCTACTTTCATCACTTAATTCGCCAATTTCAGTCCGTTGCCTGCAGTGAAAGAAGCACTCTTGTCAATCATTTAGGTGACAGCTAAGAACTTTCCAGTTATTAGAGAGGTTTCGCAGCTTGACGGCTACGGATATGGCAATGTGTATCATTTCCCGTTTTGATTTCCGTGCTTATGGATTCAAAAGAGGTTTCGCAAAACTAACGGATAATGAGCTCGTTGCTACGGTTACGGATAAGATTTTCAACATGGTGGAACAAGAAGAACTACTCTACCTTGCTATAGAAAGAAATGATGAGAATCTACAAAGATTGCTCTTAATGCCACAGGAAAGTAAGACGACTTATGATCATGATTCGCCACGGTTTAATCTGGAGGACCAAAGTGATCAGCAAGCCCTAAACAAATTCAGGTTTGACAAAGAAAATATTCATCGACTGGCACACAGTCTTGCATTACCTGAGCAGATTCAATTAACAAATCGTTGCATCTGTTCTGGAACAGATGCTCTTTGCATTTTGCTGCGCCGTCTGGTTTACCCCAATCAACTGAGCGATTTAGAAACACTGTTTGGCAGACCTAAATCCACATTGTCCTTGATAATTAATCACACGTTGGACTTCATCTATGACAGACATGGGTATCTTCTTTCAACGTTAGACCAGCCCTGGTTTAAACAAGAAGCATTGGAAACATATGCAGCAGCAATCCATGCCAAAGGGGCACCTCTGGCAAACTGTTTTGGATTTATAGATGGCACTGTTCGACCTATTTGCAGACCAACCAGATACCAGCGTGTTTGCTATAATGGTCATAAAAGAGTCCATGCTTTGAAGTTTCAGTCAGTCGTCCTCCGAAATGGACTCATTGGTCATTTGTTTGGTCCAATTGAAGATCGAAGGCATGACTGTGCCCTTCTTCGTCTCAGTGGCCTGATGGATCAGTTGGAAGAAAGGCAATGGAGAACAGCTCTTTGCTTTGCTCTGTATGGTGACCCAGCTTACCCCATAAGAGACTCCATAAGAGATCTCTTATCTCCTTTCAAAGGTGCACACTTGACAGATGAGGAGAATTCTTTCAACCAGGCAATGTCTTCAGTTAGAGAATGTGTGGAATGGGAATTTGGAAAGATTTTGAATATTTTTGCCTTTTTGGACTATAAGAAGAATCTTAAGATTTATCTTCAGCCAGTGGCAAAATATTACCTAGTTGGTGCTCTACTTGCAAATTGCCATACATGTATGTATGGAAATCAGACCAGTGACTCTTTTGATCTGCAGCCCCCAACTGTTGAAGAATATTTACATTTTGTTTGACTTCCAATCATAGACAGGCTTCAAATGTGTATCTGAATATTTAGCATAAAACAGTGTTGATGCAATGTTAAAATTCAAAAATACTTAATACACTCATTTTTTGTGAAAAAATTTGAGTGCAGGACTCAAGGCAGTTTCTTGAATTTAGAATGGCAGCTATCTACTAGCATACACTAACTGAAATAAATCATTAAACTGGCTTTTCAATTCAGAGCAGAGTTTCCTATAAAAAATGAGTGTATTAAAATGAGTGTATTATAAGCCTCTGAGGTGAATATTACGAATGCTGAAAAAGTTTAAAACTTCCTCAAGAAAGGCTCAGAACTTTTTTGTTCAAGTATTTCCTACATCCCGATGCACTTGAGTGAAAAGCACCAACACAAAATTGCAAAACTCATTGGTGAAAAATGTATGATTAACTGCACTCTCCAAAATGTAAACATGGACGTACTTTTTGATACAGGTGCACAAGTTTCCATGATATCAAAATCAATGCTAGCTGAACATTTTCCAAACATGAAAGTGCAAGATCTTTCACAATTACTTGGTACTGAGACTGCGATTGACCTCAAAACAGCTGATGGCTCTAGCTTACCATATGAGGGCTATGTGCTCTTGACATGTGCGCTGAGTGAGAGAGGACTGGGTCAAATTGAAGTGCCTATGCTTGTCACCAACAGCAATCTTGACTGTGTTATCATTAGCTATAACGTTCTTGAAGAACTGATTCTCAATGATTCTGAGCAATCAAACACCTTTCTTGCTTCGCTGAAATCTTAGCTAGGAAGAGTCGGTGCTGACAATGTTGCCGCTTTCGTCACTTTGGTTCGTGAAGCTAAAATGAACCACCCATAACGGTGAAAACTAAAAAACAGAAGTTCACATTCCAAGGAACTCCTCCATTAATGTGTCATGTCGTGCAAGCGTCGGGACGGTATCCAAAACAAGTTTGTTCTTTTTGGAACCAAATGATTTAGAAACATGGCCAACTGGTCTGGTGGTTCATAAAGAACTGATCTCAATGAAACCTTCAAAATCTTGCATGTCAATTCATGCAACAAACGATAACAATCATGATGTCACATTAGCTGGTTGTTCAGTCATAGGTAGATTGGAACGAGTTCGTTCATTGACATAACTTGATGTCAATCTAAAGAAAGCAAGTGATGCAGATCCAGTAGATGTTTTTACGGCCTCTACTGACACTTTAAAAGATAGTGACATTACTAGCTCTGTAAATCTCAACACACTTACTAGTGACCAAAAATAACTTGTTCTAAAAATTCTCAGTAAAGAATCAAAAGCATTCTCAGCCAGTGATGCGGATGTAGGAAACATACCAGATTTACAACTTGATATTAACCTTACTGACAATGTACCTGTTCAGAAAGCATACATCAAGAGCCCCAAGCCACTTTTCACAGAGGTTAAGAACTATGTTGAAGACCTTTTAAATAACAATTTTATCAAGAAGTCCACACCAACCTATTCGTCACCAGGTGTCTACGTGCGTAAGAAAGATGGGAGTTTAAGACTGTGTATAGATTATCGTGCGTTGAACAAGAAAACCATCCCAGATAGGCATCCTTTGCCGAGAATCCAACAAACAGTGGAGAATTTAGGGGGGAACTTGTGGTTCATAATTTTAGACATGAATAAGGCTTACCACCAGGAATACATTAATAAGGACAGTCGCCATAAAACCGCCTTCATCACTCCATGGGGACTTTACGAGTGGGAGAGGATCCCTTTTGGCTTGACCAATGCCCCCTCTGCGTTTCAACGGTTTATGGAGGATTGCCTTTCAGGATTGCGTGACAAAATTTGCGTTCCATACTTGGACGACATAACTGTTTTCAGCAAGACGTTCGAAGAGCATATAGATTATGTGCAAACTGTCCTGAACCGTTTGAGTAGCCGTGGAGTAAAGTTAAAAGCAAGGAAGTGTAAGTTTTTCCAGCGCGAAGTCTGTTACCTTGGTCACATTGTTTCAACGGATGGTTATCAACCCGATTTGAGTAATATATATGCTATCACATCACTGCAGAACAACCCGCCAAAGAACATCCGTGACCTCAGAAAATTGCTTGGATTACTTGGGTACTATCGTAAGTACATTCCACAGTTCGCAAAGATTGCCAAGCCAATGACTGACCTGTTAAGATCAGAAGAGACACTGCCAGAATGCCATAAGCAAATGCAAAGAAAGATCAACAGTAAAACCAAAAGAGGTCAACTTTCATCAACTCATTCTGTTAAATGGCAAAATGAAAAGAAGAGTGCCTTACAAGCCTTGACAAAAGCTCTAACCACTCCTCCAATCTTAGCATACCCAGATTTTACTCGTGACCTTGTTGTCCATACCGATGCAAATAAAGATGGACTGGGAGCTGTCCTTTATCAGGATGACCTGCAGAGGGTCAGTTACGCGTAATAGGATCTGGTTCAAGATCACTGACAAAAGCCGAACGAAATTATTAAATGCATGCAGGAAAACTAGAGTTTCTGGCCTTAAAATGGGCCATATGTGAGCAATTCAGGAACTACCTCTATTATTCACCAAGCTTTGTTGTCTACACAGATAACAATGCGCTAACCTACATTCTAACTACAGGAAAACTAAATGCGACTGCCTATTGATGGGTAGCTGAATTGGCTGATCACAACTTTAAGATTCGTTATATACCAGGCAAGAGTAACATTGAAGGAGATGCGCTTTCCAGATTACCACCTGACTATCAGGATCTTTGCTCAAAGGAAACGTCACCTGAGACTATAAACACAATCATTAATGCAGTACAGGCACACCAGCAAGGAGCTCCAACATGGGTTACTGCCATCGACGCAAAGAACACATCGGAAACAAACATGCTTGATATGAACGAGCTTAGCTCAATAAGTGCTACCGCGGAAGTACTGCCGAATAGTACTTAACCCTATCTGACCTGGGGGGCGGATTCCGCCCCCCTAGTATATTTGTGTTTCCGCTATGTTCGATATATGTAGAAGGCTGCTGAGATTTAGTAAGTTTAACTTTGTATCATAGAGCAATGAAATTGTAACAATTTTGACATTCTATATTTAGCACTGTCTCCATGGTTACCAAGTTGTCATCTGGCATTCTGTGAAAATTAACTTTATATCTCTCTTATTCTTTTTTAATTGGTCCAAATTAAGCTCACATCTTTGATTTACATATATTTTGATCTATATTTTTCATTTCTGTATGAAAAGTGAAGTTTAATGAACTTTTAACATGCTTTCATGTTTATGACGTCATTCAACATCATAATGATTATTATGCTCTAGCAACAACAACAACGGCACTAATTGAATTACAATTTTAAATAATCATTGTTTATATGATGAATAACATTTGTGCCAAGTTAGGTGGTCATATCTGATATAAAAACTGAAATAAAGAGGGGGTGGAATCCGCCCCCCCCCCCCCACCAGGCATTGAGTGTTTCAAAACGCCCAGGTGAGATAGGGTTAAGGAGTTACACAACAACATGGGTCACTTTGGAACAGAAAAAGTTTTCAATCTTGCACGAGAACATTTTTATTGGCCTCGCATGTACACTCAGATAGATCAGTATGTCAAAAAGATTTGCCCGTGCTTGATCAACAAACAGCCATCAATTTCAACCAGAGCACCGCTGCAACCCATCACTCCTACTATGCCAATGGAGCTGGTATCTATTGACTTCCTTTATCTTGAGCGGAGCGTGGGAGGATAGGAGTACATCCTAGTCAGGCGCCGATCCAGAGGGGGGGGGGCGGGAGGCCATGGCCCCCCCAAAGGCTAAGGGTTCTCTTCAAAACCGTTTGTCTTTTTGATGCATAAACGGATACGTTTCAAACTTCCACTTCCAAACGTGGCCATGACACAACTACAAGTCTAACATGGTCGTTTATTGCAACGACTCCAGCGACCTAATATGAACCAAGCTTTAGTGTCATGTTCGTTGCTAAGAAAGTTAAAATAACGTTTTCGGTTGTCACTGCGTCATTCGAAGCATTGCGTAGTTGTGCAATTCAGCAACAATGTAATATTTTGTATTTTCTGTTCTAGAGAGCTGTTAAGTCCCTTTACAATTTGCTGCCAGAAAATGAACAGTGGGACCTTGATGAAGTGTAAGGCTGTATAAGATATACCTATCATACAATCCTTTTAATTCTTACATTGTATTTACCGACTGCCCCAAAACTTTTGATACTTAAATATGTTCATTCCAGCAAAAGAAAGGAACATTTTATTTAATGATAATAATACTTCATATGATCACAAATTTCACAAACAAGCAATAAGAATTTTTTCCCACCATGAGCAGATTAAAATCGCCATATTCTATGTGTTAATATCATAGAACTGAATGAACTAGCCATATTAACCCTATCAAGCCTAGGGTATTTGATGCTGTAGGAGGACTAGGGCAGGGGGGCTGATTCGGCTCCCCCTCTATTTTATTTATTTTCTGTACAACATAGACCCATGAAACTTGGCATGTGTATAGTACATCATGAGATGAACCCAAAAGTGGAATCTATTTTTAGATATTTCACGTGACCTGCTCATGACCTCACAATGTTACATTTCCAAAATCAAAAGTGTTCAGTACTAAAAAATTGCAATTATTGATTACCAGAAAACTAAAAGCAGTAAGGATATCAGTCCACTTTTTATGTATTCTGTGGTCATATTGCATTTGCTTTGTAAACAAATTTTATTAAAAAATGATGACATCAGCACACAAAAATTCAAAGAATGTGAGCATTGCATAAATACAGCGATTTACTCATCCAAATTTAAAGATAAGTAGTCAGTTCGATAGAGCATCTAAAATAGGATATATTCCTAGCTTCGCATTGATTTTCCAAGTTCCCTGTATATTTTATTAGAGTTTATTCAAAATGTGTGGCTGACTTCTTTTGAAAATGAATTTTTTTACCCCCTGGAATGAATTTCATTGTTCTAAAAAATATATTTTTCGGTGTAAGAAAGATAAAAAGTAAAAGTTCGAAAGTTACAGAGTGGTAAGTGCAGTTAGTACGGATATAAAGCAGAAAAGCTGCTAGGGGGGGCTGATTTAGCCCCCCCCCCTAGCCCTATCTCACCTGGGACTTTTGAAGCGGTCAATGCCTGGGGAGGGTTGATTCCACCCCCCCCCTGTTTTTCTCCGCTGTTACAGTAGCTATGATCTTGTAACTTAGTAATTAGACGGGCTTTGATGCAAACAATCAAAATCACGTGCTGAAATCAAATTAAGTCTATTGTTCTTGTTGTTATGACAACAAAAAGAGATCAAGTTATGATTATGATGATAATGGGTATCATGATTAAAACAATAAAATAAGGGATTAAATTGTAATTTTTTGTGTCAAATTCAGTTGGATATCATTAAATACATGTATATGCATAATATGTACCATATTTGAGATTAATATTTGCAACAATTTCAAAGAAGGTATTCAATTTTTGTCGATCACTCAGTAAAAAATTGGTTGCCATGGTTACGGTGCTATATTTAGAATCTTGAAATTTTCATAATTCGATACAGTATAGTTATAATGTTAAACTTGCGTAATATTGGGATGCTGCGTTGCATCTGTTAGAAGCAGCAAACAAAAACTTGGTTGGGGGGGTGGAATCCACCCCCCAGGTGAGATAGGGCTAGGCTTGATAGGGTTAAGATACACATCACAATATCTTGGTGGCTATGGCCAAAATAATGTCGATTGTGGATAAACTAGCAGTGCTAAAGCGTCACCAAGGCTATAGGTAGTACATTTGTTTTACCCTATCAAGCCGAGAGTATTTGATGCTCTAGGAAGACCAGGGGGGGGGGGCTGATTCGGCCCCCTATTTTATTTCTGTTCTGTACAACATAGAGCCATGAACCTTGGCATGTGTATAGTTCATCATGAGATGAAACCAAAAATGGAATCTATTTTTAGATATGTCACGTGACCTGCTCATGACGTCACAATGTTACAATTTCAATTGCTGATTACCAGAAAACGAAAAGCAGTATGGATATCAGTTCACTTTTTATGTATTCTATGCTCAAATTGCATTTGGTTCGTAAACAAAATTTATTTAAAAATGATGATGTCATTACACAAAAATTCAAAGAATGTACGCATGCGCATTGCATAAATACAGTGATTTACTCATCCAAATTTCAAAATAAGTAGTCAGTTCGATAGAGCATCTAAAATAAGTTATATTCCTAGCTTCACGTTGATTTCCCACGTTTCCTGTAGATTTTATTAGGGTTTATTCAAAATGTGTGGCTGACTTCTTTTGAAAATGAATTTTTTTTACCCCCTGGAATGAATTTCATTTTTCTAAAAAATATATTTTTCAGTGTAAGAAAGATAAAAAGTAGAAGTCAGAAAGTTACAGCGTGGTAAGTGCAGTTAGTAGGGATATACATCAGAAAAGCTGCTAGGGGGGGGCTGATTCAGCCCCCTCCCCCTAGACTTGATAGGGTTAAAGAGGTCAAGGAGACATTCAAACTGTATTATACTTTCTTTTTTAGTTTCACGGCAAATACAAATGAGAAAGTTAGGAATCGCTTCGCAAATGATATATTCGTTCATTTAAGAGAGAGATTCACTTTGGATCAGATTCGCAGTAAGTGCTGTTTATCGTTCCTTGTTTACAACAAACTAAGAAAATATGCAGATTGTTGCCAATTCTTTTTTAAGGCCTAATTGAAAAAGTTTCAAGATTCTAAAAATCATAGCATCTAAGAGTGTCTTTGAGCATAGCTTTCATTCGCATGAGCATGCGCGAAGATGTTCAGGGATGTCAACTGCCTGGTGGGTAATAGCAGACTTCCTACCTCAGTCCCCTGTTCCTGCTTGGTTGAATAGCGCGAAATATGACAAAATGACGCGTACAAAAAATTGTCTTTAGGACTAAGCAAATTTTGTGTTGTTACGAATTTTGCTTCCTCATCTAGAGGAGTGTCGCCCTGGTTGAGGGTATTTTACATTGGTCCACCATTTCAGCTGAACAAGAAATGTTTGAGAAGCAAACTCACCACAAATAATTTCTTAAACTCTTCGTTGTTGTTTTTATAAATTAGATTTGTCATCGGTGATCGAGTCTTGTGAGACGAACAACGCAAAGGCACAGTAGTCTTGATGGCCTAAATTTCCGACTTCGCCCTGGTTGAGGGTAGGCCAAAATCCAAAATGCGCCACCTCAGAGACAGTAAAAGATGCCTGCAGAGCCGCAGACAACCGGAAAGAACCACAGGACACTCAACCCCTCAACCACGGCGATTTTAGGCCAATCAGACAGCTAACAAAAAGAAACCCGCGGTGACAGAAATGGAAGTCGTATTTCGAATTTTACGTGTAGTACTTCTTCTGGGCAAGCAAAGATTGGCGTGAGGCCATGTTTTTGTTGTGAAAGTTTAAACAACGTGGAGAAAACAAACTAAACGAAAATGGTTCAACAAAATTCCAAAGGAAAAATGGTGGATACTTACAGTTCCATCTCAGGTGAGCATCTTTCAACTTTTTTCCCTCTGTTTGTGGACGGAATTTCAACAAAAACAAACAAGCAAATATTTAGCAGATGGCGTCATTGAAATATTTCCGCGCGCTTTTTGGCTCTAGCTAGACCCAATCTTCTGTTATTCAGTAACAAACGCAGCATAGTGAAAACCGCTCAAAACGCACTTACCCTCAACCAGGGCGGCACCCCTCTATTTGATTTGATTAATAACAGTAATAGGTTTCAAAGTTCATACAAACAGCTTTTTTAAAAGCTACCATCACAATGTCATTACAGTGGCTGCCAAGAGGTATTTTTTATCAATTTTCTTTCTGTTGCTTCTCTTCGTTTACGTTGGAGCGGGTGGAGACAAGGGAACGTGTAGATACCGAAGTACGAACGGATGCTGCATTTGTGGGAGAAGGTCACAGACAACAGGGGAATTTCACAAGTTTATGGATAAAGATGTGCTGCAACACGTTTTTGAAGTACCTGCAAGCGGAGACTTGTGCACACCATGCATGGGAAAAGTTAACAAACATAGAAGGCTAAACAAGGACACAACGGTACGTAAACCACTCGTTTTCATTTCGAATTACTAACAATATGGAGGTGACTAACCCTCCTTTTAGAGAACTAAAATTACAAAACTAAAATAACTAAATTACAATTAAAGGGAATCCAACCATATATCCACGTATTTTGTATAAGACACCAATTAAGAAACTCAACTCTCAGATTTCCAAAATATTAAGGAACTCCAGTACTGGGAACATGTACCTCAAGAAACTTTTATATGCTTAGATTCCCTTCAACTTTTACTTTTATCTGTATTATTATAAGAAACTTAGGTCTGGAGCTGTTGTGCTGCAACCATGTAAGAATATAGGGCATTTGTAGGGACATACTTCGATTTTGTCAATACTGTCACAACAATTTAGAATGACCTGGGGGGAGTGACAGCTGCAAATTACAAAAATATCTTAGTTTCTTTAATGCAGGTCTCACAGTTTTTTATTTTTCAAAAATTGAGCCCGCAGTTTCTTATAAAAAATTGGTGCATAGAATACCACAAAGGTTTGTTTAATTTTCATCAAAAATAATTTTGAAAAAGTTTATGAAGCGTTAAAGGGAATTTAAGCATATAAAAGACTTTGATAACAATAGCAGTGCAAAGATAAAGACAACATACCTTGACAACGCCAAACCATATTAGGAAAAATGATATATTTCAGCAGGAAATATTCAGATATGATCAGCTAGGATTTGACCACAAGTGGCTAGAGCCACTATTATATGCTTAGATTCCCTTTTAAATGATACACGTGAAGAGCTTAAATTCTATGAGCCTTTTTAAAACAAAACTTAACCTTCAACTTAACAAAAGTCTTAGTGGTTATAACTTTATACAGAATGTGAACATTTTATTAAAATTCGCACCTGTAAGTGTCAATTCTGATAAATAGCAATGACCATAAAATCTCACATAAAATTTCTGCTTTTAATTGTTGTATAATGCTACCAATATACCAGATGAGTCAAATGTGGGGCATTTGCCAATTTGTACTTATGAAATTTACTTTGCAAATTTGCTTCTTTACAAATTCATTGCATGGCCAACTTAGATATGAAAATTTATTTGGCCAAAATCGGTTTTTCCATTCTATAATTACGAGTGATATTAGTAAAATCAAGCTTTGTAAGAATCCTATTCATGTAATTAGCTTGCAACTAGATTCATATTATGCATGTGTGAATTTCTAAACCAAGACAAAACAAAACAATATTACAAACCAAAATAGGCATATCACAAAATTGCAAATAAATATGGAACAAAATGACGAATTTTAACAGGTTCACTTTCAAATACTAATTTAAGCTTTATTCAAAAACACAATCTGAGTTGTTCTTTGCCATACCATGGCGTGTTAAATGCCCCAAGTTTTTTATGACTCACATGGTTATATAAGTGCAAGTGATTTTGTTTCAGATATGCAGGGGAATGGGTTAAAAAGACTATCTGAATCATACTGCTGACAATTAAAGGCAATACTAATGCCCTTGAAATCACTTGCACGACCATCTACCTTCTTGCTTTTTATAAGGTCTTCTATGTGTTCTAAAATATGAGCAAGAACAGCAATTCTAAAATGGAAAAAGAAATTTCAAATGAAAGTCACACAAATATTTTAGTTCATTCAAAAATGTGCTCTACAGTACATTGTTTGGATAAATAGGGAATATTTCTTCTAGCCTATTTTAGACTTTAGTAGGCTACCAGCATCCTGATATTTTAATCCCACATTGTTTCAAGGCATAATGTATTTCCATCCTAGCCTTCACAAGCTGTCAGAGAAAGAACCCTCACTAGCACAACCAGTGCAGTTTGTAGGCAATTGACATTTGATGACCATGATCAAAACACAGACCCAGAAAGCACTTGTGGAGATGTAGATGAGCAAACAAGCTTTGAGATGTAAGTCTGTCTCCCTAGTCGGGCTTTGGGGGGGGGGGGGCAAGAACCCAGGCAAAAATTGGCAAAAATCCAAAAAACTGGGAAATAAAACAGCCAAAACCATATCAATACTTTAGAACAAAAATCTTGAATTTGCACAAGTAGGCTTAAATTTTATCCAACAACTTTATTTTCAGTGAAACTTCGTTTATTGTGTTAAGCCTCCAAAAGCCACTTCTTTGATATCAATTAACTACGCAAACCGCATGACTTTGATACCCCCATAAATATGTGCAGAAAACAATGGACACATGTCTAATTATAGAGAGTACAACTCTATTATCTGAAACATAACTCTAAATCTCCTCTTTAGAATGTCAACTACTGAGAGTACAGAGCAAGTAGAGGAGACATCTGACAATTCGAAGACATTAATGGAAGTAACAGGGATGGTGAAACAAAAATCCCGTCATGGCACTTACCATGTCTGTCCAAGTGGTACAGCAATTGTTCCTGCTCAAACATTTGATAGTATCTTGGCAGAAAACAGACAACTTTTGGAACGTAAGTGGTAGACTGTCACCGTGTCTGTTTAATTTCCAGTGCATCCTTGTCATATACATCAAAGGAAAAAAGTGGACTTTTGATTACCTTATTACATATAGAAAAGTTACCTTTACCACAAATTTCCCCCACATTTAATCCATGTAGATTTTTTCTCCAAACTGAGCACTATTTGTTCAAAAAATTATCTCAAAAGAGATACAGTAAATCCCTGTATATAAGAGCCTACAAAAATAAGAACCTACAGGCAGTTTTTCCTAAATAATGCACCTCTTAATTAAGAACCTGTTTCAGCTTGATGGAAGAAATACGTTCCTATTACAAGATTACAAGGGTAATAAAGTTGATTTTTGATTGTCCTTATTATGTTCATTTTGGGCCCAGTTGGCTGTTCAAATCTGAACCTCCTCCCCTGCTATTTGTAAGCTTAGAATCAGCTATTAGGTCCTCAGTAACACAAGGGACCCTTTGAATAAGAACATCCAAGAACCTTTATACGCTGAAACCAATCCAAGTACCATTCAAATAAGAACCTAATTCAGCCTAGCTCTCAAAAGTAAGTTCTCATATGCGGTGATTTACTGTGTAATAAAGATTAACCCTATTCGTACTGGGGGGGGGGCGTTATTCGCCCCCCTAACACACTTTGCTACACAGCGCTAAAACCACATAAGATATGACAACCAGGTTTGGTGACTTTTAGTAAAATTAAGTTGGCAATTAAAATTTTTACATATCATTGCTTTTACTTTGATCACGTGACCACAGTAACACCATATTTGGAGAGTGGTTAACAAAAAAAAGCTTAGAACGTCCATAGTTTTTGCCTCGCTTGTCCGATTGATCTCAAACATGCACTATTCGATTGCTTTTGATGAGTACTTTCATTTGATATATAATTTTTTCAAATTTGCTGACATCAGCAAAATTTAATATCTATGACGTCATTCACCTTTATGACGTCATTGTTCTAATTAAGAAGTGTAAAATATAAATAAATTGCATCTAATTTGGTTCATCTTCATTATTTAAGTCAATTTGAGTCCATATTTACTAGAAAAAGGGACAAAAACTGCGAAGATAATCAGCACATGAAACAAAAGAATAATTAAAAGCTAATCATGCTAAAAATAGATACTGAAAATTGCTACAAAGTATGTATTTTGAATCTATGATATGTTCCCTACTATTTGCAACAATTTTGGAGAAAATCGGTAGAGTAATTAATTAAATAGAATTTTTCTTGCCAAGAAGCTATAAATTTGTCAAATTTCCCTTGTTTTTTGGTTGCCTAGCAACGAATCACGTGACTAATTAATTACCATTGTTATATTTGAAAAGCCAATTGTCCAAAGAACAATAGGGGTAAGACTCATTGTTATACCTCTTGTAGTTTTGGAATAAAAGAGGGGGGGCGAAAAACGCCCCCCCCCCATTACAAACTAACCAAAAAATCGCCCAGTACGAATAGGGTTAAGGATTGTTGTGAAGTGCATTCTTGTAAAAGAAACCAGCATTTTGTAGATGTGAGGCATTTTTTCTGTTGATTAATTGGTTTAGCAATGAATTCTGCTGTGCCTTTGGGACCATTTTTCAACTTTTCTGCCAAACTTTTCTTTCAACTTTGGAAGGTACATGGGAAGCAATGGATGGTGAACAACATCACACTGGGTGTATCATAAAAAATGGGCCATTTTTGACATTTTCTTGAAGAAATTTTCTATACATACCAGGAGGCACATAAGAACTAAGAATTCAAATATATATTAGTATTCAGGACCGTCGAGAGGGGGGGGGGTAGCCAGGGTAGTTACCAGGGGGCCCTGGGCCCGCAAGGAAGTAGGCATGTATTTTTTCTTTGTTGTCAATTTTCCTTCAGGATTGTTTTTAGGCCCGCAGGCCTATAATTATAAATTATATCCGACTTCAGACACAAATGAAGTGCCTTCATTCTAAATTTCAGCTGATTTCCCCCATAAATCGTAGAATTATTGGCCTATTTGTGGCGTTTGATGACAAGGTCCTAAGCATGATATTACGATTTTCAAGAATGCACTGAGTTTCTTTCTCGTTATCTAAAAAGACTGGAAGGCGGCAGATGCAAGATTGCATTTCAAGTTCATAATCTCTGAGATCTGAGGAGTTTATCTATATGTACACAAGACATTATTTTGTGCTTACGAGACAGGTTTTGTTGCGAAAATAAGCATTGCAAAACTTTGAGAAATTCAAAGCTGCGTGGTGTGGAAATCTCGAAAATTTTCCCTTTTTCCCAGCATGCTTTGCTTTCCGTGAAAAGGCCTTTTGTCAAGACTCAGGAAGGCGTTTGCATCTAAAAGTTTTGTTTTTAACAATGTATAGGAGAGCGTTTCCATCTAAAAACAGCATTTTAACAGTGCATAGGGAGGTGTGGCCCAAGAGAAAAAGGGCGTGGTCCAAAAAATTTTCCCACGCCTTCGGCGCGGGAGGGCCCCTTCGGGGATCTGCCCCTGGGGCCCCGGCCGTCTCTCGACAGCCCTGTTAGTATTTATTTGTCTATGAAACCTAAATTAAACTTTATAAGTAAGTTAAAGACATGGTTGTCAGAATTATAAATACAACTGCTCTACATACATTTAAAGCCAACATTTTGATTTGCCATTTCTTGTCATCACCTTGATTGTGAATTTGTCTTGAAGCCCCAACTACTTTTTTTATACCAGTCGGCCACTATTTGAGCACCATTTATTATTAATTGCAGGTACTGATATTCAAAGAGAACTATATTCCTTAAAGGAGCATATGATTGAAGTATTTGGCAGGGGAGGAGAATCGGCAATATATGACCCAAATGAATTTGAGCAGTTTTGCATGCAAAGTGGTGCTTCAACAATTTTCCATAACTTAATGGCAGTTTGCATAAGCAGACAATCAGAAGCAAGACACAAAAATAACAAGAAGATTGTTGTTTCCATGCTGTATCATCTTTGTTTTGCACTTTCACAAAGATGCAGTTTCCTACAAAAGGAAAACACTTTATTTATGCTTACACAAAATTTGAACAAAGAGGCAATGAACACAGAACGTAACCTTGGGAGCACATGCTCTAAAAGCACAACGAATCGATTGCTTTATGAAGCTGAAGCAAGAAACCTAAATTTAGTTAACAATGCAATCAGAGAGGCATTGACCAATGGTTGGTTGATCATTGCATCAATTGATGATTATACCAGCATTCACACACACAGAAGACCATTGTCTGACAAAACTTCCTCCACTATAAATATGTGCACAATTGTGGTCAGCATTTTCAGAGATATACCAGCTGTTTCTTGGATGCAAGCATCTTATTTGCATAACCCAGATGTCACAGTTGAAAACTTGGCAAGTTTTATAACCAATTTTGAGAACATGGCATTACTCTCCAGTACATATGCGGAGACGATGCCTGAGTGGCTCACCTCTTCCTTCTTTGATGCAGTTTCAATCAGACAGAAACTCTCATCACATGAATACTGTCAATCTGAGAATATGCAACAACTCAGATCTTTCAACAACCTGTACATACTGGAGTTCAAAGAGCTTAAGTTGAAAGGGAAGACAGGATTCCAGACAGCAATCAACTGGATGCTTGAGACTGAGCTTGCAAATTATCTCAGCCAGTATTGTGTCCTACTGCCAGGTGACCATCCAGCACAATTCTATAGCAGACAAATTGTCTACAAGTACTCTTTTTCTGTGAATGTTGAAGCGGCACATGATTTGACACAGTTAAATTACAACAATCCAAGCAGAGGACTAGCGAGTACTTCTACAGAAACAAATGTGGAAGGGCACTGCCAAATCAGAAACCCAGGACTTGTCCCATCTATTGGTCCATTACATATTGCGTTAAATGCTCAAGAAACTGTTATGAAGATCTTTCACAGTATATTCAAGCACATTTACAAACTTGTTTTTGAGGGCAGCAAACTTGCTGACAAACCAAAACCTTGGCGAACATCTTTAGTTTTTGAAGTTACGTATGGTGGATGGCTTATCATAAGAGAAAACATACTTGACTTTTTCAAAGATTCCAGAGATCCTTTTTTTGATATGCTGTTAAACTTGCTGGACAGTTATCTCCCTCTTATCCTTTCAATCTATGCAGATTCCTTTAAGCTGAATAACTTTCCGGAATATATCAACGCTGTCATAAGAATCTGGACAATTTTTCTTTGTTTTGGTAGAAGGCACTACAATAAGTCTCCTTTGATCTGGCTATCTTCAATTTTGTATTGGGACAAGAATAATCCAGACCTTTATGATGTCGTCTTCAACAATATTGCAGCTATTCATGAGTATCGGGTGGAAAATACCCATTCCATAATTAGAGGCAACACTAACTCTTCAGACAGCCCGCAACAGCTTTCAAGAAAGGCAAAAGCAATATTTTCCTCCAAGGCGACTCAGCATTCTTTTAAAAGCACTTTCACTCCACCAAAGAATTTCAGTTTTTCCCAAGATCAGCTTCTAAGTCTGAAAGTTGAAACGTCTGAGGTCTTGGCTGACATCTTCAGTGCCACAAATGACCCAACATCAGTATCAGAGGTACCAAAATTTCTTGATGCAGCCCAGGCTGTTGATCCACGCATGCTGCCTCTTGAGTTTCACACAGATAGAAAACCAGATTATACAGTTAAGTGTGACTGGCCAGGCTGCATGGACACCTCAAATGAACAAAACATGGTCAAGTTTAAAGGTTGTTCCCATGCCTACCATATTGAATGCCAACCCGATGTCTGCATTATCTGCAAAGTTCATATGAATAACGAAATTTGTGATCTCACCAAAAAAATAAAGGAAGGAGTTTTAAGCACTCCGTTGGAGTCTGATGACAAGCAAGATGGTAAAGATGATGATACCTCTGAAAACCAGCCATTACTGATCCATGGAGAAGAAAAAGAAACAATCGAACAAAAAATTAATAATCTGAAGGAAAAAATCTCCAAATTCAACAATGTGCCTCCAAGAGTTGTGAGAATGTCTGTAGAAGGAGACACAATTAACCACTGCCAAACATGCAACCATCCCACAGGTTGCCATAAAGGATATAAAACTGGTGTTCGCAAATGCAAGTTCTGTCCCCAGTCTGTTTGTTGTGAGCAAGGAAAGGAGTACCCTTGCATTTGCAAAGAGCATCTCCCACCTACCACAGTTGCGGCAAGATCTATTGTTAGCAAGGTTAAAAATATTATTAAAGTCCAGTTGCCAGTGTCAGTTACGACCTTGCCCAATTCATCATCGTCAAAACTTGATATTGTTGTGTCAGGCATACTTGCGGCAGGCTTCCTCGGAGGAGGAATGCGTTGTATGATGGTGGTGTCAAGGCTGGTAGAAAAATTTGCAAAGTCAATGAAAGATGCAGAGGCACTAATCAGCTTGAAGTCCAAGGAAATTTCCTTTGATGCTACACAAGTAGAAACTTTGCCAAAGATCCTTCCATTGCAAATTTCCAGTAGCTGCTTGTTCGAAAGCAAGTATGACTTGCAAAAAATTCTCCAGGATGCTAGCAACATTATAAATGCAGCAATACTTACAGTTTGTGGTGCAAAGGATCATACAATGAAATCATTCTTGATTGGAATCAAAGACAATGGCTACTTTTTCTTTGAAAGCCACTACCATTTTCAAAAAGGTGCCATTCTCTTTCTTGGTGTGCAATGCAGCATTGAAGACTTTTTAGATGAGGTCCAAAAACTATGCAAAACGTCATGGGGCTGCAAACTGGAGGGCTCACTCCATGCAGTTAAGTTGCTTAAATAACTAACAGATTCTGTCCACCAATACTAAGCTAAGTCATTTGCAAAAGTTTAGGCCATTCAGAGATTTCCTAGATCAGAGCTGTGCATTTCTCAAAAAAGTTCCTCTGTTTTGGACGCCTGCTAACTATTTGCTGTAACCAGTGTCAAACAAAATTTGGAGCAAATAGTTTATAAGTTTCAAGTTTCAAACCACAAAATATTGCTATGGTTTTTGGTTGAACTAGTAAAATAAAAAAGAATCTCGCAAAAAATTGAATTCACACAAATGTTTGATGACCTGAGCTTTTGCAACTGACAATAGAATTACAAGTATTTAGAGAAAAATCTGTTGTCGAGTTTCTTAATGCCTCAGATCCCAGAGCTGCAACATCAACAAATTCCTGACAATTTGAAAAACAATTGTTTTATCAACTGTGAAAGATCCATAACTGATCCACCATCCTATCCCTCTAAAATAAAAGTTTTGTCCCAAGGGGTTGTAGTCAAATTCGAACCATGTTTCACCTTCGATGCCATTTTCCGTTCCTTCCCTGTAGGTTTGATTTTTTAAATTCGCGCCAAAGTTTTAAAACCAGAGTTTTGAAAAAACTGATTTCATAGTGATATTCGGAAACAACTGTTTTATCACCTGTGAAAGATCCATAACTGATCCACCATCCAATCCCTCTAAAATAAAATTTTTGTCCCAACGGGTTGTAGTTAAATTCAAACCATGCTTCCCCTTCGACGCCATTTTAGTCCATGTAGCCTTGGGCCACATAATATACATGCATAAGGAAGCTATGTTTGAATATAAAAATGGCCGTCAAAGCCTTTTCTACAACTTCTGATGCTTTTGCATCATATTTGAAAGCAAAAGCATAGTATTCCATGCCTGTAGTGTGTACTATAACGTTCATGTTTAACCCTATCCAGACTAGGGGGGAGCACAAAGTGCCCCCCCCTAGTGAATTTTTCCACACAGCTCCTTGAGTTCTTCTATGATAACCAAGTTTTTTTGTGACTTTTAGTTTCTATTTAGGATAAATCCTTTCATGTCAATTTCAAAAATTTTGACGCATGTTCAGGGGGTCAACACATAATTTTAAATTGAGTGCTCGGCAAAATAAATACCTTTTCAGCCATAACTTTTGAACCACTTGTTTTATAATAACGAAACAAACATCGTTGATCTCCTCTTGAGAAGGGCTTTCATTTGATGTATAGTTTTTTATTTTTGATGACGTCATCAATAATTCGTTGTTGCGCATGCGTACTTGCGAAAAACCATGTTAAGCTTCATTTTTAGAAAAATTAACAATATCATAGGATGCAGTAGGTTTTTTTATGCACATCTAGCATTTTTTGCGATTTTTTAGACCAATTTGTAACCGATTTTAGGCAAAAAGTTACTTTTTTTGTGAACAAAATAAATAAATGCTTACATAAGCAAAAATATTAATGATAGGAAGCAAAAATTTAAAAATAAGAATATTCAGGATATAATCTTTGTATGTTTCAAATTTCATATCAATATATTTAACTGATTTCGAGATACAACACGTCAAAGTCTGAGTGGTTTTACCATTTTTTACACCTTATTTAGCAACATTTGCTGACGTCAGCACTTACCCACGTGACATAAACAAAAACAAATGACGTCATCTTGTTTGCAATATCTTGTTTGTTACTTGTGCCAAGTTTCAAGTCTCTAGCATACAAAATTGAATTAAAAAATGGCTTTCAAAAGTTTCTCTGTGAATCTGATAACTGTTTTAATCATCGCACTGTCAACATTTATCAAGAAGATGTTGATAAATGGTTAAAATGTACACTTGATCCCTTTGACCTCTCCAGTTATGAAAAGCGCGCTCTCTGACGCCCACTTCATTTTTATGATGTTTTTGTGATATGGCCACTGACAGCTTAACTGCGATCATGTCCCGCTCAAGTCTACTCCCACCTCAAAAGAAGTGTCTCAGCTCGTTCACTCTTTATTGATTAGACTGACCTCCCAGATAGCATAACACTCTGACAACTATTATACTACGTTCTAGCTGTTCCTCCCAACAGGTATTTTTGTAAGAAACTAAATGTAACAACCCAAACTAGAGGTGTAGCCAAGATCTTTCAAAGAGCATAGGTTCCAAATCTTTCAAAAGATTGGTGTAAAATTCTATGACCTATTTCTATGAACTGAATGGCTTGAAAGAAACTTTACCTACTTTGCTATGTTACTGCAGACTTTTCATTCAACATAAAAGTAGGAAAATATGAGGACACTCAAGGGCGGTGCCAGGGGGTGGACTGGGGTGGACATGTCCACCCCACTTTTCTCAGGTCGGTATTTATTCTTAAGCAAAAACGATGCAAAAAACGTTAGGTATACCTTCTTGCAATCAATTCTATCCCTTATCCACCCCACTTTTTCAGGGCTAGCGCGGCCCCTGAGGACACTCACTGTTTGTAACAAACCGCTAATGAGAACAGCAGAAGGCTCTTCAAGAAAATTAAGAAACCGTACAACAAAGCTCAGAGCCAAGTTCTTAAAAATTGAGTGGACAGGTTTGATAAGAAACAGTAGGCTAGCCAATTCTAAAAAATTCAGAAACTTTGATACCAGCAGGGTGAAGAACATTTTGTAATTTGCATTCAAAATGTTTTGACGTGTCACAATTTAATTCGCGCTACCACCCGTACATTTATTTAAAGGCAAGAAATTCCATGAAATGCTGCGAGGATTCTTGCCTTTCTAGACTAGGCTAGGAGAGGATTCTTTTTTACCATTAGCCAGGGCAGCCTAGAAAGCCTGGCAACAAAAATTGGGATTGACATTGAAATAAAGTGATCACGTGAGACTTTGGTACATAATACCTTGTGTCTGAGTAAAGTAACTGAAAAATCTATTCGACAAAATATGGATCTGGAGTTCTGGCGTAATTTATATAAGTTAAACCCAGCTGAACTCACCTGAACCCAGCAGAACCCACCTGAACCCAGCAGAATCCAGCAGCAACCCACCTGAACCCACCTGAACCCAGCAGAAACCAAACTGACGCAATACAAATTCCTAATAGGTCCCCTGCCAGATGCGATTGTTATGAAGAACGAGCAGGGAATTTGCATTTTAACGCCTTTTCATAATGCTAATGGGACACTAATGCTAATGGAACACTCAAGAGGCTTTTCAGGCAACAGACTAAGAAATATCCGTTTTATAAGAAATAGGCAAAAATATCCGTTTTGTACAAAAAGAAAGAAAAGAAGAGAAAAACATCTGTTTTTGTGAAAGTTTTCACACTGATCACAGGTGGCGGGGAAAAATGAATATTATTGCATGATAAAATGTACCTTTAGTGCTTCATTTTTCTTGTTGTTTCTCTTCCAGTCCATCTTTTGTCCGTTCGCTGTTAGGCCCATCTGAAAATAACCGCCACCTCGAGAACTAGGAACCTAGTGGAACCTAGTTCTCGAGGTGGCGGTTATTTTCAGATGGGCCTAACAGCAAACGGACAACAGATGGACTGGAAGAGAAACAACAAGAAAAAAGAAGCACTAAAGGTACATTTTATCATGCAATAATATTCACTATTCCCCGTCACCTGTGCACTGATCTGCATAACAACAGCACAAAAAAGGATATTTTTCGCTCCGTTTTTGTAATCAAGTAGATCACTGAAGAGACAAAAACGGTTGTTTTCCCTCCGTTTTTGTACAATGTAAACGGTTAGCTTCGATGAGACAAAAATGAATAATAACAAAAACGGAGCAGTGTGAACGGGGCATAATAAATGACGAAAGCAATTTCATCACTGATGTTTATATACGTGATCTTGCGTGCGCGGAAAAGGATGAAAAAGTTAGGCCTGGAGACACAAGTCTCTCAAAAAGTCACATGAGATTGGCTGGCCTAGAGTTCTCGTACACTTTCGTAAAAAATCCTAAAAATCTTCAAAAATCTTGAAAATCTCAAAATTCTCCAAAAAATCAAAGAACTCCTAAAGAAAATCCTAAAATCTTCCTAAATCTTCACAAATCTCAGAAATCTGCCCCAACAAATGATAAAAATTCTCAAACAAATCTTTCTACAATTCTTTGGAAAATCTAAAAAATCATTTAAATCCTCAAAAATCTTGCAAAATCTTGAGAAATCTTGCAAAATCTCGAAAATCTTTGAAAATCTCGACTATTTTCAAACTCTCAAAATTAGAAATCTTAAAAAATGTTTGAAAATCTCAGAAAAAATCTCAAAAATCTTTCAAAAAATCTTCAAAAAGTTTTTAACAACATCACAGCGAGGCTTCGTTACAATTATGTTCACTGCACAGAAACGAAGCTTTTTAAGAAACTTTCAGTACCAGGTCAAATTCTCAATTTCTTACAAAAATATGAGTAGACCATCGTTTCAAGGACTATGTCGGACCAAAATAACGCAGGGTCAAGACAAAATGAAATCTAGATAATGTTAAACATAACATCAACAATCAACTGTTACCAGTAAGGCTTTTTCTATCCATGTAATATCTTAAGCAAACTAAATAACAAATTAAAATATTAGTAAATGTCAGTTTTGCTTAATAATTAGTATATTCGTCAAGTTTTTTTGCTAAGGAGAAGTTCTTTATTTTAACCAGTGTCAGATGTGAATATCCAGAATTTGTACCTCTAAATGCCATTTCCAAATTTTCTAGCGGGTAAGCCAGAAAATAGTTCCCACTTTTGAAAATTCATAGCACCAAGACTGCTGGATGGATTTGAATGAAAATAATCTCATCAAAATGCGAGAAAATGCACGAAAATACGTCCATTTTTCAGCTTGTAAGTAGAATTCGATTACTACAAATCCATCCAGTATTCTGGGTGAAACCAAGTTTCAAAATAGGGAATTTTTTTGGCTCATCCAGTACAGATTTGTAATTAAAGAGCAGAAAATTTATGCAGCTTTTCTGTCTAAACAAGAAAAATTTCACATTTCTCAATAATAGTAATGGATTGATCAACTAGATAAAATCATGACAAATACTATGTTACATACCGCGACTCACCTCGCTCATGTACGATATCCAACTAGTCTGTATTATCATTTCCTCCAGAGAAAGTATGGCAACGCATTCGCCAAAAGGGGAGAGCATCACCCAAAAGAAGCACACCATCAGCGACCCAAGTGAAGGTTGAGAATCGCTATTCCGCGCTTGACACAGAAAGTGACCCAGAAGATGGTACTGGTGACATCGACGATTTTGACCCTCCAAATGCCAGTCAATCTAGTAAGATCCCTTTCATTTTCTTGCCAATGCGTCCTTTGACAAATCTTTTCCAGGGTACTATTTTCAGATGCATGAAGTCACTACCCCATAAATTTAGGAAAAAGAACGTCTTTGATTATCAAGAAATATCCTACATGAACAGGAATCGTTAACTTATATTCCACAGTTTCCAAAAAGTACAACAATTTTGCTATGCTGCACTTCGTGTGGTAAATTATTGAAAGTCGTTTTTGACTCACAATTGCAAAGTACGAAAGGAAGTCTTTCATGTGGGGGGGAAGCAGATTTAATCTATTGATATTTTCTAAGACTTATAAATCTGCTGGGATTTTCTTCTGAGTAATAAACTATTGTGAGTCTCCCCAAGGGTCCTTTGATTCAACAAAGGTTGCGGAACATCTGTAAATGTCCACACCAATCACTAGAAATTATGGAAACCATATTTTTGAGACGATGTTAACTATCTGATCATTACATCATGTTTTCACTTTGTTCATTGGAAATTTATCTGTTTTGCAGCTCCGAAAACGAAGAAAAATAGAAAGCCGCCTGTGTCACCAACGCGCAAGGAAGATATTGTTATTGTGGTGAGTCATGACTATTCTGTTTATCATCTTCACTAGAACACGAACGGATTTCTTACTTCATTTACAAATGTTTATCAAAGCTGCAAACGGTTTTCATCTGACTGTCGCTGAGTGCGCTAAGTATTAAATTTACATCTATGACATAGAGGGGGAATTCCTTTTTCTCTTGTCTTTCACTATAGTAGAAATTAAGCCTCGTGCTCACATCCATTTACAGTATTGTTTTGTTGTTTTGTTGTCTGTGTTGTTTCCTATCAACCAATTATATGCGTAACACGTGTCCTATTGTCCTTAACGGTAAACTTGTACAACAGGCAATTGTAAATAGTAAACCACGTGACCTGACAAAAAAAAATTAGATTTGCTAATTTTTTACCGTTTTGGTTCTAAACCTGAAACCTACACATGCAATTGATATATTTGGTTGCAGGCTACCTTCACATGTACCTTTGTAACACGTGTCCTATTGTCCTTAACGGTAAACTTGTACAACAGGCAATTGTAAATAGTAAACCACGTGACCTGACAAAAAAAAATTAGATTTGCTAATTTTTTACCGTTTTGGTTCTAAACCTGAAACCTACACATGCAATTGATATATTTGGTTGCAGGCTACCTTCACATGTACCTTTGTTTTCCGTTCGTATTTGAAAATTTCTTTTCGTAATTGTAGTTAGGTGTAGTTTTATGTAGCCTGACTCACAGACCAAACGAGGAACTCGTATGGTCTGTTAAACAGCGCACGTTTTGCTGTCCAGTCACGTGACTATAAATCCCGAAAAATGAGGGAGATAATTCATGCAATGATAGCCTCTTTCTGGTGACGGAAGAAATTTTTTAATGCGATGGCTAATGGCGGCACTCTCTAACATCACAGCAACGGTGGAGCGAGCTATCCCCTTTGATGAAGAAAAGTTCAGAGAAGCGATCAAGTACATTTGCTATCTTTACAACATAGAAACGTTACACGAAGATCAAGTGCTCGCGGTTAAATTACCGTGTCAGTTCTCTTATTGTTTTATCCCCTCTACATTGTTACAAGCACTCGTTGAGGACCAAGTGGCAAAATTAAAAGAAACTGGGATACCGGCTGTGGCACTGCATGAAAAGCAACCTAACTTTGAAAAACTACTCCAGGATGTAGAAGATGGCGATTACTCACTAATATATGGTTCCCCTGAGTCAATACTAGAAAAGAAACACTGGAGGAAAATTGTTTGCTCAGAGACATTCCAGAAGCATTGCATTGATTGGTGTAGCAGTTGACGAGGCCCACTGTATTGTTCAATGGTAATATTCAAAGTTCTATATCTTTCTTCTTTATTAGCCGAATCTGTTGAAAGCTTTTATTTGACCCCAAATAACATTCTTGAATTTCTTTGCACAAACTTGCAACCCCCCCTCCCCACCTCCCTTCCAAAACAGTTTAAACGATTGTCAAGTGATAACCATTTGCATAATTTCTCAGATGTCAAAAATTTGATCCAAATATCTGGACCATCCTGTACAGGATGCTTGCTTATAAAACTTATAAATTATGTGTAGACAAGGCTGGCAAGCAAATGTTTTTATTTTACGTAATATCACCAGAACTGTGAAAATAATGTGCATGAAAATAAACTTTGTTTTTTTGTTTTCTCATCCAGTCCCTTTTTTTACACAGGGGATTGGATGAGAAGAGTGCAACACCATTTCGTGTCTGGTATTCACGAATTGTTGAAATTAAGTCCTTGCTGTCTGGAAACCTAAAATTTGCCATATTTACTGCAACAGCAACAAGAGCAACTCAATTGAAAATACTTAACAATCTGGATATAAGTTATCATAAATTGTACCTTGTACAGAAGGATCCAAATAGAAAGAATATCAGTTATGCTGTTTCTTACCTTGATAATAAAAATGAATTGTCATTGACTTTTGCCTCACATATTGCTGATCTTAAACAAAATGGGGAAAGTTCAGGGCAGACTTTAATTTTTTGTCAAACTCGGAAACAATTTGTACTGCTGTATAACACATTTTGTGAAGAACTTGGAGATAAACTATACTCTTGTGAATCAAAGTCTCCAAAGTCAAGAATTGTAGACATGTTTCATGCAAGCACACCTCAGTCTGTAAAAACCCACATTATTAATCAAATGACTTAATCAAATGCTCACTTACGCCTGATAATATGCACAGTTGCATTTGGAATGGGGATCATACTCTAATTTCCTTGAGTGGAAAAGGTAATGAAAATCAATATATATTCCAGAGTCCAGACATCTAATTTGAATGTTGCCATATATCAAAATAAAATGGCTAAATAATTAGCAATTGAAGATACCAGTACCGTGAAATAGCAATGTAAAAATACAAATTTTAAATAATCTTGTGCACTGGGAAAGAATCAAACTTTGACCTACCGAAGAAGATGAGTGTTGGATTATATCAGCTATCAATAGTTGCATGGCAGTCAGGCATTTGTTTCTGTTTTTCAAGCACACAAATGCAGCTGTACATACTGTGTTGCCAGAATAAATCTCTTGAGGCTTTCATTCTTCTTAATGCTGCAGTCATTAGTACACTTCTAAAAAGTGGTGCCCTTATCTCAAGTTCTTCCTCTAATTTTTTAAATGAGAAGGCAAGTAAATCATTTTTAGATGTTTTCCGAAGAATACTTGGATTCTTTATCTGGCACAGATTCTCACATTCTTTGTTAATATGCTTCAAAAAGATCTTAATAATGTGCTTTCGAAGCTCACTATGGTTCCACACTGCAGATGCAAGATTATCATAACAGCCTCTTAACAACTTTTTGCAAATCTGGTGAAGGTCTTCAGACAAAGCTTTTGACCTTTGACCACTTGGCCATGTTACAGTGACTGTGCACTCAACCTCTTTTGGGCATTTTTCTAACGGCGTTGGCAGAGTAGTTTGATATGGTGTACCAGATGTACCAGATGTACCACCATGCTCAAAGTTTCCTTCAAAACCCTTTGCAGGAGTTGAGGTAATAATGTTTTGCGAATTCAAATCATGTGGGTGATTAAAACGAGAGAAAGGGAAAAGCTCTCCTCTTTCTGGAAACTTTTGTGCAGATGAACTGTTTATTTTTTCATGTAACCCTAGGCTTAATTGTTGAGAGTTTCTTTTTAGTAAGCTTTGTTGTTGTACTTTAGAAATATGGTCTGACCCTGAAAGTATTTTATCTGTTGTTGAATAAGAACTCAGCTCTCTTCTTGTATGAGTATTACTTTTTGAAAATTCTTTATTCGAGTTATATTCTATTTCCTCTTCAACTTCTCTAACTTTTTGTTTGGATTTTTTTTAGCTTTTGAACCAACGACAAACACTTTTTGCAAATGTGCCTTGCCCTTGCAGTGTCAATACAAAAAGGTAGACTTTGAAGACACTGTTTTATATCCCCTGTCTTACCATCCAACAGATTTCGGTCGTTGGATCTCTGTGGTAAAGTCAGACAAATTACACAAATGCCACTATCATTCTCCATTGCCATTTGTCTCCTGTCTCCCATGGTCACATCAGTTCACCATTAACAACAAATAAATTGACTAATCCCCCTTGGTAGGCCCCCTCAATTGTGCAAAATAAATTGAACTGTTATTTGGTTATTGTTATTAAATGAATTGTTATTAGGTTTATTTAGTTTTATAGGGTATTTTAATTTTCTAATTAATGTAGATACCTTGAAAATCAGTATTGCTGAAAAATATTGCTGAAAATCAGCTTACTAAACTAACTAGACTACACTAGGCCTACCCTCCTTACACATGTGAAATGATACAAATAATAATAATAAACAGATATTATCAACTTTAAATGTAGTAAATGTATAGGAAATAAAATGTATTTAATTACAGTACTTCCCTGAACTTCTCTTCATCGAAAGGAACGGCTCAAAACGGCTCGCTGCTCGCTGCTGTGATATGAGAAAGTGCCGCAAAATTGACTAATTTCTTAAAATTGCCGCCATTAGTCCGTCACCAGAAAGAGGCTATCATTGCATAAATTATCTCCCTCATTTTTCGGGATTTATAGTCACGTGACTGGACAGCAAAACATGCGCTGTTTAACAGACCATACGAGTTCCTCGTTTGGTCTGTGAGTCAGGCTACAGCTCCTCCTGCATCCACTGAGATACAATTTCATCACTGATACTTAGTTTGCTTGCTTCTGAATAAAACAATTTTAAGATTATTTGGCATTACTATGACAACCTGCTGATCATTCCAGATACAAGCATCTAAGATTAAACGGAAATAGGAAGAACTCCTTTTCGTGTCAGTTAATAAGGACGAGAGATACAGTTAAAACACAAATTTCTAGATGAATGATCTAACTTTATAAACAAGCAAGAAATGAACCAAATCGTTTCAATCAGTGGTACCTTTTATTTGTTTTGCACAAATAGTATCATATCAAATGTTTTTCCTTTATAAAATATCCTTCATAAGTGCAGCAGTGCTGCTTCTATCCATATTTTCAAGTTGAAGGAATCACTAACTTACCTGGTGTTGAATTTATCGTTTGCTCTAAATCTGAGGTCGTTTTGCTTTTTAGCTCCATTGCTCTTTTAAATGAACGGATGATAGCTTTCCCTGCAATGAAGAAAGTATTTTTTAATCCTTTTTGCACAAGAATCTGAAACGAGAAATCAATGAATAAAGGTAATAGTGAGTATCTTTGATCCCCAAGTAAAGATTGTTGCTGTCTACAGTATTCCTTAAGTCGTCATTGCTCTGAAGTTTAGTTGAATATCTCTTATTCATATAAGCAGCTACTATAACGTAGATTTATATTCTTTATCAATTTTTATGATCCCAACTATAGCTGTCCATAGACTCACCTTGATTACTCAGCATTCTTCGTGCATAATGAAGCAGGGCCTCACTTAACCCTATCTGACCTGGGCGTTTTGAAACACTCAATGCCTGGGAGGGGCGGATTCCGCCCCCCTCTTTATTTCAGTTGTTATATCAGATATGACCACCTAACTTGGCACAAATGTTATTCATCATATAAACAATGATTATTTAGAATTTTAATTCAATTAGCGCTGTTGTTGTTGTTGCTAGGGCATAATAATCATTATGATGTCAAATGACGTCATAAAAATGAAAGCATGTTAAAAGTTCATCAAACTTAACTTTTCGTACAGAAATGAAAAATATAGATTAAAATATATGTAGATCAAAGATTTCAGCTTAATTGGACCAATTAAAAAAGAATAAGAGGGATATAAAGTTAATTTTCACAGAATGTCGGATGACAACTTGGTAACCATGGAGACAATGCTAAATATAGAATGTCAAAATTCTTACAGTTTCATTGCTCTATGATACAAAGTTAAACTTACTAAATCTCAGCAGCCTTCTACATATATCGAAGATAGTGGAAACAAAAATATACTAGGGGGGGGGGAAATCCGCCCCCCCAGGTCAGATAGGGTTAATATGTCAGTCCTTCTGTTTGGTTTCATTTCTTTGGTCATATACGAGAATTTACGAAGATAGGACCATAACCTCTCTATTCCCTCGCCATCCGTTAAGCCAAGGCCAGGACCACGGCGTGGTGAATACAGAACCTGCATGATTAAGAAATTTTGACTCTTAAACAGGAACTGCGAGTAGCCGTTTTGCATGTAAAAAAGCTTGTTGTTAATTCTGATCAACCACAAGAACCATACTTCTATTAGATTGACACTTATGACATACAGAAATGCACATATAAAACTGACTCGCCATTAACATTTTGTTCAGACCTACCTGTCTCTAATCCAGCGCCAAAACGCTCATCGATAATCTAAGGAACATTAGGGAAGGATAAAACACAAACCTGACACTTGGCTTTGTGAACAAAAGCATGAAAAATTGGAATTCCAAATTGTATGTTGTCAAGAACATCTTCCAACCCATAGCCTTTGTTTTTCTGTAAGAGATTGTTCGATATCATAAAACAAACTGATGGTTTAAGGTTTCTTCTAAAAACAATCTTGTACTCAGCTTCACATTTGCTCTCTGTCTCATACAAAAAGCTAATAGAAAATAACAAGAACTATTTGGTATGTTCGTTTATCGAAGCCAGCAAAACTGATCTCTCTGTAGGCTTGAATACACACAATTGATCAAATGTCACATGTTTTATGTAAGATAATGCACATTGTGCATAATTTTGTCAATTGTATTCATAGCCTGCATAGCCTGCAACAACCAATAGTTTATTTGTACACAGTCCAAATCACATCTAACAAAGCAAGGAAGTTGCATTATTTACAATGCTATCCATTTAAAATCTCAAAAGGAAAACAGGCTTTCATAAGAAGAGCTCAATTCACACTACATGCCTGTAAATGTGTCTCCAGTATGCAGGCAATATCATACATGCATTTTAATTGCACTCCAGGTGAATTTCTATAAGGCTCTACCATCCTTTTCAGCTCATAGATAGCATAGGCAATCCTAAAAAAGGTTGAACTATATATATATACTCATTTGAATATGAAATGGGAAACAGCTTCACACTATTTTGAGAAAATTATCAAGAGAGCTAATCAACAAACAAATTAACAAGGTAAAAAATAGTATTTTCAAGTTCTTAAGTACAAGAAGAATATAATGAAAGTTGTCATACCAAATACTTAAGGTCCAAAAGAAAAGTAATTCAACACAATCAGTAACTAAGTAATACAGTATATTCAAAAGACCAACTGTGCCTTCATATAATGTGTCAAAAATATACAAATTGTTGATAAATGATATATAGTTCATTAACATCATTCTGCAGTGAAAAAGGTAGTAGATGCATCATCCGTTTAAATTTCAAAAACATGGATTTTGGCAAAGAAGGGATATCAAATTGATTAAGGCATACCTTTCACCGTGCTTGAGACTAATGAATCCTTTAGGATGACCATGACGACATATACGGCCTAAAACTGCTTGTTCATCATACTTTGCATTTCGTCCCTTTGATCTAATTGAATCTGTTATTTCTCCTGCTTTGTATTGATTGCATGGCTGAAAGCAAGCAACTCTTGATCAAATTCAAGACGCAAAGAGGACATGAAAACAACAAAAATTTTTGAATCTTCCCCTTCCATCTCTGAATAACAACAAATGAAATAAATAAATACAAAAATCCTTGTATTCTCAGTAAAACCAACTAAACTATATACTGTAAGTGAAATTGAAATCAAATCATTGTTTGGTTGTATCGTCATGACAATTTCAGCAGTCAGTATGCAACCTCTTGTGTAATTGTAATACAAAAATCTTGCAAATCTTCTGTGATCTAAGCATATGCTAGGATTGCAACTTTTGCCATAAAACTGTAAGAAGGGCAGGTTTACTTACATTTTCAGACTTCTTTATTTCCTTGGTGTGTTGTAAAACAAAATTATCAACGTCATCCTGATCATCAAACATTCTTGTTTCAAACTTTGGATGGCTAACACTAGTTCCAGCACTTTTCTTCCTCACAAAACCAAAACAAGCATCAATTTTTTCGATCAGAGGTCCATCATCACCAGGCTACAGAAAGAAAAGCAAGGCAAGTATTTAACAATAATTCAAAGTGGATTGAAGCCTACATCAAATAACGAATTGGGCCTTTGCTTGGCAAACAATCTCTGCTGTGACCATCATATTATGTAAGTATACTGTAACTGAGGCCAGGCAAAAATCAGGCATGATCTAGTAACTGGTGATTAAAATGTCTATATATCTGCTGAAATTGAAAAGTCATTACTGATAAAGACCCAAGTTGAAATGTTTAACCCTGTTGTATTTTCGGATCCTACATTTATTTCTTATGCAATTTATTGAAGGAGCTTATGTTTCGATACATATATATTGTATGCATAAATTTGGCAGTATCTGCGATTCATACTGATTAATCATGAGCTCTCTCAGAAATACGAGTTGTGCTTGTATATATTTCTTATGTACACTATTTGTACATCTTTCCTTGTCATTGTATAATTAACAAAGTGGATGGGCAGAACTGAAAGCATTTTTCAATGTCCGGACTTACCATAGGACACAAAGCACATCCATCAACCTGGATACCTAAAGAGTCTTTGAAAAACCTGAAAGAGAATTGAACTGAGAAATCTGGAAACATGTGCAAGAAATACCTGGCTTTGCACTACTGTATACCGGGTGACTCAAAAAAGTGTCCCCCTGTTTGAAAAATCACTGCAGAAAAAGTACTCGCACTATAATCACCAAAATTGATTTTTCTGATAGCTCAAAGAATGAAGTATTTTTTGTGTTATTTTGGTAATTCTCAAAAATCCGTCTCTTGGCAAAGTCGAATGTTTCAGAAAATTGTTTTTGCAGAACAGTCGGAAAATGGTCTAAAACGCATGATCAAATCTTGCAGTTTTCTAAATCACTAAGTTGATTTCATTGTAATTTTTGGATGAAAAGAAACTATAGCACAGATTTGGGATGTAACGACAGAAAAGCAGCCTCAAAATTTAGATGAACTGCAGCGTGCATTAACCAGAGCTTGCCACGCGATCCCAGCTGAGATGATCCGGAATAGCTTTGATGCAATGATCTCACGATGCAGAAGGTGTATTGGCGCAGATGGAAACGCTTTTGATAATTAGTAACTCATTTATTGTTCTAAATAGCTTCTTGAATTGAAAGGATTATCAAAACAAGTGAAACTAACAAGTTGCATTTCTCTTGTTTCGAACTTCTTTTGATCATACGTTTTAGGCCATTTTCCGACTGTTCCGCAAAACTAATTTTCTGAAACTTTCTATTTTGCCAAGAGACTGGTTTTTTTTAAATTACCAAAAAAACACAACAAATAC
>REGM01000169.1:106871-117666 GCA_004194415.1 Aurelia aurita
GTGTGCCAATCCAGCGAAATTTCAAATGATGTTTTTGGGTCTCAAGAGTGACAATTCGCTCTGCCTCAACATCGGTGGACAACAAGTGAAACATAGCGATCAGGTAAAGCTCCTTGGCGTACAAATAGACAACTCTTTAACATTTGACGCACACATCCAGGAGTTATGTCGAAAAGTAAACCAAAAATTATGTGCATTCTCAAGAATAAGACCGTTCCTCAATGAAGAGAAAGCTAAAATGCTACTAACATCTGTTGTTATGTCAAATTTTTCATATTGTCCCTTGATATGGCTATTTTCTAGCAAAACTGCTAACAAAGATATAAATAGGACCAATAAACGTGCTTTGAGGGTTTTGTACGGAGACTACGACTCATCATTTGAGCAGCTTTTAGCCAGGGCTGAAAGCATTACAGTCCACCAAAAGAATCTACAAAGTCTTATGACTGAAATCTATAAGACCATGAACCATCTAAATCCTTCATATATTTGGGAGTTCTTTGTTAAAAAGGATATACCGTACAATCTCCGAACCAAAGAGCTATGCAGGCTTCCATCAGCACAGTCACATCGATACGGACTAAATTCTCTTTCATTTAGAGGCAGTCTCCTGTGGAACACTCTAGATGATGAACTTAAGAGAGCTGATACTTTGAGAAGTTTTAAAAGGGGCATCGCAGAATGGGATGGCAAAGGATGTAAATGTTTAATTTGTAAATAATTTTGTTATATTGTAAATAGTTGGTTTAAATTAGTTTTTAGTAACTATGTAGCTACCAACTGTAAATAATATTATGATGATGATGATGATGATGAAATGTTGCAGATCGTGTAATGAAGATAATCATGTGAGGAAACATGTAATATGACCTGTCGAATGCGAGTAATATGAGCAGTAATGCGGTGTGTAATATAACACTATCTTCTTTGTAATTAGCTTTTTTTCTTTATTGCTACCTAGCATCCGAAGGTAGTTTTAGGACACTGAGAAGCTAAGCTTATTGAGCAATGTCCTGGTCCTTCCTCTCGATGTGACCACACCTCGCGATTCCTTTAGCCTGGAATTACAGAGATTTGGCGACTCTCCTCACTATACGTAGCAGGTTTGACAGGGCGGGGACTCAAACCACCAACCCTCAGGCTGCTAGTCAAGCGCGCTACCATCGAGCCATCCCCGCTAATTAGCTTTGTAATATAACATGGTGGATGTGGGTAATAGGTCAAGTAATATTGCAGACGCTTCTTTGTAACTTGCTTTGTAACATAACGTGGCGAATATGAGTAGTATGTCAAGTAATCTGGTGTGTAATTGATGTACCGAAAATCAAGGAAGGACTCAAATAAAATTCGACTAAAATCTAATAACTCAGTTAAAATCTAAACACTCTACAATTCTATTAGAACAAACGCAGATATAAGCAGAATTGTTTTAAGTTTCTTAAATGCTTGTTGTATCCTCAAAATACTTATCTGTTTTACAATATTTGCAACCAAGTCAAGAATGGAAAGAACAATTTCATCCTGTGTGGTTAACCAATGTTTTTCTTTAGTCAAACCTTCTGCTCTCCACAAAATCGCCAATCACATCAGTTACAGGGTGTTTAAAAAATAGTTTAAGTTCTTGATGTTTGACTTTGCATGCAATGATCCAGTAACCAAAAGTCCACCAAAACCTTGCCAGAGTTCATTTCTCTTCTGTTACTAATAGCTCCGCCAAGACGCCAAATGATGGCCTAAATTTCGAAGTCTTCCTTAGCGCTGACTCCTCGCGGGAAAAGCTTCAAGTTCTGATGTGCCACAAGAACATCACATTTGAATTTAAGAACACTTTATGAAGATAAAACAAGCTTTATTGTCAAGCAATTGGAAAGGGCTCTCTTCATAAAATAAACGTTTCCTTCAGTTTTCCATCGTAAGTTGAACTAAAATAGATGTAACTTTAGCTAATGTAACTGTTGTCTCTGTTTTTCTTTCAAAAAGCAGTCGGTTTTGGTCGTCTTTGACTTTGTTTCTGCATCAGCAAGGCTGATCAGCCACAGCACAAGGAAAAAAACTACGGAACCAGACCTAACGGTCAGATTTCAAACGCATGCTACTCATTATATTAGCCAATCATATTCAGGAACTCGTTCTCTATTGTTAATTACCAAAATTCCAAGTAAGTTGATGTTACATTACAAGGTGGTTTATATTACACATAGTGTGATATTAACCCTATTCTACATGGGTAAATCAAGTACTACTTTTTTATGAGGGGGGGGGCAAAAAAGGCCCCCCTAATTTTCTCAGCAACTGTGATATCTACGGCAACGCAAATTGGTACACATAATTACCAAGCAATTATGATTTTAAAAATAGAATTATATGCTAATTAGCCACGTGACCTGTTGCTAGGCAATGCAAAAACAATGGGAATGGGCTGATTTTGGTTCTTCTCCTAAAAAAATAATTTATGTCAAGCGCACAGTTTTTATCATGTCTTGGATTTAGTTTTAACGTGTAAACCAAAGCTATTAAACCAAAGTCTCAACCGCTTGTTGAAGTTGTTTTCCAAAATTGATGTCAGTTTATCAAATCAAACTCTCGACATTGTTTTTATGTCAGGTTGCCAAATCTAAGTCTCGACCTCTTTTGATGTCAGGTTGCCAAATCGAAGTATCAACTTCGTTTTGATGTCAGGTTGCCAAATCGAAGTCTCAACCTCGTTTATGTCAGGTTGCCAAATCGAAGTCTCAACCTCTTTTTAATGTCAGTTTACCAAATCGAAGTCTCAACCTCGGTTTGAAGTCAGGGTTCCAAATCGAAGTCTCAACCGCGTTTTGATGTCAGTCTACCAAATCAAAGTCGCGACCTCGTTTTGATGTCAGTTTACCAAATCAAAGTATTAACCTTGGTTTTATGATATGTAATGAAAATGAGGTCCAAACCTCACTTTCATTCAGCCTCACTTCAGCCTCACTTTCTTTCAGGGTTTATGCGGGAAAAAATCAACGTGGGTGGGAGTATCTCTTCCGTTTTTTACATCATGGCTGATAGACAAGCTCGTGAGTTGGCTGAGATCTTGCAGCGGTCACAGTCTCTTGCTCGAAGATTGGGTTCAGCCAGCACTTCCAATGTGACAATAACCAGAGCATCAACAGTTTTAGCCTGATAACCAGCCCACTAATCACTGTTTGAAAGTGAGGCGAAGTTAATTCATGCAACGCATTTTCGTCAATTTTATTCTCAAAATGGCGAATTCAAGGCTGAATTTCGCTCCGCTCGCAAAAGAAACAATCGAAGATGCTTTCAAGCACGTACTGTGCTTTTTCGACATTGAAAAGCTGATGCCTGATCAAGAAGCAGCTATTCGCACATTTTTTTCAGGCAAAGACCTATATTTTAGTGCGCCGACGGGCTACGGGAAGTCGTTAATTTTCCAATGTCTGCCAATGATTGCTGACATCATGAAAGACCAACTGATTGGAACCTGCAAGGCTCTGGTGATTGCACCTTTAAAATCATTGATGCTTGATGAAGTCTCATAGCTAAAGCTCACTGGAGTAACTGCTGCAGCAATTTACGACGGACAGGATGAGCAGATTTTAAAAGAAATTGAGAATGGTGACTATTCTCTCGTGTTTGCATCCCCAGAAAGTGTGTTGGCTACCGAGCGATGGAGGAAGATGTTTAGTTCCGATTATTTCAAGGAGAATTGTGAGATTTTGGTTGTAGATGAGGCACATTGTGTAGTTCATTGGTAAGATATTTCATTTTTAGTCTATTTTAGAGGTCATCGACAAACAATTTTTGTCACAGTTAACGGAATTGGGCCGTTAACAGCTCAACCCCCCACCTCCCCCCTCCCCCTCTTAACGGACCATCGAACAATCTTTTTGTATGCGTGTTGTACAATTATTATATACATGTATTTTTTTTATAAGAAACTGCTTATAAGAAACTCGGACTCTCTGGTTGCCAAAACATTAAGAAACTACAAGCATTTTTTCTTTATTCTCACTTATTTCCTGTATCATATTACTCGGAAAGTACTTGAGTAATGTCTGAACATTCGAAAGGCTTCAAAACACCTTGTTTTGAAATGTTCTGGAGGTCACAGATCTGATAATTTTAAGAAACTTTCAGTACTGGCCCAAATTCTTAGCTTCTTATAAAAAAAATACGTGTAATGTAAAACAAACAATTAAAACAGAGTATAATGTTTCACAACGTTTCGAGCTAAGCCCCTTATCAAGTCAACGGAAACATTATACTCTGTTCAAAGAACAATTTATATATACTACTTTAATTGTTTGTTTTTAAATGATGTTTTGAGAAATATCGAAATATTTATTTGTTGTACATGTATTTATAAATTTAAATAAGACCACACACACACTCACACATGTTCCCTAATTCAGAGCACATAGCTAGATTACACCTTTAGCAACAAAGTTCCTTGTGCATTTTCTCATTTTTTTCAGGGGCACAACAGATGACCAGTCACAAAAAGTACCATTCAGAAAATGGTATGGGAAGTTGTTGGAACTTAAGTCCTTGCTGTCTAATCCAAGACTTGCCATCTTTACGGCCACTGCATCCAAGACAACAAAAAGAAGAATATTTGAGCTCTTACAACTCAATGCTTTCTCTACTGCTGTATTTGAAAAGAGTCCAAACAAGGAAAACATTTGTTATGCTGTGAAATATGTGCGCAATGATTCGAGCCTCTCAAGCATTTTCCAGGGCCTGATAAATGAAATCAGAGCCAGCAAACTTTGCACTGAGAAAACACTGATATTCTGTAGAACACGTAAGCAGTGCAGTTTAATTTTTCGCACATTTGCATTAGGTTTGGGTGACAGCATCTACAATGGAATAAAGAATCCAAAAAATAGAATGGTAGAGATGTTTCATGCAGGGACCCCAGAATCTGTAAAGCAACACATCTTAAAAAGCATGACATCTGCAGAGGGGCACATAATGATTCTTATATGTACCATAGCATTTGGTATGGGAGTCGACTGTAAAAATGTCACAAGAATTGTACATTTTGGAGGATCAAACTCAATTGAATCCTATTTGCAGGAATGCGGAAGGGCAGGGAGAAATGGGGCACAGAGTACCTGTTTCCTTCTTTTCAATGGGGTGCTCATGAAACATAGTGATGCAGACATGAAGAATTACGTTGTTTCCACTACTTGCCGACGAAAAGAAATAAGTTCTATATTTCCTTCAGTTCAATCATCCCAAGTTAAAGGCTGTTTGTGCTGTGACATATGTGCAAGAGAGTGTAGTTGTGGAGGACCAAAGTGCACCTTAGATTTTGAGACTGGCTCTGAGCAAGAAGACCAAATCCAGGTTTTACCAGTAACAGTAACACAAAAATCTGAACTGTCTTTGAAACTGGAATCTTACAGACAAACATTGCTGCCTGCAAATATTTCAGGTTGCCCACAAGTCTCCTTTGCAACTAGCCTTTTTGAATTTGGAGATGTTCAGATAAAGCAGGTCTTGGCTAACTGCAATAAAATTTTTAGCTTAAGTGACATAAAGAAGTACATTGAAATATGGAGGGCTGTACATGCCAATAACATACTTCTTGCATTACATGAAGTCTTTAATGATTTTGAGCTGGAATCTGGCCTGGAGTTGTTACTGGATGAAGAATATGAGGAGGATATGGATTCTGGCTGGATCCAAATCAGGGATGATTCGGAAATAGATTTCCATGGTACATCATTCCTGAAGGACTTTACAGATGATGCAATGGAGACATGACAGACTGAGCTGAACATAAGTGCACAATTGGAGCAACTTGTACTTGAAAAGTAGCCCTCCACTGTACTCCGCGCCCTCCACTGTACTTATGATAGCCCTCCACTGTACTCTGCACCCTCCACCGTACTTTATGGTAGCCCCCCACATGCTTTTCGATGGCCCTCCACTGTACTGCATGATAGCCCCCCACACAAATTGACGGTCAATGTTTCTCTAGCGAGCAACTTTACCAAGGAGAACTTTTCACTTGTGTTCTGTGATCCATTTAAACATTGATGACATGTCAAGGTCTTGAATGACACTTGGTTTGATTCCTGGATACCCGCTTAGTGTTCTCCCTGGTTTTTCTTGTAGGGCATGGTTCTGCATTAGATTGTGCACAATCTTGTGGAGGTCATTCTTTATTGACTTGGCAATGCGTTTGCCAGATCGCTGCATTAGCTGGCAGGATTTATCCCAGCTTTCAATTAATGACTTATTTACAACTAATGCTTTGCAATATCTGTCAAGGATCTTCTTGTTTGAAACATTTAGTCCCAGCATTCTAAATATATTTTTGAGCAAGTTATTAAAATGCTCCAGGGCAAGATCTAGTGGGATTTTGCCACCACATCCATTGCAACTCTTGTAGAAACGGTTCCAGCGAAGAGCAAAGGCTGCCTTTTCTGACAGAAGGCCGTAGTTCTGGCACATCAAGTAAAAACTCTCAAGGGCATACTTTCGGCTGCTACCTCCATCAGCTTTAAGGTANGTCAAGGATCTTCTTGTTTGAAACATTTAGTCCCAGCATTCTAAATATATTTTTGAGCAAGTTATTAAAATGCTCCAGGGCAAGATCTAGTGGGATTTTGCCACCACATCCATTGCAACTCTTGTAGAAACGGTTCCAGCGAAGAGCAAAGGCTGCCTTTTCTGACAGAAGGCCGTAGTTCTGGCACATCAAGTAAAAACTCTCAAGGGCATACTTTCGGCTGCTACCTCCATCAGCTTTAAGGTACAAGAGCATAAATTTCCAGCATTGAAGTACTCTATCGCCATCACCCATGCTGACTGCATCAAATAAATTTACTATTACCATTCCAAGCTCCATAAAGGATGTCTGGTAATTGTACAGGTCATCCCCCTTCTTGCTCTTCCTTGTAGCGATCTCATAAACTAGGCCATGTGTGGCTTCATGGTCAAGACGGCTTTTCCCATCATACTTGAAGGTTTTCGCACATGCTTGGTACCTGCACTTGAATCTGTTATTTGACATTGTTTCTTTTCCATCAGATGCTTGGCGTGTTTTTTCAAGAAGAATTTCCATGTTTTCCTTCTGTATAACATGTTTGTCAACTACATTTGCTGCCAACTCCATGATAAACCTCTTCTGCTCTTGTTTGCTTTTCGTTGGGAGATTTGAGACTTGAAGAAGACAATTAACTGCTCTCTCTACAGATAGTTGGTCCCCTACATTTCCTTGTGATGCGTATTTCCTTTCTTCGTCTTCTCCAGTGTATGGAACAAATTCATGCAGCACTTTCAATACCTCATGTATCCCATCTGCTGTGTTTTCATTCTCATAGATCAAGCCATGGAAAGTCTGAATTAATGATAAAGAGATACTGTTTTAACAAACAAATGGAGAACTCTTTACTAATGAACCAAGTACAGTATTTAATCAATGTAAAGAGCATACCTGTTGAGTAAAGAAACTGGCACTTTTTGGAAAGTCACCAAAATTTGATTATCTCTGTTACCGACCTTTAACTTTTCTTTTTGTGTATTTGCGTCAAGACAGAATAAATTTAATAGCGAGCAGTTTATTTTGTTCTTATGGGAGAGAATCTTGGGTATAACAAAATTGGGGCTGGGGAGGTGGTATGTTTATTCCGGACTCGAGAGTAGCATTTGAAAATTTGGTCTGCTTCTTGATAATGTAAGTACAGTAACAAGTATTCAGACATCAAATATTTACTGATAAGCCACTGTGCTTGAGTATGGTGCAAATCAAAAGCTGCATTACTGTCATATGGTACGAACGATTTTTCAAACATACAGCAGCAGCCATGCAAATTGTTGGGACCCAGAAAATGTCCTTTTGCTGTCCTTGCTTGCCCATAGAGGCTGTTTGCAGCACAGCTCTGAATATTGGTGTTCTCTGCTTCAGTTCCTCTTCAAACTTCTCAAAGGTAAAATCAAGCACATCTTCTTTAGTGGTTTTTCGAAGAATGGATGGCTCTTTCTTGGAACATAATGCAGCACATTCATGATGAATTGCTTTCACATTTCTTTGACGAGATGGGGCTTGAGCTCTTGACAATTCCATGCAGCTGAAGCAATCTGCTTTTGGGTTCCTCTGACTAGCATCTTACCTAACGATTTGAAAGTCTTGGATAACTGCTTCTCACGTGCCCCACTGGTCCACTCAGCCCGCACATAGACTGGTGTTTCGTTACCAGCATTTTGAAAGATACTTTTTTCCAGGTTTACTCTGTGCTCCGTTTGGGTACCTCTTTCTTTCGTCTTCACGTGCAGATCGATCGTTTGGCATTCAACTTCAACTGACGTTGAGATGTTTTGGCGAGGGAAGGTGCTGTCTTGTTGTTGCTCTGAACATCGTTTAGCTGAGGTCTTAGTTTTTACGGGAATCCCTCTCTCGATACAGTTCTTACGATAAGTTGAATGCAAATTTTCTTCTATCTCCTCCAGCTTTTTCTTCAGCGAGCAACGCTTCTTGAACTGGCCTAGGCACTGTTTGCAGATGTGTCTCGAAATGTCCTTTCTCACAACGAATGGCAGGCTGTTAAACTCCAAACTAACGTTAAATTCACCTCTACTTTCAACAAAATTACGATCTGTCAATTTCTCCAATAAACTAAAACAAAAGACGCAACTAGGAACGAAAGACATCATTCCATCTTCAACTTCACTGTGGCGAGTTGTCTCTGTTTTGTTTTCACGATAATATTTTATTAGCTGCGAGATAATTATGCGCATACATTTTCTACAAAACTTGGAAAACAGCCCTGTTGAAAACGAGGCTCTGAACACGATCTGAGTCAATATTTAACAGACCACTTATTTTCTTTAGTGGGCTGGTTATCAGGCTACAACAGCTTCAGGTGCAACAAGGCCAGTTATTACCACAAGTTTACGGCCATCATCAACCTGGGTGCCCCACAACAGTAATGCCAGCAGTAATGCCAGCAACCCCATTAACTTGTATGCATCGGGATCGGGAGCTACGGAACAGACCATTGTGCTGGGCAATTACCGAAGGCTTTTCGCACCTTATCAAAGGAATTCTAACCAACGTACGGCCAGGAACACACATGGCAGGAGCAATAAAAAGATGAAAAATGAAACTTGGACACAAATTCTTTTGCATGTCATGTGTCGAGCACACATTTGCCCCTTATCAAAGGCAGNCGCCTACCCCAAATCTGTAAAACTCTTATACAGGCCTGATAGTAAAAAGAGACTCATGTCACTTACTGTTGGCTCTTTATTATAAATCTTATGTAAAGTGACAAAATTATTATTAATTTTCAGCAGTTTCTTGGGCCACATTCAAAGGGATTTAAACAATATTTTGAGATGAACCTACAAAGATCACTTTATATAAAATAGCAGTATCAAATGTTGTTTATAGGTAACCCGTTTGAATTACTAGAGATATTTCCAATACCATTTTAAGCCAATCTAAAGGATGTTGCCATAAAAAATTTTCCGGGGGAGTACCCCTGGATCCCTCCGACTTTTTGGCTGGTTTCCTTCTTTTTTGGCTGGCCTTCGGTCTTGCGGCCCTTTCTCCACAAAAGGGTCCGGGCCCTAAATTTGCAGCCAGTCCGCCCCTGTATGTGCAAGAGAGTGTAGTTATGGAGGACCAAAGTGCACCTTGGATTTTGATACTGGCTCTGAGCAAGAAGACTAAATCCAGGTTTTACAGTCAAGACCAGTAACACAAGCACAAAATCTGAACTGTCTTTGAAACTGGAATCTTACAGGCAAACATTGTTGCCTGCAAATATTTCAGGTTGCCCACAAGTCTCCTTTGCAACTAGCTTTTTTGAATTTGGAGATGTTCAGATAAAGCAGGTCTTGGCTAACTGCAATACAAATTTTAGCTTAAGTGACATAAAGAAGTACATTAAAATATGGAAAATATTTGCTGTACATGCCAATAACATATTTCTTGCATTACATGAAGTCTTTAATGATTTTGAGCTGGATGAATCTGTACTGCATGATAGCCCTCCACTGAACTTTGCAACCTCCACCGTACTGTAAGATAGCCCTCCGCTGTACTGCGGATAGCCCTCCACTGTACTGCATGACAGCCCTCCACTGTACTTCGCACCCTCCACTGTACTGCATGATAGCCCCCCCCCCCCACACAAATTGACGCTCAATGTTTCTCTAGCGAGCAACTTTACCAAGGAGAGCTTTTTGCTTGTGTTCTGTGATCCATTTAAACATTGATGACATGTCAAGGTTGCATGACACTTGGTTTGATTCCTGGATACCCGTTTAGTGTTCTCCCTGGTTTTTCTTGTAGGGCATAGTTCTGCATTAGATTGTTCACAATCTTATTGAGGGCATTCTTTATTGACTTGGCAATGTGTTTGCCAGATCGCTGCATTAGCTGGCAGGATTTATCCCAGCTTTCAATTAATGACTTATTTAAAACTAATGCTTTGCAAAATCTGTCAAGGATCTTCTTGTCTGAAACATTTGGTCCCAACATTCTAAATATATTTATGAGGAAGTTATTAAAATGCTCCAAGGCAAGATCTAGTGGGATGTTGCCACCACATCCATTGCGACTCTTGTAGAAACGGTTCCAGCGAAGAGCAAAGGCTGCCTTTTCTGACAGAAGGCCATAGTTCTGGCACATCAAGTAAAAACTCTCAAGGGCATACTTTCGGCTGCTACCGCCATCAGCTTTAACCCTATCTGACCTGGGGGGGGGGGGGGGATTCCGCCTCCCAGAATATTTTTGTTTCCGTTATGTTCGATATATTTAGAAGGCTCCTGAGTTTTAGTAATTTTT